>JANZXR010000006.1:9202258-9215810 GCA_027575705.1 Erythroxylum echinodendron | reverse complement strand
AGAAACGAAAGAAGACTTCCGTCGACAAGTTGAACTCATATTCATATGTAGCTCCCTTCTTTTTGGGTGTGAAGCAGTGTCAAACCAAAATACCCAACAAGCATTACCTCTCCCTGAAAAGGAGGTGATCCAGCCGCACCTTCCAGTACGGCTACCTTGTTACGACTTCACTCCAGTCACTAGCCCTGCCTTCGGCATCCCCTTAACCTTGCGCTTGGTAGCGTGTTTGTTTTAGGTACAAAATGTCACGGGTTCAAATCCTGTCATCCCTACCTATTACTGACTTTGCCTCTGAGCAAAAGGACAAGTCAATCTTCATAAATTTCATCGTACATGTGAAAGACTTATACAAATAAAGACTTATATAAAAAACAAATTATTCGATACACATAGAGTTCATCTCCACCACAGGCAATTTGCAATTGTTTATTCTGAGGACTTGCCTATCCTTACTCCTTGAAGTTGTCCAAAGGGAACAACTTTACCTGTACACATTCTTACAAAGTGTCCTTCAAGATCGTTCCTAAATATAGTCAACTAATTAAAATTGGAATAGTAAAACGATGGAATTATGATGGATTAAATGGTTTTTCTATATTTTAGGTAGGCCTTGTTCGGATTGATGTCTTAAAGGTTAATAATTTCAGTATCTTGTGAGTTCTTTGTTTTTGTGTGTGTTATAATTTTGGTTAATTCAGGTTCTCCCAGCAACTTTTTTAACATTCTATGGTCAAAAAGCTCTACAAATCCATATTTTTTCCACCAAAAAAGCTTATTAATGTTATCATGTAATGACGTTCCTAATGCAGAGTTAGTGCGATCATATATTTCATGTTGTATCTTTAACTCCAAAATCTTGCAGAAAGAACTGGGCATTTTATTGACTCCCCCTACAAGAACAAATAGAGTAGATGATTGGAAACGACTCGAGTTAACATGTAGATTAAAATTTAATTTTGAATTTTTTTTGTTTCACTCCTATTGCTTAAAGTATTCTTAACCTTGCTGAAGCTATGAATGCACCCAATACATATATGTTACAACACTTGCTTTTTTTTTTTTTTACTCTCATGTCGAATTGTTGAGTGCTTACGTGATAAAGAAGTTATACTTTAGAAGGTACTTAATGGTTTTCAATGAATATTTTGCCAGATTACTTTCTCATTTCATCACCCTCCTTTTTTCTTTTCTAATTGAAAACAAACTAGCTTAATTATGTATAATTTCAGGCACTGTACTAATCTCGAAGTTGCTTTCGTCATTCTTATGGTTAATCTTTCGTATATGGTGGCTAATGTATGAAGTTGTTCTCATCGACATAAACAAACCTAGTCATTCTAGTTACGCTGTAATTTTTTTTATAATCTCAACATTTATAACTTGAAAATTGGTCTCTGTATTTATTATTTTGTCTATAAGAATTGTTAAAGTTGTAATTAAAATCTTGTATACAAAGAATATTCTTTTTGTTGATATAATTTAATGATATTTTATTTTTTACATACAATTCTTCAAAATATTAATTATTTTTGCATTATATTTTGGCATAATAAATTAACAAAAAATCTATTTACAAAAATATGCATTAAAAATGTCACAAATAATTATAATTAACGTGGTGTAATATTTCGTTAAAATATATACTAAAAATTTGATCATATTTTACTAGCTAAAACTTTTTAACTATCTTTCCAAAATCTTTTTAACCATATTTGAGTAGAAAATTCTTCATCATCATTAGATTTCTCGTTTTACTCTTTCTTGTCGTATCTATTTAGAGAGTACGCATGTAACGTGAGAAAGAATTATATAGAGAGTACGCATATAAAACAATTGAAGTATTATTTAGATTCTTTTGGTGTGGATGGTTGCACCGAACTAGGATATTGGTGTACTGATTGGACTTGGCCGTCCAACAATATCCCTGACCCTACTTAATTTTCATCTCCTAAATCAGCGTAGTAATTGAACACGGAAAATATCAACGATCATGAAAAGATTGAAGCTTTAGGGCCCCCGGACTTTGTATCTTGAATGCTTAAACAACTAAGCAAACCCACAATTCACATATTTGTAAGCCGAAGAAAAGGAAAACAAAAATAGAGAGGAAGGAGATTTTCTGACGTCAATCAATTATAGCTTAGATTTTGTTTCTAGGCTCTGACTTCGGTCAAAAGGCGTGGTTTTAGATAAGTTGCTGAAACAGCATCACTCATTTAAGTCATAAACAATTCACGCATCTCGGTTCAAGGAAATAACGAATTACAATTTCAAAGTTTTCTGTTAATAAAAACGACAATATGCTTCCTCTTAGGTGAAAGAAAGCCAATTAATAAGACAATAGTCCTTTATGCACATTACAGCACTCGTAGAATAATCTATTTTCCAAACAAAACATCACAGTTTAATAAAGAGGTACTACTCCTAAAATTTTGTTGCCACCCAGCCACAATCCCAGTGGTAAAGATTGTTCTTTTTTCTCATGAAAGAGGTGTGTAAGCGTAATCAATCATATTAGTGGAATCACAGCGACCGTCTGTACTGGAGTAATATTTTGTAAATGCTAAATGCGAGAAAGTGCGAATGCGTAAGGCATTTTGAGGTGGCGATAACAAACTTGTTCACTAATATGTATTCACATATATTACAGGGAATTTTTCTTTTTCTTCTAATCTTCAAAGTCCTGTATTTTTCCAAACCCTTTCACATATCTTCCTCTCTTTCACACTCTTTTAACTTGTTAGCCAACTCTCCGTATTCTCTCTCCTTCGGTCTCTCTCTCATTCACTTTTGAGTTTGACCCGTTGCCCACCCACCGGCAATTCTTTCTCTCCTTCGATGGAGACACCACCCTGAACTCCTCCAGAGATCTTCTTTTGTTAATGTACTCCTCTTTTCTGTTCTCGCTTTTGTTTTTTCTATCCTTTACAGTTATTAAAAAAAACACTTAACAAATAAGATGCTCTTTTCGTTCATTTCCCATTTTAGTTTCCACTCTCGGGAAACCCTAATCTGCAGGGAAAGGGTAGAAAAAGGAAAGATTCCATAGAAATCCTCCAAGCCTTTATCATATACTCACTACTTTTGGGTTCTTTTCTATTTTGTCTCTCCATTTTATCTCTTTGCTTCCCGCAGCGCTCGACAGTAACTTTTCTTGTTACTACAAGACAAGGTATATGGATATTTGCCTCTATTTGAGATCAGGCTTTGGAATATATGCAAACCTTGTTAAAAGCTGATTTAGGAACGTTATTGTCTCAATCCGGCCTTCATTCTACTTGATGGGTTCTTTTACAGTGTCCCGATAACTGCTGAAGATTTTAGCTTTTCTCATGTGCAACATAGCAACTTGCTATTATTTCCTCCTCTTTTGGTCAGGTTTCACAATCTTTTTTCTATATTTACCTTCTTTTTCAGGTGATTTCCAAGCTATGGATTCTGGTAGTACCGGTAGTATGCAATCATCAAGTGGTGGTGATGAAGAGTATGACTCAAGGCCACCGGAGTCGTCACTTCCGACGTTCTTGGGACCCTCCGGTCACTTTGGCCGCTTGTCAAACATACAACAACCTTCTCCTCTCTTCGATCCGTCTCCAAATATTTTTGGTTCTTTCTCTCACTCTCCACTTAAACCAAATCCCAATTCTTCTTTACTAAATCTTGATATGATTGGCCCAGGATTCCTACGATCTGATCATGTTTGCACTGACCTTGGAAAAAACAAGATGCGAGTCAGTTCTTCATCGTTAACAACGACTCAGTCAATGTTGGGTGTTCAAGGATCAAACCCAAGTCCAGTTTCATATGATAAGGGAGCACGATCTTCTCAATCTCCTGACCAAACACATATTGTATCTCGAAACCCCAAGAAGAGAACAAGGGCATCAAGAAGAGCACCAACTACAGTTCTCAGCACAGACACTTCTAACTTCCGAGCAATGGTGCAAGAGTTCACAGGGATACCAGCGCCACCATTTTCTGGCTCTCCATACTCTCGAAGATTCGATCTTTTTCGCACTGGTTCCAGTTTGAGGTCTGGTCATCATCTGGAAACAATGGGGTCATTTTACCCTCTACCTCCCTCTTTACAAAAGGTTCATCAGCAATCACCACCGGTACCTTCTTCTTCTTCTTCTTCACTTTTGAGTCATAACATGGTCAATGCCACCAACATCGGTAGTGCTATTCCAGACAATAACGCGACCTTTACCACGAACATATTAGCCACAGAAGGTTCTTCGAATCCAAATTCTATTAATTACCACCCATCTTCTGATCTTGGAGGCCTGTCTAAACAACCGCAATACCTGATGTTGGGCATACAGAACCAAATGTTCCCATACCAATCTCTCCTACAGACTCAATCGCTTCATCCTTCTCTTAACGTTAACAGTTCTGCAACTTTATCTGCTGAGGAACTGGGCTTGAGAGAAGTACACGTTAATTCAGAACTTGGTGGATTATTTCCAGGTCAAGACACAACAGAAGGAAGGAGACTAAGAGATCATGATAATAGCTGGAAAGATGGCTTGGGATCTGACGATGGGAGTCAAGATCACCTGAGGGTTTTTTATGGTCAAAGTAATTATAACAACTCCCAAAGAGTCAATAGCTGTAAGTTCAACTACTCGGCTTCTTCATCAGGTTTGCAGCATGATAAGGGTTTGGAAAACGTGTCTGATTCATGGATTTGTCCTTCTGAGTAGGAGAGAATAATGGGGTTTTATGGGTTACGTAAAGTTGGGAAGTTGGAGAGGAAACTACAGCATGAAGAAATTACCAGGCTAGTTAACCATATGAGGTGGATGGTAAGCGTGGTGGTGGTGGCGATAATGGAAGCTAATAGCTAGCTAGAGATGATGGAGCACAGATTGTGTTTTTAGCATCCGTCAGTGACTAGACCACGCTATTATCTAGATTCCGGAATCATAGCATCAGCTCTCTTTTCTCTCTTCTTTGCATCCATGAAATAAGTACAGCAACTTTAAATCTTTAATTAGCATCAAGCCAACGATCAGAATTAGAACTGTTTGAACAACGTGAAATTCAGACGTGTCTTTCCTCTTTATAAATTATAATTGGAATATTTGTGCAAACTTTTACTTTCAAGTTTTATCGTCACTTGATTCGATTCGGTTTTCCAGTTCACACTTGACTTGTTACGTTCCAATTTTTCTCTCTTGATTGAATTGGGCAGTTGGCACTTTGTGTTGATTCACATCGTCTGGTTACACTTACTGCTATGAAGCTAATATGGAAACAATATTCGTACATTCTCCGGCTGAAGAATCATAAGTAGGACGGTGGCGGTTTAATAAATGATTTTGTCCGCTGGGATGGGAGAATTTTGCTTCTTGCTATTGAATGAGTGGTCCACTTCTTGACGCTATCGAAGGTTAGCACTTGCACTCAGTTTTTGATGAATTACAAGAAAAAAGGAACATATATATTCTCTTTCTTTTTTGTATCTATTCCCAATCCATGCAAGTCCGTAAATTTTAATTAGCTAAAATATATAGATTTGACTAAAACCATATTTTTTGAAAATCATTTAGATTTTAGTTCTATGCTATACATATTAAATTCACAATATATATAAATAAGGGCTATTATTATTCACTTTCAATAACAAGGGACTTGATTATACTTTAGAAAAACTAAGGCTCGTATAAACTTGACAGATATATTTTCCCCTTTGTCTATTAGAAAAATTATTTACTCACTTGCTTCTTCATTCATTTATTTTTTACTTTTTCTATTATCTTTGACTCAATGGATGAACACTCTTAATTAAACTTGCATGTCTTTACACTATTTCTTGTAGAAATTTTATTTAATACCTTAAAAACTTTTTCTCTATTTATCTGTATCATTTTTACTTTGGTTATTGGAGTTTTTTTTTATAACTTGATTCCTAATTTATATTTATTATATTCATTAAATGAACATACCTATTCATATTATTTTAAGTTAAAATTATAATCTAATTTTCAATCACATAAATTCTTATACATATTATCATTATAATTTTTATCTAATATTTGGTTTCTTTTTTTACCAATATTATACTTTCCGCTTCCATGTAACATATCTTTTAGTTTGGCATGAATGTCTTTTTTCCAGTTATTTAGTATAATTAGAAATGGAAAAGCTCCACCAGAAAAATGATCTCTGGTATTGAAAAGTCTTCTATATTTTGATATCATCTAGTAATGCTTATTAAACTCCTTTCACTCATATCCGAAAACAATTATAAAAATAGAAAAAGAAAAGGAAGTATATATAATTATTCATCCTCTAATACGCTCATTAATGGACATCGATCAATCATGTCAGTTAAGGAGAAAGGCTACCACGAGAGTAATTAGTGGCAATGACTAAGGGGAATTCCACATGCCGCACAGACATAAACAACAAATTGAGAACATCTATTATTTCCTTCTAATGGTCTTGTTGCTTGTTTCTCATTCATCATGATTCCTATAACTAGTAGAGTTCCCAAGACACGCCTCCTAATTACGAAACTCAGCCGTTGTTTGCTTGAGGACATGGAAAGATTCAAAGGTTTTGCACTTTCTACCTTAGATTTTCCGTACAAATGGTATTCACTTAGAATATAAATATAATCTAAATATTGGAAACCAACGACTCTCTGTGAACATGCTCAGAAGGTCTTGCCTGCTCTCCTAGCTAATTAGCTACAGGGTTGATCAGACCAATCCTAATTGTTGCGACTTCATGTCAAAGCACAAACATCTCATTTTATTTTAGGTGAAATCATAATCAAACTAAGTGTTGTTTTACGCCACATATGCGTTTAAGTAGTATTATAGCAAATTAAAATAAGACGCAAATAAAAATCTGCGCACAAGTAGACAATTGAAAAACAACAGCAGAATCAATCCGGACAACATCTATATAATTTAGCGAAGCTGTTACAATATATGTGATGAGCACGTGATCCGCGCACTCCTTTCCTTCATGAGTATAATATAATGGGAAAAGATCTTGCTTTGTCATGTATAGTGGATTTTGATCTTATCTGATATTCTCATACTAGAAAGGGAAGGTAATATTTAGATTAAGCAAAAGTAAGTACGTAGATGGCATTAAATAAACCTCAAGTTGGTTTTAACTAGTTTTGGTTTATTTTTCATCAAGGGTACTAATCGATGACAAAATAATAAGCTGAAATTTATTAATGAAGTCAATGATGATTAGTTCTTTCGCAATTGTTGATTGGTTCTCCTAGATTTCCCTCACATGGTGTGTATCTTTTAGGCAATAAAAGAGGTTGTGGAGCTGAATGAGAAACTCTGAGGAGGTAGAAAGAGAATTTGATAAAACAAATCTTTCGTGACTCATTATGATGGGTAAAGGAAATGATTAAGCGTGAGAATTAGCGAGGATGGTACCAAAATATAGGTTAGCTCATCACTGCAGAAACACAGTAATTGTGATTGCTGATTAGCCTCCCATGACAATTAGAAAGGTGTGGTGACACGTGACGTCTTCTCTTTTGGAATCAAAATGGCCCACTCCAGAGAATTATCTGGGTTTTAGCAATCATGACTGTTCCTCTCTATGACTTGTCCTTCGTCACTTCACCAGTCTACCAGGGTCATGTGGGATAGACTGCAACTTAATGATGCTTTCACTAGAATTTAAGTTTTGTTAAATATTCAAAACCATATCTCATGATCACATTTCTTTTCACTCGCAAATTAACTTCCCTATGGAGGAAGTTGGGCTGACTGTCCAGTAAGCCTGAGCATCGATCCTTTGGAACTCTGCTAACAAAGGGAAAAAAGCAGCTACTGTCTATCTACCTTCTCCTTCTTATATCGATGGCTTCTTTTCCAATCAATTTCCCTCTAATTTGATCTTTAGATATATCTTCAATTCAAGTGTTATTGGTGTAAGACAGTATACGTAAGCAATGATGAAACAAGCTTGGAATCTGATGCAAATTCCTCAAGGACTTGAACCGGTAACTCGTGTCTTAGGCCAGACTCATGCTGCAATGTTAGACTATTAACATCTAACGATAGAATTATTCTTATGCCTTTTTGACAATGTTTCCTGATTATGAAATGGGAGAGTTTCCATCACATGAAAACATAATACGACTTTGAAAGTTGCCACCAAGAATCATGCAATACACATCCACATGTTTAATTATGTATGTTCCACGCCCAAAGTCTCTTGTTAGTTGATTTCAAAAAGAATAAACAATTCCAATTACTTCAAAGAGCATTTCTTCTCTTCTAGAAAGAGTTAAAAGTGCATGATAATTTGTCCTCGTGTGCTACACATTTTAACACATAGCATAAAGCTAAAACATAAAGAAATGGGCAAGGATTAGTTATATCATGTAGATTAACTATAGTAATTCAACAAATTTGGCATATCCTAGTCACGTCTCTATCTGAAACCCAGTTAGGTAACCCACTATATAGAAAAGTCCTCGGTTGGAAGGGAAAATAAGCAGAAGCAACCGTATATTTGATAAACAAAAAACAAAAAAAGGTCAAGTTTATACCTTAATTAGCCATCCTAGACTTTGCTCCTGAGGCTCTTTGGTTTGATTCGAAAATCCAAAGTCTTGGCGAGTTCTTGGCGATATTTTGATTACAAGATTCCTTTCAGAAAGTGCATGTGTTTGGGGCGCATATGCCTAGAGAGTTCGAGACCAGAAGTACCATAGAAGGCATATGCACCCCACCCCACAGCTTACTGTGATGTGAATTTTTTTGTTACGACAACCTGCTTAAAACAATCTATCGCTCTCATATTAATATTAATAACATTAAGTTGCCATCGGATGCTATGTAAGATTTCACGAAATGAAATGTAATGGGGCTCTAGCAAACATTGAGGCAAGAAATTTGTCTGCCTCGACAGGTCTTTTGTGATATTCATGAACCCCACATGTCCTCCACCACGCATTTACAATCCTTCTTTCGTTGAATGTATTGTCTAAATCAGAAGATCAATGTGGTGACAGCGGGCCATTAACAAAATTGTGTTTCTATTTTGAACTTTATTTATATTAAAACTAACCATTAACAAAATTGTGTTTCTATTTTGAACTTTATTTATATTAAAACTAAAATTAAGTTTGATAGATTCACTCAACTCAAAATTAACAAATTAAATTTGAATTAATCAAGTTTTAAGTTATGAGGTAGATCATATTCAATTCTTTCAAATTATTTAAATTTCTTATTTAAAATAATATTATTTTAATTATTTATCAAAAATATTTTAATTTAAAAATTTAAAAATTGTTTTAAAAAATGAAACTAAAAGGATATTTTCGAATTTTAAATTGTTTTTAAACTACCTCTTGAAGAGTCTGAAAGAATATCATTTGTCTTCCTCTAACAATTATATTTCATAAGTTATTACTTTCAGCATTAAGCAATTATTCAAAAATCTACGATATCTTTTAAATGATGTTACAGATTGAAGTTGACATTATATTACTTTATGCTTTTGAGGTTTAAGTGTTTTCAATCTCAATCTTTAATAATTAAAGGTTATTAAATATTTTCTCATTCTTAAACGCCGAATTCATTGCTACATATTTTTAGTTAAAACCTAAAAAGTAGTAAGATGATATCGAATCTTATCCAATTAATACACGTGACACCTTCTACGTCTGGCCACTTAATAAAAATGATGTTATTAAAATAAAAAATTGATCCTTGCACGACATCATTTTACGTTAAACAAAATTCTCAAAACATTTGGATTAGTAGGGAAGAACATCGTGTAAGAGGCGTTTCCTTTATTTAGAGGACAAAAAATATTAATTAACAATGGTCCATGTCAACAAGTTTTTCAAATCAACACTTATGAAAAAAGGATATTATAATTTTCAGAATTAAAAGATAAAGAGAAAAAAGTCTTAAACTATAAAACTATTATGTATAATTCTTCTTATCACGAAACAAAGATGGTATGAAAAATTTTTTGAGGAAAATTATTTTTAATTTGCAACTTTAGTATTATTAAAATTAGTTTTTTGAGTTT
Source organism: Erythroxylum echinodendron (assembly GCA_027575705.1). Taxonomy (NCBI): domain Eukaryota; kingdom Viridiplantae; phylum Streptophyta; class Magnoliopsida; order Malpighiales; family Erythroxylaceae; genus Erythroxylum; species Erythroxylum echinodendron. Next base: position 9,205,772 of record JANZXR010000006.1, on the reverse strand, counting down.
TATTTTTAATATTTAATACATAATTTGTATTAAATTTAGCTTTACGTTAACCCATGTTAGCATTAACGTTAGTGACTTTTGTTTAGTGTACAACATTTTTTTATTTTAAAAATGTTGGGATACGTGAAACTTACGTTAATCTTGAAAAAATGAAAATGAAAACACAATCCTCATATTTCAATCCAATTTTGAGATCGTTTAAAGAATCCATGTGTTGGATAAATTTGTTCTTACTAATATGCGACGGAACACGAAGTAAATGGAAGCATTATAGTTTGTGTGATTGCACTTCCTTTCTATTCAGGTAGTGGTTATAGTCAAGGACGGATTTAGAAATTTTGTTAAGTGGGGGAAAAATATTTAAAATACTCTTATATCACTGAAAAAGATACAAATATTTGTATATTTGATAAACAAAAAATTACATCATTGTCTTGAGCTTCTTACATATAAGTATATAACTTATTACAATCGTTCCTTACAAGTCCTTATATTCTGGTATCGCTGTAAAATTTTCTCATTGTCAATATTATTGAAGATATCTTTCTTAATATATGTGATCAAACAGTCATTCATTCAAGAATCTCTCATCCGATTGCGCAAGCAATTTTTCACTATCTTCATTGCAGAAAATACTCTTTTCACTGATGCAGTATCAATAGGCAAAATCAAAGCTAATCTCACAAGTAAAAGCATCAAAGGGTACATAACATCCTTTTTGTTTCAACTAGCTTCTTGAAAAGATCACTAATCTCATTTAATATCGAAAATTGATCATCAAATTGCATATGAACAATATAATCGTCAAGTTGATCACCAAGAGTAATAAACTCTGCTTTATAGAAGTCAGAAGGATAAAATTTAGCAAGCTGGATCAATTTTTGCTTATCAAAAGCATAAAAAGAGTCATTTGGATTCAAGCATACCTCGCAAGTAAACAACTTAGTATTTACCTCATTGAAGCAATTATTAAGCTCTTAAAGTTGCATATCAATCATAGTGTAAAATAATTCCACTTGATAATGATGCAAATTCGTCATTTTTTGTGAATTTAGCCTTGACCTTCCTCGATGTACAAAATTTTCATCCATATTGGTAATGGCAATATCATGGTTCTCATAAAATGAAGATGTTTCATCCAATAAGGACTGCCACCTATCATCTCTCATCATTTTTAGTCGTTGTTTGGAAACTTTAATCAAAGAAATTGCATTGATAATGTCTTGATCCTTCCTCTGCAATGCTTGAGATAATTCATTTGTGATGCCTAAGATTTTTTTCATCAAATGCAAGCTAAACACAAATTCATAAGATTGGATAGAATCAAGCAAAGCATATGTTTCTATCTCGATTTCTTATTTCTATCTCATAGTCCCTTATTTATTTTCTTATTTCAACATATTGCTTTACGCCGAGCTATGCTTTACCTTTTTGCTCTGAAGTTGTGCCCTCTTTCATAATGATCTCTAGAACATCAACTATGGAGTCAAACATCACAATTAAGCTTGATAATGATCCATAATATGTGCCCAACGTGTGTCACCTAGTCTTTGAAGAGAAGTTTGCTGTAAACCTTTACCAATTGAAAGTTCACCATTTTTCAGCCCTTCAACAATCTTACTAAATTGCTTCTCACGAAGAAGTTCTTTTTTTACAAGAACCTCCAACTACATTTGGTAAGCTTGAGACTGTGTTAAACAACATGTACATGATTTTTAGCTACCGCTGCAAGTGCTAATTGCAATTGGTGAGAGAAACAATGAACATAGTGAGCTGAATTATTTTCTGTTAAAATCAAAGTCTTCAAACCATTAATTGTTCCTTGCATATTGTCAGCTCCATCATAGCCTTGCCCACATAGAGATGATATACTCAATCCATGCTTTGAAAACAATTCATCTATTGCAAACTTTAGTGATAAAGAGGTGGTATCACTAACATGAATAATATCAATAAATCGCTCAAGCACACATCCTTTGCATTCACATAACGTAAAATAATAGCCAATCGTTCTTTGATTGAGATATCATGAGACTCATCAATAAGGATAGAAAATAACCCACCTTGAAGATCATTAATAATGGCATTGGAGGTTTCAATTGCTGCGGCTTTGACAATATCCTTTTGTATGTCAGGAGCAATGACCTTGAGATTTCCGCGGGCATTGTTTAAAACAATATTGTTGATAGCTTCATTATGGTCAGCCAAGAATTGTAAAAGTTGAAGAAAATTACCGTTATTACTATAAGTCTCTGATTCATCACGACCACGAAAAGCTATTCCTTGATGTAAAAGGAATCGAACACAATCCACTGATACAGTGAGTTGGGTACAATAGTCCTTTCGAGCTTGGTTGGATTGATTAACATAACCAACTTGAATATGTTGTTTTTGATTCATCAAATCTTGACATTTCTTCTAAGCTATATTGTGAGAGCTATTAGGATCTCCTACATGAAAATGAAATCTGTCTTTTTTCTTCCAATTGTTAAATCCATCAGGAACAAAAGTATCACCACTTGGTTGACTTCCAATATCCGGCCTAAAAAGATAGCAACATAAGCAAAATCCTGCATCTTTTGTAACACTATACTCTAACCAATTGGCGTATTCTTTAAACCAAGATGGAACAAATCTACGATAAATATTTCCAAGTTTTCTTTATGGAAAATCATGCTCAAAAGGTTGGCATAGAACCTTTTGCAAATAAGCTCTTCGTATTCTATCACGATCATTAGGATGACAATCTGAAATTTTTTTCCGCAATCTTGGATCAGACTGAAGATCATCTAAATTGACTTCTAAATGAGGATGCTTTAAAAGGCTGGAGCTAGAATCCTTATTTGTAAGAGGCCTTTTGAGATATTTGTCCATAACTGAAATCAAAGTTAAGTAATTAGAGAAGATATCATGATATACAAACAAAATATGTACATAAGAACATGAAGAAAGAATAATGTTGTAAGAAAAAAAGTTTGTTTAAGAACCAACAGCTACATTGTTATCAAAAAGAAAAAAAAGCTACATTTACTAATCCATCACTGTTTTCGATTAATTATAAATTTCATATTTGATATTTCTACATCCCCATTTTATTTATTTTCCTTAAGCACTCGTTGTCTCATTGCCCATTCATCAGTCTAAAAAATTTGTTATTTTCTCTCTTTCCCTTTTATCTCTAAATTGGCGAGAATCATTAAATTTCTCCCTATGTGTTTTGAATTACTAATTTTCTTCTTTTCTTTCTTTTGATTATTTTACTAATTAGTAAAAGAAAATCTACAAATGTTACAATGACTCAATGAGTTTCACATATCCACATAAAAAGATATTATAAAAGTATCATATGGGGACAAATTGAATACAAAATAAACAAAAAAATTATCTATTCACAAAATATTAACTAATTAAAACTATTTGAATAACACTTTACACAGATGCAAAGTATGAAATACATAAATAAAAAAGTAAATTTTCATATATATACCATAAATTCTGCATTTAAATAGTAAGT
>JANZXR010000006.1:9171538-9202158 GCA_027575705.1 Erythroxylum echinodendron | reverse complement strand
TATTTCAATATTTAGTTGATTGCTTTATATATATATATATATATATAAAGCAATCAACTAAATATTGAAAAGAATATAAGGGAATCAATTAACAATATATATATATATATATAATAAAGCAATCAACTAAATATTGAAAAGAATATAAAGGAATCAATTAACTTAGTATTTAAATGCAGAATTTATGGTAAATATTGGTAATTACTTGTTACTTTGATGGGCATAACTCAAAGACTGCAACTTGGAGAAGATGAAAGCTTTGGGTGTGGTCCTTGTAGAGTTAGGTGAAGAAGAAGCCAAAAAGACAAAAAGTAGTGTGCTGAAGAAGTCAAAAGGGTAAAAAAAAATCTCAATAAAAAAAGTCAATTAAGCATGTAGTTTTTATCTCTCTATTTGTAGGCTTTCATTTAAAAAAGTTATGGGCCCAAATAATAGTAATCTCAATAAAAATGAATGGGCTCAACTTTTATTTTTTATTTGATATCTTAATATATCTAAAATTTTTATTATTAATTTTTTATCAACAATTAAATTAATAGGAGCAAAATTTTATTTTTTTATAGGATCAAAACTTAAAATATTATATGAAACTTTTTAGAGGCAGTGGGGGCCTCCACTTGCCCCCAATGCGCATCCGCCCCTAGTTATAGCCCATCTGAAAAACAACAACATTTTTTCTGTTTAGGATATTCCTGTTATTCTTCTTATTCTTTTTATAAAAAAAGTTTCAGAGTTAATTGCATGACTATTAATTAAGTTATTTTTATAATTAATATAAATTAAATTACTCTTACGTATCAATAAATAATTTGTATAATATAGAGAGATATTTTGATTTGTTAAAGTAAAACTGCCAAATTATAGTCTTGCATCTTTCTCCAGTTGATATTTTACGAGCAACGCCTGAGAGATGAGATTCTATGTCCTTCACTCTTATGACATCTAGGCCCTCCTACCACTCAAATTCCTAATTATACTCTCAACCACCCAAAAACCTTGAAGAAATCTTATCCATGTATTCAAACCTACCACATTTAAGAACAATTAAGTGTTAAGAAGAAAAATCTCTTCTTTATCGAATCTGACCCACTCCTAGAATGGGCCATCAATTCATCGTCATTGTCCCCTTCTCCCTCCAGGACCTACTAGCTAAGTCACGCCCGCTGACCCAGTGCAACACCGATAAGTCCAAGGTTGTTTTTGCAAATGCAGCCAAAGGTTATCCTTCTTCTCTAAAAGGGCTATTTTAGATAGGGAAGGTGACTAAGTTCTTTTTGTAACATGTAATGATACCTTAGTTACGTATCTTGGATCTAACGTAAAAGGACAATAAATTAAGAAATGTGAAAAATACCTGATTTCGATTCCATAACTTCAAACGAGCTTTTCAAAGCCAAAATGAATGCGAATTCACCACCACCTTTATGGTAATCCCTTACCGGGACACGGTCAACATCTTTCTATAATTTTCTCAAAACTTAAGCTCTCTTAACAGGTCAGAGAATCCTTATACTTATGAATGATATGAGTAACTGCAGGACACCTTAACCTTTATATATAGCTTCCATATTGGCTTCTCCATTACAAGACCGAAATGGGTCTTGTCCATATTGATTGAGATCTATTTTTCAATCGAAATTTGACTCATAATGTTAGATCATTTATTGGGCCAGTTTATTATCTTTATCTAGATCAAATTACGTAACATAACCGATAAGTTGCTTAAAAAAACCAAAAAATGCAATTAAATGTTGTCCAACTTTATGGGAAAAGTCAAAAATTATCTAACATTCTCCCCCTTGGACAATACTTAAAAGCAAAACTTTTGATCCAAAGATAACGAAAGTCCGTCGTTCCATCCCGTAAGGCTTTTGATACCAAAAAGTATCAAATACATGTGTCATGTGCGACACAGATCCAATACAATCAAGCATATTTAATACCTCACTAACATGAATGGGAAAATGGAGTGTGGCAAACTAAGATGATAATTATATGATCTAAATTATATCATCTTTGTTTGTAGGTCTCAATTTCTCTAACTTTATACTAAACCGCATATGCTAAACAGCATTAGAGAAATCCTGTCTTCTCTCATTAAATGCTAAATAACATTAGGGAAAACTTGTTTCCTCTTACCGAATGCTAAATAACATTAGAGAAAACCTTTATATTCTCCAATTAAATGCTAAACTGCATTAGAGAACCTTTATAGGATTAAAAACTTATATCCCTCGATGTCTTGTGAAACTTTAAGGATATCCGCATAAAACTGTATGTGTCTAAGTGACATAGGCCCAGGTCAATCTGTTTATATTCCCAATGACCTTTAAATGCTTAACATTGATACAAATCTTAAGACTTTTATACCTATTATGACAGTGTATGATAACACGTATTACTGAGGATAAACAATGATCATCTTTATTGATGAACCATTATACCGTCAAAATATATCAAAATGTACAAATGTACATGGAGCAAATATAACGATCTCCTAACTAACAGTGTCTAAGGACTTTAAAACACCCATACTGTATACTTGCCTTCCAAACATAAGTGATCAAAGTCCTTTAGTTAAAGAATTGACTTATAGGTCCTCAGTCCTTAAATGCTCCCAACTTTAATGTCACCTTTTCATGTCATCTTCTTTATGGTCAAAAAATTGACTTCAAAATGCTAAGACCTTATGATATTCAATATTGTTATTAAACAACACAACAGCTTGATTAACACATTACAACCAAATGGGTCTAGACACTGATTTAACCACATATAACTCATAAATCAAATTTCTAAGTTAAACTATATATGAAGTAGCCCCATAGCATGCACTCTGCATATATGGTCGAGGAAATCACTATATCTACTTGACACTCTTCCATGACATTGTACCATCTGCAGAATTAAAAAAAAATTGTAACCTTAAGTAAACTTTCGATTATCCGGACACATAGCTTAATTTGAATCTAAATTTCCTACGAGATTTAGTCTGTTGACTTTTCTATATGTCAACATATAATCCTTGATTCCTTTTAATGTCTCAACATTCACTTAACTACATTTCAATGTTCTATATCTGGGTTAACCAGATATTGACCAAATAGTCTAACAGTAAATGCAATATCCTGCCTAGTACATGGCTGAGCAAACATCAGATATTAACCATACTAGAATACGGAACATTCCTCATAACCTTTCACTTTACTTTATTCCTTGGATACTGTGCCAAAGATGATCTTTTACTATGAGAGATATGTGCTACGACAGGTTTATAGTTAACCATATTAAACATTTGTAACATGTACGCATTGTATGCACTTTGTGAGAAGTATGATGAGTGTTGAGATCTATCCCAGTGAATCTGAATACCTATTACAAAAGATGATATTCCAAGGTCCTTTATGTCAAAGTTCTTGACCAAAAATTGCTTAACATTATACAACATGGTCAAGTAATTTGACGTGAGCAATATATAATCCACATACTATAATAGGAAGATAACTTTGCTCTCCTGACCTCATAGTACAAGCATCTTTTTAACTTTATTTTCTATAAAGTCAAAAAAGGTCAAACCTTATCAAATGTAAGGTATCACTTTCGGGAGGTTTGATGTAAATCATATATTAATCTGCTTAACACGCAAACCTTATCAGTTTCATTTGGATCCTGAAATCCTTCCGATGGTACCATAAAGATCACTTTATAAAGGTCTTTATTCAAGAAAGTAGTTTTGAGAACTACCTGATATAACTCTATATCATCATGAGCTACTATTGCCATAGTCACTCAAAATGTATCATTGAAGGATACAAGAGAAAAGTAATATTAAAGTCAACATTTCTCCCTGAGTGAACCATAAGGCAATTGAGCGAGTATATAAACCGCTAAACTTTATCCTGAAATCCTTTAGGTCTTAAAACTTGATTTACAATTGATGGTTTTACAGTTGTGCTACAAAATCAACGAGCTCCTAGACTTTACTTTGCTTAATGACTTGTATCTCATCAGTCATTGCAACCCACCATAATTCTGCATTGGGTTTAGAAACAAATTCCATAAAAGTAATTGGATTCGTAACATGTCTAATATCATAGTCCTATTCACCTAATAGACTATGTAATCAGATAGGATAATAAGTCATCTCACTCTGGTAGATCTTCATAACTGCATTAGATCTTATACCCCTAGGAACCTCTGTATGTACGGGCATGAGTTCATGTTCCTGTGTAACCAATTTACAAAGATCTAGATCTACCAAATCTAAATGTATGAGTGGTGGGTGCATAATAATTGTAATATCTACCTGTTATCATCTGAAGGGTCAAAGGACCCACCATCATTATAGACATCGTATTCCAGAAACTTAGCTATTTGTGATTTCACTATTCTGGTCTCTCCTTCTCTATAGTAAGATCTGTAGCTTTTAGAGTTGTCAAGATATCTTATTAAATAGCAATGAGCATAATGAGCATACAATTTTTCTTTATAAGGATTATACCATCTCGGTAGGGTAGTCTCATACACAAATGTGTACAAGGTTGGGTTTTCACACTTCTAGATAATCAGGTAGATTGGTCATGTTCTGCATTGAAATCTTCAAGTCCTTTAGGGTGCTGTTATACCTTTAGGCAACACACCATTTTGCTCAAGACTTCCCGGCATAGCGAATCAAGTTTCTATCTCAACTGATTCCATATATCTAGTAAATGGACCTTTTCAAGTCCTAAAATACCATGTTTGCCATGATATTCTCCTCCACGGTCAGATCTAACACTTTGAATGCATTTTTTCAATTGGTTTTCAACCTTCAGTCTTTAAGCAAGAACACATAACTGTAATGGGAATAATCATCAACAAATGTCAGAATATATGGAATTCCATGATGCAACTGTATAAGATCCACTAATATCTTTATTTATCAGACTCAACAAGTCAGAAGCATGAGTTGACCATTCTTCCTTATTAGTCAACTTACCCCTATAATAGTCAACACATGTGCCCAAATCATCATAATCTAGAATTGAGAGAATTCTGTCCTTAATCAATCTCTCAACCCTAGCTCTGGAAAAGTTGCTTAAACTTTTATGCCACACCATGTATGACTTTTAGTTTATCAAGGTCCTTCATTTCATGACTTGTTTAGCAAGATACGAAGAAGTATATATCTAATTCGGGGTAAAACACATTCTATACAAACCATATAATAAGAAAGTTGTACCATTATGTTTTGCATTAAACATAACTATACAACAGAATCATTAAATACAAAACGTTAACATTCTTTGTCTACAATTGATCTAAAGATCACATATAAAATGTGTGGCGTAAAAACTAAAGTGAACCTTGCAGTAAGGTTTAGGACATACATTTCCCTACAAATATTTCTTCCACTTCTTCATTGCTGTCAATCATCAGTTCCTCCTTCCCTTTATTTGGCTTTGTCTTGGATATGGACCCCTGTATTGTGGAAGCACCTTGATCAGATACTCCATTATATAGCCACCAAGTACTTAATGTGACTATCACAAATTATATCTATAAATCAATAAGCTAAGGAGTTATTTGATGGTCACAATCTTTCTTTTAGACCTTATACTGCTGGCTTCTTTATATCATACTGACCTTTACTAGCACTGGATTGACTAGTATTAGTATGTGGAGAAGATTTATTCTTTTTACCTTTGATCTTACTAAGCTTTATCTTTATCTTCCCTTCAGTTGCTTCAAGGACTGTAAGAGCAGCAAGCTTGAGTTTCTCCTCCTCACCAATGCAATGGGCAATCAAAGCATTGAAGTCCCGTTCCTCATCCTATGAATAGTATGTCTTTAACAGATTATTAAACTTTGGAGGGAGCGTTTTTAGTGTCTGGTGAACTATGAAGACATTAGGAAGAGGAATGTTTAATATCTTCAGTATATTGTGAAGATGGATCATTCTTGATATGTACTCCTTTACTCCCCTTTCTCCTGTATACCTTATAAAGAATAATTCTTTCATCAAGGTACTTGTCTCAACGTTAGGTGAGAATAATTCTTTTATCAAGGAACTTGTCTCAACATTAGGTGAGACTATGTATCTCTAGAAGACATTACTAAGAAATTACTTCGCTCTGTCTGTGTCTAGAAGTCCACTTAGCTGATGGTTAGGAATGGATCTTTTAATAGTCATAAGACAATCTGTTAAACCGATCCCAGGCTTCATAAGCTACTTAATGAGCTCTCGAGCTCATAGATGTAGGTGGAGATATCCTATCCGCCCGTATGACCATATCAACCTCAACTATCCCTATAGTATTCAATACATCCTCTGTCCACTTCTTCGTATTAAAACCTGTCAGGGTTCAATAATGATACGAATTTTATTGACCAAAAAGGTGACTATAAAATGATAATGTTTAAATCATCACAAATGTAAGATAATAACAATACTCACAGCCATTAAACATTATCTTTACTGAAAATCTGGTCACACATATAATAAAACACTTATAAGTTGAATACATAATATATGCAACTAAACCTCCATATAAAAATGATCAGAGTACAAACCATCAACTCTCATAACACTACCACATGTGGTCGAATAGATCATTTAAGACTTTCCTCTATTTAATGCCTTTATGGACACCTTAAAATCTCATATAAGGCCAACACTTGTTGGCAGAATAACCAAATATGAGACCGGAGACATCCTTTAACGTGTTAGTAGAACAATTCAAAATACTAACTCTAAAGGCCATTGTGGTGACCACATCCTCATCAGCACTTAAAAATTCCACCAACATAAGTGATACATCTTTATGTTATCCTCACATTCTTTATGGGCATATTGTTGAAGTAGTGCTCTAAAGGTAATCACCTTTAGTAATTTTCTACAAACTTTATATTAATTAATAAAGTAAAAAGCATTTTTCTTTAGTTTGATAGTTGTTTATATATGAATTGATATTGATCTTAAATCGAATTAATGAAGTCCATGATACAAAACATAGAAGGAAGGAAATCATAGTGAGATCATTGAATGAGATTCCTGTCATGCGCAATTATATTAGTATCTAAAAATCCCTAATCATAGGATTAATAAGACAGGACTTTAATAATCCAAACAGACTAGCACATGTTATACTCCTTGATTTGATCAAGCAATGGATATCACAAACTGTAAGCATGAGTTGTTTAGAGTTAACTTGTAGATGCTTACTAAAAGTAGTAAGTACATCAGATGACCCACTATGAGATTATCATATGGTTGATCTATCGAATGTCAATGATTAATCTCATCATAGAAACAATACAAATGTCCTTAGACTTGAGGTGTTCAAGGATATTTGGATACGAATCTTGTGCTTTGACATCATTCCTTGTTATCTTAAGATGAGGTCAGTCTTAGGGTGGTGATTGGGTACAACTATTTGTATTCAAAGGTAATTGAGTAGCCAATAAAGGATTCACTACTCCTGATAGAAGGAGATGATACCCACGACATTTTTTCAGGGTTATTACTCAAGAGTCTCTGACTAGAACAATTATGTGTCATGAAGAGAGTTTCAATGACACATATGAGTAATGAGATCCTAGGACAAGAACTAACATCACTTGGACTAGATGTGACGTAGTCAGTCTAGTAGGAGTTAACACGTAGCCCATACTCCGAACCAAGTAGGGCATAGTATGGTGAAAGAACGAATTGCACGATAATTGTCTATGGAAAGGTTCATAGTTGAATAATTAACTATCGAAGAGTTTTTGTGTTAATCCACTTATATTCCAACAAATTGGCATAATGAAACCCTTCATGATTTGATTGAATTAAAAGTTAATTTAAGTGCCTAAAATAACCAGAAACCTAAGGGTCACACACATAAAAGATAGGATGAAAAACATAGTGTGTATGGCCATTTAAAGCAGGCCACGATCGTGGCCAAAGCCGAGCCAGGCCACGACAGCCACGATCGTGGCCAACAAGGCCACGATTGTGACAAAGAGCACGAATACATACATAAATGAGTTCTTCACTTATGTACAAGAGCTTCGTTCACTTCTTACACACTTAAGTGATAAAGAAAGGGTTCTAGAAGTGTTATAAAGAGAGTGAGAAGAGTTATTGAGTTATCTTTATGCAATTGTTATATAAATCACCATGCATGCAAGATAACCATGATCTACTCCCATTTTTACATCTACTTAAATTCATCAAGTTTGGTGTTCTAACCCTTACACATTGTTTCATCTTCCTTCTTTGCATGTTCTTGGGTGATCAAGGAAGGGTTTGGTATTTGTAACAACCCAAACAAGGAGAAGAAACAAGAAAGGAGGAGAAACAAAAGTAAAAATGTTTTTATATTTCATGTTCTTTACATATCCTTGCATACATGTATGATCTTGTAGTTTTGGGTTGTCATGGTGTCAGAATCTTGATTCTGACACTTTCGCTGCATACGTATGCATATGATGCATGCATCCATGGCTAACCCTACATATATGGTATGTGACAATGTAGCATCAATAAATGCAATAACCTGAATGCACAGTCTCATTGTCACACACTCATGCTGAAAACATTCTATGAAAACTTCATTTGAGACTTTCTTAAAAGAAAAATCCCTGTAAAGCGACTATCATGCATTATTGGGTACTGAACCGACCACCCGAAACACAAGAACCTCATGTATCTCCCTTATGGCAAGTTCGTTGCCTGAAAATTCACTTTAAAATAGCTTCAGAATGTCTTAATTCCTTTTCCGAGTAACTATCATGCAATCCTGAATATTGAACATGGGACCCGAGACATAAAAACTTAAAGTATCTCCCTTATGCGATGTCCAAAGAATGAAAATTCACTTGAAATCAGATTCAAAACACCTTAATTCCATTTTCTAGAGTTAAACTTTAATTTATTACTAATGTAATAAATATAAAAAAGGAAAAATTCAGTTTATAAATTTTCCGAACCCGAAAACTGACCCAAAACACCTCGAGGAACCTTTACAAAAAATATGAAATTTTTATGTTTTTTAAATAAAACATTGTAGCACGTCTGTACGATTAATGTTAGTCGCGACATCAACCACCCATCCACTCGAGAAGTGCAGACGTGCCCACCAATGCTGGCGCGTGCAATGCACGCACCTAACATGCTTGCGGTCGACGTTCCGTCATATGCCAGACGCGTGCAACACACACGTCAGACGCATCAGCTGCCCCTCGCTACTGTTTACCAAATGCGCCTGACAGTGAGGAGCACCTCACCGAAATATGATAATTTTTAGTGAATTTCGGGTCCTTTTTCATGCTCTAGGGCTTGTTTTCTCCAAGCAAGAAAAAAATAAAAGTTAACTCTTCGAAAACTTTATGGAGAAAAAATTGAAAAATGTTTGTTTTTAACCACCTGATCACGTCACCACTCTGATACCATGTGTAACATGTAATAATACCTTAGTTACATATCCTGGATCGAATGTGAAAGAGAAATAAATGAATAAACGTGGAAAATATTTGATTTTAGTTTCATAACTTCAAATGAGCTTTTGAAGCTAAAATGAGAGCGTATCCATCGACATCTTCATAAAAATCCCTCACCGGGATGCGATCAATGACTTTCAACAATTTTCTTAAAACGTAAACTCTTTTAACGGGTCAAAGAATCCTTATGCTTACGAATAATATGAACAACTGTAGGAGACCTTAACTTTTATATATAGCTTCCATATCAGGCTTGCTCATCACAAGACCGCCATGATTCTGATCCACACTAGTTGAAATTTATTTTCTACCCGAACTTTGACCCATAATGTTATATTATTTATTTGGCCACTTTATCATCTTTATCTGGATTAAATTACGTAACTTAATCGATAAATTGTATAGAAAACTAAAATATGCAATTAAATATTGTCCAACTTTACGAGAAAAGTTAAAAATTATCTAACAATTTTTTGGACGATGAAGAATTAAGGAGTTTCCACGAGAAGGATCATGATCAGAGTTATGGGCTTCGTACCGTACCAGCTGGATAACGGTACCGTAGATCCTAACCTCGGTATCAGCCAAAAATACTGGCCAACATCGGGATTTTCTGTCCGAAAAATGCTGGGCGGATCTGGGAAATTTAAAAAATTAGAGGACCATTTTGCAAATATGAAAATTTTAAACCTAAAGCCTAACCCACCCCCCCACCCCGACTGCCGCAAGCTATAGCTGCTTCCTCTATCTCAAGTCTCACCTTCTCTCTCTCTCACTCTCACCTCTCTCTTGCCGCCGTTTGGGTCGCCTCATCGCCGCTGATGCTTGCACTCTTCTCCAGTTGCGCTCATCACTCTCCTCCTTGCCTCATCATCGTCGGAGTCACGATTTGTGTTTGCGTCCCCGAAGATCCACCACACCACGGCAACACCTTCTACAACACGTCGTCGCAGCACCACCACACCACCGAGTCACCGACCCTCCGACGCTCACAGCTGGACAACCTGAAAGCCCGAAGCCATAACCTTAAGAGCGAAGACTCGACAGTTTAAAATTTTTTGGGTCTATTGGTTTTGTTTTGTTGATCTATTCTCTTCTCTGTTGTTTGGTGTTTCCAAAAATTGTTAGTAAACCGTAAACGTAAATTACAATTGTGTTGTGGATTAGATTGAATTTGGATTTGTGTAATTGTGTTGATGAATATGGGAGGTTGTCGGTGGGTGGAGGACTTAGAGGATGAAGAAGTTGCTGTCACGGTTTTGGAATGGATTAGTGATTGTTTTGTTTTGGAATGAAATTGCTTACGGTGGATTTGTGTCATTGTGTGTATATGAAATAAATTGGTTTAAATTTGATTTTGGAATGGAATGGTTGAAGTTGAAAATTGAAATTGTTGGATTGAAGAATACTGTGGGTTTTGTTATTTTGTTATGAATTTCTTATATGAAAATTAGAATTGGAATTGAAAATGTAATTATAAAACAGGGTTAGTATGTAATTAATTATGTATTATGCAAAGATTGTGAAAACTTAAAATTAAAAGTTGATAATTAACATTTAAACCTAAATGTAAAATTAATAATCAAATGTAAAATTGATAATTAAATGTGAAATTGTAAAATTGATAATAAAATTTTGTAAAATTGTAAAAACTTAAATCATTAATTGATACATTGTTAATATTTGTGAAATGGTAATTTGTTTATAATATTTGGTATTGAATTTACTCATTTAGGAAAAAAATTGTTTGAGTATAAAGAAGTGATGTAATGAATATTTGTTGTCAAATTGTGAATATGTTGTAACCTTGTAGATTTTAATTATTTATACTTACATTGATTAATGTCAATTAAAAATTGTAAAAGCAACATATATATTTAAGAACAAAATATGAAATAGTGTATATAATATGATGGTTTGTTAGAAATGAAAAGAAGATCAAAGGTTTAAATAAGGAAACAAAATTTCCCAAAAATTTATATCCTTCAACTTGATCTCATGTTATGTAATTCTTTCAACTTGATGATCATGTTATGAATATATGTGTATGAACAATTGTATAAGATATGTCATACATTATTTGCCAATTATGTAAACATATACTTCAACTTGATCCTCATTTTTCAAACTTATGAAAGTTGTGTGATTGTTAGAAACTTAGAATTGGAAATTGTTGTAAATAGAAATGGAATTATGATTTTTTTGTGATTGTTGGGATTAGAAATTGTTGGTTATTGTTGGAATGGAAATGGAATTATGAATGTTTTGTGATTGCTGAAATTGGAAATTCCTGCAAATGGAAGGAAATGGAAATAAAATTATGATTGTTTTGTGATTGTTAGAAACTTAGAATTGGAAATTGTTGTAAATAAAAATGGAATTATGATTGTTTTGTGATTGTTGGGATTGGAAATTGTTGGTTATTATTGGAATGGAAATGGAATTATGAATGTTTTGTGATTGTTGGAATTGGAAATTGTTGGAAGGAAATGAAAATAAAATTATGATTGTTTTGTGATTGTTAGAAACTTAGACTTGGAAATTGTTGTAAATGGAAATAGAATTATGATTGTTTTGTGATTGTTGGGATTGGAAATTATTGGTTATTGTTGGAATGGAAATGGATTTATGAATATTTTGTGATTGTTGGAATTGAAAATTGTTGTAAATTGTTAGGAATGGAAAAAAATATTGAATATTTTGTGATTGTTGGATTTGGAAATTATTAGGAATGGAAAAACAATATTGAATGTTTTGTGATTGTTGGAATTGGAAATTGTTAGGAATGAAAAAACAATAACGAATGTTTTGTGATTGTTAGAATTGGAAATTGTTGGAAATGGAAGGAAGTGGAAATGATATTATGATTGTTTTGTAATTGTTGAAATTCCAAATTGTTGGAGTATGTTTTGTGTTACTTATTATATATGTTGAATGTTTTGAATTATTAGTTTTTGACTTATACAGAATGAGTTATATTATATAAGATGAATATGCATATTGTTATTATGTACTAAAATTATATGTTATTTATTTTTGTGTATAGATAAATAGAAGGAAGTTTAACTGCTCCAGATCAACCTAGTTCAGGAAGATACAGTGATCCAGCTTGAGCTCACACTGGTATGGTTCCTGGTCAAAAGAATCATACCATTTGCTTGTTTTGTAATAAGTATTTGAAAGGTGGAGGAATTACCTAATTGAAAAGATATTTAACTAGGGTTAAAGGTGATGTGGAAGCATTTAAAAAAGTAAGTCATTATGTGAAGTGGCAGATAAAAACATTGCTTAATGAACATCAATTTGAGAAAGATAGAAGGGAAAGATTGAATTTTGAAATTGGTAGTGGAAGTTCATTTTCTGATTTTCGTGGTGATTATGGAAATGTTAAAGGTGGAAGTGGTAGTGGTAGTGGTACTAGTAGTTTTCCATCTCAGGACCAAGAAGAATTTGATGTGAGGAAGAGAAGAAGGCAGGTGACTAGTTTCTTTGCACCACGAACAACTCCTGAAGCCCAACATTCAATCCGTAGTGCAATGCAATCAAGAGATATGACTCACAATGTCGATATGGCAGTAGCTAGATGGAGGTATGATACAAGTTCGTCATTCAATACTTCTCAGTCTTATTATTATCCACCTATGATAGATGCAATAGCCTCTTATGGTCCAGGATACAAAGGGCCATCAAATGATGACTTAAGAGGTAAACTTTTGAATTATGCTGTTTTTGAAATTAGAAATTATTTGGCTGAAAGAAGAGTGAGTTGGGGTACTTATGGATGTTCAATTATATGTGATGGTTGGACAAATAGGAGACAAAAGCCTATTATAAATTTTTGGTTTATTCTTCAAATGACTCTATATTTTTGAAATCTATTGATGCATCTGGCCTTATTGGAAATACTGAGACTTTGTTTGGGATATTTGATGAAGTTGTGAATGAAGTAGGGCCAAAAAATATTGTTCATTTTATTATTGACAATGATTCCGCTTATAAAGCGGCAAGGAAAAGGTTGCAGAATACCTATAATTCATTTTTTTGGACTCCTTATGTTACTTAATGCCGAAGAATATAGGAGATCCTAGATATTTTCTTGTTATTGATGACACTATGCAGAAGGCTAAAAAGGAGACAAATTTCATTTATAATTGTGCACGGGTTTTGAATTTGATGAAAAGGAATTTACCAATGGAAGGAACTTGTGTCGCCTAATTGTGACAAGATTTGTAACAAATTTCTTATCACTTTAGTCTTTTGTTTCGATCAAGAAGGAGTTAAGACAAATGTTTATAAGTGATAAGTGGGTTGCATCTCAGCATGCTATGTCTAATGTTGGAGTGGAAGTTTGTAGTATTATACTGAAAGATAGAGAATTTTGGTTGCAATATTAATTTGTTATTCGAGTTTGTGAGCTTTTGGTTAGAGTGCTTCGATTGGGTGATAGTGAAGAAAAGCCAATAATGGGTTATATTTTTGATGCTATGGAGAGAGCGACAGAAGCAATCAAGGCTAATCTGAAAAATAGGTCTTTTTTATACACACCATATCTCTCAATCATTAATGAGAGAAGGGAAAGATAACTTTCTTCTCCGTTATTTACAGTTGGGGTATTTTTGAATCCTAGTGTGTATTTTAGACTGGATCTTACAAAACAAACTGAAGTTAATAGAGGAATGCTTTTCACAATTACAATAGTTGTTCCTCATAACGCGATGCAAGATCTTTTAAGCTCACAAATGGAGCTTTACAAGTTGTCTTATAGGGATTTTGGAATGCCGATTGTTATTCGAAAAAGAGGAAAATTTTCTCCAGGTATTACTTATTTCCTACTTCTTATTTGTTGAAAATTAATTATCACTTTATTTTGTTTATAACACTACTTTTTTTATCTTATAACTTGCAGTTTCTTGATGGGATCAATTCGGAAATAATGTTCCAGAATTGAAAAGATTTGCGATTCGAATTTTAAGTCAATATGTGATTGCAACTGGGTGTGAACGAAACTGAAGCATATTTGCATTTATCCACTCAAAGAAAAGGAATAGATTGGAGCATAAGAGGTTGAATGACTTGGTTTTTGTTTGTTACAATTTAAAGCTTCGGGAAAAGTATGTTATTTTCATTATTATCATTATTAATTTCGATATAATTTCTTATAATTTTCTAATAATTAAATTTAATTGTTTACTAAAGGTCTTAATAGCACAAGTAGTTCAACTAATCCAATTGCCATTGATAATATTGATGTTTTGGCGTATTGAGTTTCTGAAGAAGCTAATTTGGTTGATGCCAATGATTTGAATTTGGAAGATAATCTTGGATGGGAAAGCATTGACATGTCATTTGGTGTATTAAATTTGAATGATAATGAAGATGAAGCTCCTTTCAATGATGAAGATTTTGTACCAAATGATCACTGGGGTCAATATAGTTCTAGCGGGTATTCTCCCATTGACAATTGAATTCTAGGTTTTTACTTTTCCTCTTCTTTTAATTTTACTTGTATTTGATGTTTATGTTAAATTCTATATATGTAATATAACTGCAATGTTTTTGTTTCAGGTTTAACGTCTACTTGATTGCTTCTTCGTCATCAACTTTTTTTGTAATATTTATTGTTCTTTTTATTGAATGTTTTGAATCTTTTGATGTAATATTATTTATTAAAATGATGAAATTGTATTGTTGTAATATTTTAAATACTTTGTATTATTCTTAATTTTATAATTGTATGATGATGATTATCTTTGTTTATATTAATTGTGGTTATTATTTATATGTAAAATATTTAAAAATTATTGTTATTTCATATTAATTGTCATTATTTTTTATTATTAAGATTTTTGAAAGCGTGGTTGATGTAAGCAGTAAACTAGTAAAGTATATAGTACAACTGTACAATATACCAATATGAATTATTTTGCAAATTTTAAAAATTTTAGGGACTATTTTATAAATTTAAAAAATTACCTGAAACGGTGTCCGGTACTGACCGGTGTCAGTACAGTTCTGTTCCAAAATTCAATCCGATATCAAGCCAACTTTGACCATGATAGTGGAGACTTTTACTGCTTGGTTTGTGCAGGGACATAAAGTTAAAACAGGTTCATGAATTGTGTGGGGCTTGTTCAACATGCACGAGCTATTTGCAAAATCAATAGGATATTGGTACATTGAGGGTTTTTTTTTCCTGTATATTTCAACCATTTTTTTTCGGTTTGGCATATCCACCTTTAACGAATTTCATTAACGTAAAATTAAATTTGATATAAATAAAGCATTACATAATAAAATATCAAAAAATGAAATTCAACCTGAAAACTTTAACGGAAGTAATTCCCAAATATAAGTTATCATGAAATTTAACTTGATTGCATTGCTTAATTTTAAAAAACAATGAAAACAAAAGAGCAAAGATAACAACAGCGGTAATGTTCCATAGAAGTGGTTGGCTATATGTTAAACTGCCGATTTAACTATTTGCTATTCTCTATCTCTAAATTCACGATTAAATAGCTAGAATCAGAAGTCAGAACTCCATAACATCTCTAGTACTAACGTAGTACAACACAAATTAAAACTCAACTACTTAAACATGGATTATTTGACAGTTCTTGTTGGACATAATGTACATGGTCAATTATATTTGCCAACTTCTCTAATTATGTATGTATAAAAATTGGGATTTCATTAATAAACATTTCATGACTTAATTACACTAAGCGCCTCTTTTATAGCATATCTCGTTTTCCTTATGGACTAAATTTCCTCAAAAAGTTATTGTTGTTTTATTTTTATTTTAGTCCTTACATAATTACAACTACAAAGTCGTAATCCAATGTACATATTATGCCAGTTAATCAATATTTGTTTAAATTATTATGGGAATATTGACAAAAATGATGTTTATCGTTGTTAAAAAGCTGTTAACTAGGGCAAGAGAGACGTCTTAGACGTAGAGTAATAGTATTGGTGGGGTCTATGTTTATATTACAGCAAAATAAATGTAGAGATCCAGATAGGCATGTTATGTAGGAGTAAGACAGAAGACAAGGAATGGTTTTCCCCCTATTCCTTAAACAAAGAGATGCCCCTCGGCGTCACTAACACCTGCATACATGTGGTCCAATTAAGCCCAGTGACCCCCTTCACGATGGAACCAATGGGCTGAGCTGTGCTGGGTTTTACTCCTCCCTGAAATTGAGTTTACAAGGAATATTCCAACAAGCCAGGGTATTATATTGTACTGTCTTTGTACGAATATGTTTTTGTATGCTCTAAGAAATGAATACCCAAGCCGCGTGGCGTGGCTCGGCGACTTGGACCTTCCATTTCTGGGAATCTGACACATAACCATAAACACCCACCATTTTGTGCCGATTCATGGTCTACTACCAACTCCCTGCCTACAAGTGTAATCCACTGCCATACATAAAACGCAACCCCATGACCAAGGACATATGAGTCAAAAGATGAAGGCAGAGACTGTGACACTGATATTGGTGAATATGGCAGGGATCATGGAGAGAGCCGACGAGTCGTTGCTACCGGGAGTCTACAAGGAGGTGGGTGCCGATCTGCACACTGACCCAACGGGGCTAGGCTCTTTAACTTTATTCAGGTCAATAGTGCAGTCCTCTTGCTACCCATTAGCTGCATATCTTGCTGTCAAGTACAACCGAGCCCATGTTATAGCCGTCGGAGCTTTTCTTTGGGCTGCTGCTACTTTCCTTGTTGCTTTTTCCTCCACTTTCTTGCAGGTAAAACTAAACCAAGCTTGCCTCATTTCCGTAATTCAAATTTCTACTTTGCATGATATTTGGTTTTGTAATTTGTTGTTGCTTCTGATTGAGATGTGTGAATTTCAGTAGCAATTGATCCATTAGTCATGCATTTTACACCTGTCCAATAGAAATATGAGTTCTGGAATTCTGCATCTGGGACTTAATTTCATCGAGTTGTCTAATCATCAGGGAACATTAAATGTTTCTTTGGAAGAGGACAAAAAGAACTAGTTCTTAGCTTGGTGCTGATTTAGTCGTATTTAAGTGATTCAGCTTATGCCAACAGGTGGCTGTATCGAGAGCTCTAAACGGGATTGGCCTAGCAATTGTTGCACCTGCTGTCCAATCCCTTGTTGCTGATTTAACTGATGAGCATAACCGCGGGACAGCCTTTGGATGGCTGCAACTAACCGCCAACCTTGGTTCAGTTGTTGGAGGTTTCCTTTCACTGTTAATGGCTCCAATGACATTCATGGGAATCCCTGGTTGGAGGATTTCATTCCACCTTGTTGGAGTGATCAGTGTTGTAGTCGGTGTTCTCGTCTACCTCTTTGCCAACGACCCACATTTTCCGGATGATAGGAGAGATAGAAGTCAGGGTTCAAGTAAATCCTTCTGGTCTGAAGTGAAGAACCTGGTCGAGGAAGCCAAGTATGTTATAGGAGTTCCATCATTCCAGATCATTGTGGCTCAGGGTGTCACGGGTTCATTTCCCTGGTCAGCTCTGTCATTTGCACCGATGTGGTTGGAGCTTGCTGGCTTCTCTCACAAGAAAACTGCATTTCTCATGGCTTTGTTCGTGATAGCTGGTTCTGTCGGGGGCTTGTTCGGAGGCAAAATGGGAGATTTCCTTTCTATACATATGCCTGATTCTGGCAGAATCATACTAGCGCAGCTAAGCTCAGCATCAGCCATTCCACTAGCGGCATTGCTTCTCCTGGTTCTACCTGATGATCCTTCAACCCCAATCATGCATGGGTTCATCTTGATCGTCATGGGGTTAACTACAACCTGGAATGCTCCGGCTACAAACAAGTACAGCCATTGCTCCTATTCCTTATTTCTTTTTGCTTTCTATTTCCAAGAAATTATTTTCATTTCCTTGCCATGCTTATGACATCTGTGGTCCATGGATTCATATGATATTGTTTCCTAAACTCTGTATGGGATAAAACCATTATGTTAATATCCAAAGGGATGCAATATGACTTTTGGTTCATTACAATAGATGAGAGAACATCGTTGTGAAAAGAACCAAAGCTATATATTTGTGTGTGCATAGCGGAATCTTTAGTTTTATTGGTTCTACAATTGAGTTCTAGTTTGACGATATTTGCCTGGTTTTTTTAGTCCAATCTTTGCAGAAATTGTACCTAAGAAATCCCGCACAAGCGTATATGCACTGGACCGATCCTTTGAGTCCATACTGTCATCTTTTGCTCCTCCAACAGTTGGAATACTGGCTCAACGTGCTTATGGTTATAAACCCCTTCCAAAAGCCTCCAGTGTATCGGAACAGATTGCTACTGATAGAGGGAATGCTGCATCATTGGCCAAGGCTCTATACACAGCAATAGGAATTCCAATGGCTCTGTGTTGTCTTATTTATTCATTCCTGTACGGTACCTACCCAAGAGATAGGGAGAGGGCTCGAATGGAAGCACTGATACAATTAGAAATGCAAGAGCTAATGGGAGATAATTCACCTAGAGTAGAAGAATTTTGTGGAGTCCGGTTGTCTGGAGCGGAAGAAGCACCAGGTAATGATAGAACTGTCATAGATGTGGATTATGAAGGGGATGATGGCATAGATTTTGATGACGATGATGAGAATATGTTACTTCATCGCCAGCTGACATTTTCTGATTTAGGATGACAGTAGAAGATAGCCTCAATTGTTTTTGAGAAAGCAAAGAAAACTGGTTAATACTGGACCATTTAGGTGAATGTCATTGCAATCCATGTTGAAGCTGAGAAGCTGACTTCTGCTAAAAGAAAATATTGCGTCCTTACAAGTCCATCCGGATATCTCGTTTATTAGTTTCTCTAAGTCAGAGGAAGGGTTCACCACATCGCATTGAAGTGCATAGAAGAACATACATCATATGGATTTTTTTTTGGGAGAAAATCATTCTCGGGTCTAGGTTCTGTCGAACTAACGGTGAATTTCTTTTTACTACTTTGTATTGTAATTAAATTTGTTGAACATCCTTTGTACCTGGATGAATTTTTGTCAAAATCATAATCAGAAGGTGAAATATGAAGGCTATTGTTCAAACACCGATGGATGAGTTGATGTTTCATAATCAGCCCATCATGAAAGGGCACAAGATGAAGCTGTGTAAGGCCTTCAATTTTTCATTAATCTTGTTCTTAAGAGTAACAAAATGTTGCTTGGAAATTCATAATTCTATTTTAAAATGGTATCTTGGTGACCTGACCTCTTACTTGTAAGCTCCAAGTAATCCCAAAGTATTTCCTCTGAATTTCACTCTGACTTCATGACTATGAGCATGGGCTTTCCAAAGAAGTATTGTGATTTTCATGAGAAGTTTGACATTTCGGCAAAATAAGTAAAACCGTGGCCTGAAAGTTGAAGAAGAAACAATTCTAATACCATTTCAATTTCCAAATGAACGACATTATGCGCATAACATGTGGCCCTTGGTAAGAGGAACACGTATTATTAATACACAAATCACTTTACAAATGTGGAACTGCACGCATGCTGAGCGTAACTCCCACAACTACAAACAGGATTAATTATTATTATTTTTATTTGGTACAAGCAAGATATTTAAATTGAGTTTACATAACTAGCTTGGTTTTGTGGCAGAAAACATCACAAATCTCCTGTTTCTTATGCACTTAAAATCAACAAGGCCACATGCTGTACAGATGTCTTCTATTTCCCGCTCATCTTGGAGGAGTTGGCCGCCTGATAATTGTGCCAAGTTCTACAAGGAGAAAAAATATCTATTCACCATCAGAAGTTTCGGAAGACAGTGAACATGATGGCTTATTTCATGTAAGCCTATTATCCTTTTACAAGATTGTGTAAAGAT
Source organism: Erythroxylum echinodendron (assembly GCA_027575705.1). NCBI lineage: Eukaryota > Viridiplantae > Streptophyta > Magnoliopsida > Malpighiales > Erythroxylaceae > Erythroxylum > Erythroxylum echinodendron. The sequence continues at coordinate 9,181,841 of JANZXR010000006.1, read as the reverse complement.
TACTGTCCACAAGGATAGAATGATGGTTGTTCAACCAAAATCCTTAGAAGAGCCATTAAGTTTCAAGTTCCCTTCGATCATTTTCTTTTTGTTTACCCTTTCCAATTTATTGTCTTGGGACCAAAGTTCTCATCAAGGGAAAATGAAAAAATATGGATTAAGATACAAATCGAACTCATGTTGATGGCAGCCACAGAAGTTTACCAAGTTCCATTTAGCTAAACTACTAAAGTGCTGCTCACAACCATTTAATTGACATCTTCAGGCAACAACTTTGATTATCTCCCTCGATGAAAAGATATGTTCATTAAGATTCTTGTGTGCAATCATTCAATTATAAACTGAAAATACATACCTGACGGAGTGGTCTGAGCAATGGAACAAAATTGAAAGGCCCATCAAGTAGGTAAGTAGAAGCAACAAACACTCCTCCAGGTCTCATAACTCGACTTATTTCTGCAACCTAAAAGACCAGATAACAAGTTCCTGTAAACATGGTCAAGATACTACTTTTTTGTTTCCTAACAATATCTGGTGTTTTGAAGTCATTAGTAAGTAAAGAAGTAGCTACCACTTCAACAGCATGGGGTATGAGTTATGCATGTTTAATGTCGGAAAAATAAAGCTCAGGAGATTCAATTTATCCCAAGACTTTTCCGCATACTAGAAAGGTCTGGTAAGACATGTAGAACAAACTTATAAAACTAAGAATTAGCAGCATGAGCGCACCTTTGGAAGACTTCAAGAAATTGAAATAGACATGGACATATGAACTTGTATTAAGATAAAAGCCAATTTTCAGCAGAAAATAAAATAAACTACGAGGGGAGAAGCACTATAAACAAGTCAAATCTATAGCAAAATGTACATCATAAAGACCTAGAATAATTTCTTTAGAATTAACCTATGAAACACATCATCTTCTGAATTGTTATATACTTAAAATGTCTTTCTGAAGCAAATTAACCAGCTTGTCACAACTTAGTAGTATAAATATATACAACAAACTAAAAAACCAGTTGAAAATCCCAGTCAAGGGGAAAACATACAGCCGTGGTTGGTGAAGGCCAACAGTGAATAGCAGCACCAGCGTGGACAGCATCAACGAAACCAGAAACAAAAGGAAGTCTAGAAATGTCTGCTCTGACCAATATTAAGTTCCTGAAACCAATTTACTCAATCAACAATAGAGATTCAAACAATCAACTCTCAGAAATAACGATGAAATAATGTCAAAAATGCAACAAAACCAACCAAAGCTGTACCAATTTGTTGAAATAAACTCAAAGATAATCAAGATAGTTTGGAAAAGAGAGTTCAATTTTCATACCCATTAGGAAAGCTTTGCTCCTGTTTGACAAACTCATAGCACTGCTTTAGCATGCTTTCCGAATAGTCCAGGGCAATAACAAGAGAAAACAACCCACTCTTGGCAAAAAGTCTTGAAAACAAGCCACTGCCACAACTAGCATCCACAATATTTCCACCCAAAACTGGCTTCAGATAATCCTTGATCAATTCGAACTGTAATGCATATAAGGGCTCGAAAATTAGGGAATAGTACTGTAGTGATGAACAACAGCAGGGATTACCGAACTTTTAAACGCATAAGGAATTAAATACACAGTGCTAAAGGTATGTGCATTTTATACATATTGCATTTGAAACAAGTTCATTGCGCATTTTCCAGCGGACATGTTTCTCTGCCACTAAGAATGACTAGGTCATTTTATGATTGAGAAAAATGTAATTCAGTAATACATATTTTTTAGTTGTATGTGGTGTTCCAGGAAGGGAAGGATAGACGTTTAAGAAACTGTGACATTACCTCCTTCTCCGGACCTGGGAAACCACCCCACACAAAATTCTGACGCCAACCCCTCTCATAAAGAAACGATATCAGAGGAAGTCTGAGTCATGAAAGGCAATGATAAGAGAAATACAAATCAGAACCCTCAATCGTGGTAGCTGTTCAGTGAAAAGCATCTAAGATTCAAAAAGCAAGGTAAATATAAATATAACAGTTCCAATCAATACAATAATACCCATTTGCACACCTGAAAAACTCAGTGGTCATTGGCATGGTGTCACCATATTTCTGGGCCCCACTGGCTGCTACCAATTCAAGATGCGTGTCCTTGCCAGAGTAGGCCTTCTTACAACAATTGCAAACCAAACTACATCCAGGTGCTGAATCTCTGATAAATGCATCCGTTAATTTTCAAAACAAAGTTACAAACATTCAATGATATGTAAGCAATTAAAAGAATCACCCTCAAAAGGCCTCCCTTGAAATAGCTTACACTGATAAGACGCGGTCACTTATTTGTGACAAGGGCTCAAAACATATAGGACAAGCTAATATGTTCCTGGTGCCACTAACCTTCTCCTGGGCTGCAACAGGATCCTGTAGAAAAACCATTTAAAAAAAAAACACAACTGCAACATCATCTCATAATTAAACTCAAAATTTGTTCTTTAAACAGTTGACAGGACCGCTACTGATGAAATTCCAAGCAAATTGAAACGAGATGGCAACTAACTATTTAATTAAGTCTATTCGGTAATAAAAGCGAACGGAAACAGAAAGTGAGGATAAGAGTCAAACCGCTGGGTTGGCTTCAATGAAGGTCGTAGAAGAGGCTCGAACCTTTGGCCCGAAACTGAGTTTAAGGGCCGTAACTACACTAAACGGTTTAACAAACCGGCACGTGGAGAAACCGAGTTGACTCGGTAGAAAGGTTGACGTAAATGCAGTGGCCATACTCTAGACTGTCACGAGCAAGACGAAAGAAAATGGTTCACGGAAGAGATTTGTAGCTTATAAGTCAGTTACGAGTGGTGGATATAATAAAACAGTTCTTTTAGATGATTTCATTTCCGTGTGGGCCTGGGGGCAAGTAAATAGGGATGGCAATTTTAAGCCTATAGACCTAAATTTAGTTGATATTAATGGATTGATCTATGGGTCAGACCTAGGTCCTAATAAACTTGAGGCTCAATTATTTTAATAAAAACAACTTCATTTTATTTAGAAGAATTGAGCTTCGAGCAAACTTAAGTCTGAGCAACTCAGACCCTAATTTAATTAAAAAAATAAATTATTCTACATTTTTAATTTAAAAAAATTTTAAAAAACTTGATGGGGGTTGGCCCATGGGCCAGCCCATTGCCATCCCTACATGTAAAGGACTAGTGGAAGTGAGTGACGTGTCGGTTTCCAAATGTTCGGGACTAATCGACTATTGATATTTTTGTAACATAAGGAAAAATATTTTAGACAATGAAAAGTACCAAATGGCTGATTAATAAGCAGACGTATGTATATCAGTATTGATTTATATTAAACTCAATTTAGATCTAGCATCTATAATGCTATATATTATAATGGTATTTAATTGTCTACAAAAATTAAAATAATTGAACAAAAAAATGATCAAGTTCTTTAATTAGAGTAAAAAAAGAAAAAGAAAAGGAAATATGTAAGACTGTTTCAATATTATGATGATGTTGTTGCCCATATTCTTCCACTCACTACAAAAAATTAATACAATTTGCGACATAAAACGTCACGAATTGTAAAGATTTTTCATGACATGTTAAAAGTTCGAATTTTCAGTGACGTTTTATGAAAATGTTGCAGATTTGTAATACTTTTTGTGACGTTTTATGAATAAAACGTTGCAAAATAGAAACCGCGACGTTTTGTTGAAGAAAACGTTGCAGAAGGCTTAGTTAAAACGTTTTGCTGCAGGAGCAAACCGACGTCGTTTAATTTAAAACCAAACGACGTCATTTTAGTTTTCTTAAAACCTCTACCCCAATTTACAACTGTTGCAGCTTGTTTTGGTTTCTGTTTGTTCTTGGATTTTCTTGGTCTTTGAGTGGGTTAAGTTCAATTTACAACTGTTGTAGCTTGTTTTGGTTTCTATTTGTGATAATGGGGTGTACTTTTTCTTTCTTGGGCTTGGTAGGTGTTCATTTTTAAGGTTTTGAGTGTTCTGTAGTTGATAGATAGATGGGTTTTGGGTGTTTAGTGTTATAAATTTTAGCTAAGGATTGGATGTCTCTACGTTTTGGCTTCATTTAGTAACATGAGATTATTTCTACTGTTACTTTGATTGCTGGGAGTGTTGCTTCTGTTCTAAGTATATCGAGGTAATTGAGACTTTTGATAACTTATTTGTGCTGAGTGGCTTGTTCTATTGTGAAATGTTCTTTAAGTTCCTTGGTTATTACTAATCTAGCTCAATTTAGCAATAGCTTGGGAAAAATGTTGTTAGAAATGTATGAAGAATTGTGACGGTGACCTTCTTGTGGTTGAATCCATTTTATTCATATTAGTAATAAAATGAATAGTTTTAGGATTGCTTATGCAGGAATTTTCTCAACTTGTATTATCAGGGTTGAGGTTGAATAAAGCTTATTTGACATCCAAAACATAAAACGTTAGTAAAGAATTCTTTTTATAATAGGAAAAGGGATTCTAAGATAAAAATCACAAGCTTATATAGGGTCTTTAGGAAGAAGGTTAGCTTGAGATTTAATGGTGTGCAAGTCTTCTGTATCTTTAAAGATAACACTTTCAGTATTCTTAATCCCATTAATGGTTTGTTTGCATTCATACTATAGCTATTGAATTTGCTCTATGAAATGCCATTTTTCCTCTATGCAATTCCACTAAAGTATTTGATAAATAATACAGTAAATAAATTGCTAAGAGTTGACGTATGAATTACAGAGCTGTTGGGAATCAGGTGATTGTATGTTTCTAGGCTTATTGAGACCTTAGATGAAAAGTGTCAAACTACCTCATTAAGCATACGAGTAAGAGTCTTTGTTGATTTGCCACTAATATAATATAATGTTCTTATTCTGATATTTAATTAATAGGTATTTTTGCTCTATGGATAAGAGTTGGATGAATAGTGTTAGGGTTTCCCGTGAATACATTGATGGAGAGAGAATGTTTATGAATTTTGTGGTTGAAAAAAAGGGCAAAGCTTCTGAGATTTCATACCCTTGTGCACGTTGCATGAATTGTTATATGAGGTCTCAAATGAATGTTTTAGGCCATTTAATGCAATTAGGCATGGACCAATCATACACCCGATGGGTTTTACATGATGAACTGCCAGAATATAGATTTATCTCTAGGGAAGAAAGGATTGAGGCTGCAAATATCGGCATTGATGGGACCGGCAATGATATTAATGAAGGTGATGGTGATGAGGAGGATGATGGCATGCAAGATTTGCTTTATGATGTGACTTCTTTCTTAAATGATTGTCCAATTAATCAGGATGGAAGGAGTCCTTTTATAGGCATCGGAGATTCCATTATGGGTGCCTTTCATGAATTGTTGAGTAAAGCAACTGAAGAATTGTACCCCGGATGTACAAACTTTTCAAAGTTATCGTTTTTAATAAAGTTGCTTCATTTGAAAGTATACAACAAATGTAGCAACAAGTCATTTGACATATTACTTGCTCTGCTGAAGGATGCATTACCTAATTGTAAATCTTTGTCGAAGTCCTATTATGGAGCAAATTAATTTCTACATAGCCTAGGTGTCAGACACCGTTTCTGGAGTCTAACTCATGCTGTGATACCAAACCATATTGACCCTGTTTCCAGAGTCTAACTCATGAGGCATGAAACGTGAGCGTAGCACTCTGAAGGGTTCTTATAACATCCCAAACATCCATAATTGAGCGCTTGACATACGACAATCCATTCTTATGTTCATATCCTCAATCGTCACCCTAAACACATCGCTCAATTTATCTCTTACTTCCATAACCAACTAAATACATTTCAAGTTCCATTCAAGCCTAAATGTACTAAAGATAAGCAATAATAAGCCCAAAACTTATAAAATGTACATGATTTGGGACAAAAAACATAACTTTCACTAGGGATGTCAGATTAAGACCATTCTATGACAGTTTCAAAGAGGACTTCTAGATCTATAACTTCCATGAAGACTCTGAAGAGAGATTTTTCCATTTAGAGGGTTAAAAATTTCACATTTTCATAACTATCCTGAGAATGTCCGCTTAGGGACATACGTCCCTTCAAATGGACATGAACAGGGCTAGGACACTAAAAGACTCGAGAAGGTCCGCCTAGCAGACATGAAGTCCGCCCAATGGACATTTACGGGTCAAATTCCAAACTTCTAACTCTTTAATCATATCTAACACCTCTCATGCATATCCTATCATTCCTACTTCAATTTCCTCATCATTTTCACCTCTATTCTAATTCAATATCCGCTCAACATCATTAACAATCAAATCATAATCTATGATTGATCACCAACCCAAAAACATAACATTCAACTTATGCACATTCATCATAACTTTCTGCATATGATCACACAAATACAACATCAACCATGTCAATGCCTTCTTCAATAATTTAGCACACATTCAACTCCCTTTATCACCTTCATTTTATCTGTAACTTACCACACTAATTCTTCCATTTCAAAACACCATAGAAATCATTTACTGTTAACTCAAGTAAAGAAAAGCTATAATGTGTCCAGCATACATCCTGTAAAGTATCACAAAGTTGTAAAAAACATATCTCTCAACTCCATTGTCTAAAAATTTCATACTATATATCATTGGAAATCTATAAAAATAATCTACAACTTTCAAGAAGACACCTTTGCCTAATTCAGCCTAGATCAATACAGATTTTTCGCTGAAGTCAGAACCTAATTTGACCCTTATGAAAAACTTGAAATTTTCAATGTACAACGTGGAAAGTCATGAGCATAACCATTAAACTACCAACTTTACTTCATTAAACTCCCTAATCTCTACTCATTCGACTCATCCCTTACAACTAATTATCATCATTCACAAAAACCCTATCTTTCTTTTTTCCATAATATCTCACTTACATGTATATATATATATATATATATATATCAACGATTCATGTTCAAAGTTCATCAACTCAATTGGATAACTTTTTCAAGTACATCTGATTTCAACTCACATCATCCATATTTCATTAAAAACAAAATAGAAGTTTACAAAACTTTAATTGCATTCCAAGCCACATTACATCATCGATATCTAGAATTCAAAATACAAAAGATACCAAACTCAATAATTCTCGAAATGCATCTAAAGTCTTGCTTTTACAAAATCTAACTTAATATACAGAAACATTCCAAAAATAGAGTGAGGCCTCGACTCTTGGTTACTCGATCTCATTTTCTGCACCTGAAGATGGGACGAAAAGGGGGTGCGCTTAAAAACTCGTAGGTAACAAGTTTATAACGAATAACAAGTAAAACCATTTAAAAATGTTCATTGTCATAAAAAATTCTTATAGAATCATAAAACATATGGTTCTTAAATTTCAACCAAATTCACAATAAAACAAAACATGTATGCATCAATCTTGTCAACATATCATGAACACATAAACACATCAAATTTTTTTGGGTAAGTCCATGAACATAACGAACTACACAATTCCACATAATGGTCGTGAGTCTTCGTAAACTTGAGGGAGTCCATAAAGGAGCTCCGTGCCACTAGCGGGCAGGCGGGAGAAGCCTTTAACTTGGTCAACGTGCATGTGAAATTCTTGAATGGATTACACCAAACTCATATAAGATGTAATTCATGAATTATAAACCGATTGCCCAAATGGCACATTTTGAAAGCATGTCTTTCACGAACATGAAATATTTCATATGCACTTTCGTCATCTTTTTCATAATTAATCAACCAAATTTAAATATCAAGCACATTGCAATTTCTCAAATCATTCAAAAGCAATAAATGCCACAATTATAAAGCAAAGAAAATTCATTTTATATTCTTGACTAAAAAGAAAACATAATGGCTCATTATCCAATTATAAACATGAAACCTACCCGAATTTCCTTGCTTAAAACTTTACTTAAAAAAATGCCTCTACGCTTACTCCTCTTGCCTTTTTTTATTCCCTTTTATCAAAGACAAAATTTCCATTCAATAGGGATTCAAATTGGAGAACACACAAGACATATTCACTAAAATTGATCCTAGAATTCTTAAACCCATATTTTTCTTAAGCTTTATAAACCAAAACCCTTTCAAAAATACAAAAGGGTTAAAATTGCTCTTACTTTGAATCTTCACTAAATAATGAGATTTTTTGGTCAAAAGAAAGCTCTTATCTTCCTCTTTCTTTTTCTCTTCTTAAACAACCTCAAAATCACTCTTGAAGACTAAGAAAAGATGAAACCTAACTTGCTTCTTCTTTCTTTCCTCTCATGAATGACTTTTTCTCACTTCTTTCTCCTTATTTCATTTCTCTCTTTTTTCTTTCCTTAAATTTTTGTTTTTGCTTCTTCTAATAACCAAGACAACACTTTCTTGTCCCATTCTACCCTTAATGAGAGTTAAAAGTCCACCTTGTCCTTCCTTTAATTCTTCTTGACTTTCTTAAACATAGTGACATGCCAAAATTGCCCTTATTCCTCCTTACTACTTTAATTTAATTAACCAATGTAATAAAATCCTACTAAATTAAACTCCAATAATAATTCTATCATGACCTCATAACTCATTTAATTTATGCTTAACTAGAAAAAAATCTGGGGGCCAACACTAGGTTTGGGTTATGTGTTGATACATGCATGTAAGTATGATTGTTTCCTATTTTGGAAAGAGTATGGGAACTTGGAAAGTTTTCCCCAGTGTAGAACATCAAGATGGAGAATTAATGATGATAGGGGTAAGAAGATGCCTCATAAAGTATTGTGGTACTTTCCCTTAATGTCCAGATTACAATGATTATTCATGTCAAGTAAGATTGCTAAACAAATGACGTGGCATAATGATAGGCCTAAAGGTGACAGTAATACCATGGTTCATCCTCCTAATGGAGAAGCTTAGAAGAGCTTTGATGAGCTATATCTTGAGTTTGCCAGAGAACCATGTAATGTTAGACTAGGCTTAGCAACAGATGGATTCAATCCACATGGCAATTTGCCACTTTCATATAGTGTGTGGCTTGTTGTTCTCTTAGCATACAATTTACCCCCTTGGATGTGTATGGATGAGTCATTTTTTATATTATCACTGGTTATTCTAGGTCTAAAAGCGGTGGGTAGAGACATTGACGTCTATATAAGACCACTAGTAGATGAGTTAAATGAGTTATAAGAAGATGGTTTTGATGTTTTTGATGCTTCAAAAGGAGAAAATTTTCGAATGCATGCAGCATTAATATGGACTATCAATGACTTTCCAGCCTATGGTACTATTTCTGCGTAGAGCACTAAAGGCTATAAGGCATGCCTTGTTTGTAACAAGCACACTCCTTCTTGTAAGTTAAGAAGTAAAATTGGTTACTTAGGCCATCGTCGTTTTCTTCCTTGTGATCATCCATGGAGAAAAAGAAAGAAGTTTTATGGCAAGAGTGATCATCGACTTTTACCTAACTTACCAGATGGAGATGATGTGGTGGAACAATTATATCATGTGCAGAATATATGTCATGGAAAGCACCCCAGTAATAACAGGAGAACAAGATTGGAAGAAGAGTTGAATAGGAATAAAAAAGCATACTTTTTGATCTACCATATTGACATAAGTTAAGATTGAGGCATAACCTTGATGTCATGCATATAGAAAAGAATATTTGTGATAATACCCTTAGTACTTTGATGAATGTTGAAGGTAAAACTAAAGATACAATCAAGGCTTGGCTTGATTTGGAAGATATGAACATTCGAAAGGAGTTACAGTTGAAAAGAGTAGCTGATGGAACTATTATGGCAAAACCTCCAGCATGCTATACAATGTCTTCCGATGAGAAAAAGAAATTTTGTGATTTTATAAAGTAGGTGAAGTTTCCAAATGTTTACGCATCTAATATATCTAGATATGTTAATGTTGATGAAAGGAAGATTATTGGACTTAAGTCTCATGATTGTCATATATTGTTACAAAGCATTCTTCCATTAGGCACGGTGCCATCTTGAATAAAGATGTGATAGGTGTTTTGGAGTTGGGGAACTTCTTTCGTCGAATTTGTAGACGAGGTTTGACTAAGGATGATGTATAGAAGATATGTGATGAGATAACTTTAATCTTATCAAACTTGAAATGATATACCCACCAGCATTCTTTGATGTTATGGTATATTTGATTATTCATTTACCAAATGAAGCCTTACTTGGTGGACCAGTTGCATATAGATGGAACTATCCAATTGAGAGGTATTATTTAAATTTATCCTATCACTCAACAAAGTTAACTAAATAGTGTCCTATCTAATTATG
>JANZXR010000006.1:9136770-9167694 GCA_027575705.1 Erythroxylum echinodendron | reverse complement strand
CTGCGATCACATATTGGAAGTGTTTGATTTGATACTTTGATATGAACTTCTGAATGATAATTGGTTCTCAGCGATAGTTGAATGCTGGACTGAAGTCCGATGATTGCGAAAATATCATCTGAACATTTATATGAGATTTTGTGTGTAAGCTGTTCAGGATTTGATGCATTTCATAAAATGCATGCTCAGATAAAGGCATTGTGGCTTGAGAAGCCAGTTAGAAGAGCTTCTGCGTAGAGCTTTGCCCCGCGATATCTGTTCTGCACGTCGAGCTATGCTCCATGAATATCTGATTGAGCCCTACGGGCCAAATCATTTGTATCTGTCTGTGAAAGGCTCTTAGTCACAACAATAAGAATGAACATGAGTCTCATACATGTCCCATGCAAGTACGTGTGCACTGTTTGAAAGATATTTAAACTGAACTAGATATGCTTGTCTGTTTGAATGAATGAGCTTCTGTTATGCTAATTTCTGAATAAATGCTCATCTGCTTAAATGAAGAATACATACTTATTTGTTTGGATGAAACTCTGTGTTACATATGTATGATCTGGTGAATCCATCGATGATGGTTCACTCATTGAGTTGCAAAACTCATCAAAATTTGCATTATGGCTTTCCAGGTATGAGACAGGAGACTTAAGGTGTAGTTAGAACATAGAGTGTATGAGGTCTAAGAGATGGCTCAGAGGTCCGTCAGCTGACTCCTGAAGAAAACTAGTTGTTATCATTTTGTAATTTTAATAGAACCTATGTGGAGTTTTGTAAACAATCGTTGAGAAGAATAGTGTAAACGTTATCAATGAATGAAATGACTGAATGTTTTAAGAAAAATGATAATGCCTTTCCAAAGCTAGTTTTGCCATTGCTCCAACATACCATTATCGTATGTTATGTTCCTAAAAACTTAGGTACGTACCCTATAGTAGTGGGATATTACATAACATACATGTTGAGGATAGAAATATAACTAAAAGTGTATGTAATCATGAGCGGATGCCTGTTTTTAATGAATGTCAATTTAGTAATTCATATAGACATATAGTGTTTTATTCTATTGGGATATAGGTACTAGGTTGTGACAGCAAATATCACATACGTTAGAGCATTTGGTTGACAATTAATGAAGTTCGTTAGTGCTAAACGGATAATGCACTAGGCCTACTAGAGATTAATTTCAATTGCTATAATTTGCATTACATAATTGACTAGGTGGAACCATTAGAATCTTAGGCTTTTTAATTTGGTTAATTTCATAACTTTATTATCGATTTCATATTCTACAGTTAGTTTACTTTTAGTTTAATTAATTTCCTACTTTCGGTTACCTAAATAGAGTTGTAGCATAGTAGTTTAACAGTTAGTGAATTTAATTAATTGCCAGTGGATACGATACTTGGATACTTCTAAATTATTACTTGTGACCATGTTCACTTGCACCTATCATCGTTATTAGAATTACATAATCAGTGGTCTTCATGACATGTACATCCTAACTTTGCCTTGGTTTTTTATTCAAGACCACATTTTTATCACATGCATTAACATGAAAATAATATAGGCCTTCTTTATTTTGCAAGCTACATTAATAAAATAGCCTACTTAATGATGTGATTTATCCTATTGTTAAGCCCTTTAAACTTTATTAGTCTTTTTTTTTGTGTTAACCACATTACGAGTCTTTAACCTAACAAAATGTCTTACTTAAGTCTTAAGGCTAGTGGAGCATTTATGAGTATTGATGTTTGTGGAAACATAAGACAAATAGTATGGGGGTATAAATATATGTGATAAAAGCAAACACACGCAAGAGGGGGGGTGAATTGTGTGTATAAATTTTTTTTTAAAGTTCTTTCAATTTGTATAATAAACATATCTTAGTTACAAAAAGTAAGAGCTTGTCAGATGATAAAGCCTTTTTAAATGACAGGAGTTTGTTAGTCAGTATAAGCCTTTTGTGGGATAGGACCATACTTAAACGAGAGGAGCCTACTAAATGATAAATCTATTAAAACAATTTAAAAATAAAAGGCTCTTATTAAAGCTGAAAGGAACCTCTTGCAAGTTGAAAACATGAGAAGCCTTTTTAAAAGGTGAAGGAGCCCTTTAAAAACAACACACACACAATATAATACAGAAATTTAAAAGTTAAAAAGAGAAAGAAGAAATATGCAGTCAATTTATACTAGTTCAGCTTACAATCTAAGCCTATGTCCAGTCCCTAAGTATCTAACTTGAGTGTTTCACTTTAAAAACTGAGTATTAAATTTGGCGAGCCTTTCCAAGCTCATAAGTACATATTTTTCAAGGTTCTCCAACCTTTCACACTTGAAGCATATAACAAGCTTCTAAAAGCTCACAGAAAACAAAATAACAAATTCTCTCTTGATAGATTGATTTCACTTTCTAAAGCACAATAGTAATCATATGATTCTCAAAAGTATAAATGTTTCTCAGAATGTTTCGACAATCTAAATATGTTTGCTCTACTTCATAAGTGTTGTTGCTCTTCCTTAAATAGTCAATTTCTTCAACTAATCATTGCTTCACTCGCACCTTTAGTTTAATGGATGGATTTAATCTTAAATAACTTTGATGTCATCTTTGCCAAAAATCTTCCAGTAATCATGGAGCTAATATGACTTTCATAATTAGTGGGATCCTTTTGGATAAACCATTTTTAATAAGCTAAGTTCATAAAGAAGGTTCCTACAAGAAAGAAAGCATATTTCTTATGATTTTATTTCCTTTTTGAGAAATAAACCGTTAATTTACAAAGAAATAAATCCAATTTGAATTTTGAAATATTATACAATTATCATCAAAATCGTTAAATATAAACCTTGAGCTAACAACCTCCCTCTTTTTGATGATGACAAGCAATAATGGATATATTTTTCAAAATTTAAGGAGATAATAAATGATTTCGAAAGATACCTGTAACTTTTATATGTTCAGTCATAATTTGTAGGAGCCTATCTCTTATGAAAGGAACCTATCATTTATATATGACAGACATTCATAATTTTAACAGAATAATCAATATCATTTATATATGACAGACATTCATAATTTTAACAGATAATCAATCACATATATATTCGAGCAGCATTGAGAAATATGCATTTAGAAATATATCATCATATATTCAAAAAAATATGCAAAAATATATCATATAATCTCCCTCTTTTTCATTATCAAAAATAATAAAGGAGTATAAAGAGGAAATAAAACATAATTAAATAGAGGAAAAGAGTAAATGATGCATCAAACAAAACTATTGGTATAAATAAGCCAAGAAGAAAGCAAGTATCATTAGAGTTATTGAAGAGATTCAAGGATTCTTCTAAGCAAAATCTGCATATCAAGAAGTTGATTATGCATATCGTCTATTTGTTCTTGCATTTGATCTTAATTGGGTTGAATGTTCTTTAGTTGTTGTTGGAGATTGGCAATATTTTCATCTTGAGGAGGAACATTAGCTCGTTGATCTGGAAAAGAACCTAGGATTTTTACTTCTCTTTAAGATTTCTTTTCCACCCAGACATTATTTTGCAATTTGTATCCAAACTGGTAAGGAATGGAAAGGCAAAACTTAGTCGATGTATACCAACTCAAATTTGCAAAGGTACTCCATAATGGTTGAAAATCTTAGTAAGCAACATTCCATAAGGTAGGCAACCAGTTTTATTCTTATGATTCCCTTTATCCACCATAAACCTTAAGATCATTACAGGGAGATTCATTATGTTTCCTTTCAATAAATTATACACCACATAAGTGTATAGCAAACTACACCTTTTAATAGAACTACTACAGGGGAAAATAAAAGTAGCTGATAATGATGCAAGGTATCATGGTAGTGAGTCAAATTTCCTGCTCCAAGGTCTCCCATCTTGAGTTTTTTCAGCATTAAAGTAGATGGATTTAGTAACTTCACCCAAATCTAGATCATCAACATCCCATTTATAACAAGGAAAATCAGTTCTTCCTATAAGAGCTATGTCTAGTATATCTCATAAAATTTCGTCTAAAATTATAATCTCATTTTCACGTACCCATGACAATAGCTAGCTTTCCATCAATTACTTCCTTTCTCATGTGTGTGTAGAATGCCCTGACTAACTCATCACACACTATCTCATCTAATTTGAGGAAATTTTACCAACCAATTGCAACAAAATATGGAGAGATAGGTATACCTATATTATAAAATCATGGGAGGCAAGACTCTCCCAACGACCACCTTTCTTTTCTTGTACTGTATTTTATAGCAAACTTCAACTTCCGTTGATTGAAACATTTTTGGAGGTAATGATGTCTTTCCTTTTGTGCAGCTATTTTTATCTTCTTTGCTCTATTTTATTTAGGAATCATCTTTTTATGAAACAACTTGTTTCTATTAATGGAGTCCTTGATAGTTTCTTTAGTCACAGGTGATTTTCCTTTCTTTGTTTCTTCCCTTTTTCTTTTTCTGGATTCTTCTTTATCTTTCTTTTCAGCATCAGTGGTTTCTTTTTGTTTAGAAAATTTCTTACCCTGCTTTATAAAAACTCTTCTAGCTCGTGGTTTTCTGATTAACCGAGAAGGTTCTTCATGTGAATCGTCATCATTTATAACCTAGTGTACTTCTGATACTTGGGGTTTAGTAATATGTGCTTCACCATGACTATCAGTAAAAGATGTAGTTTTATTTTGTCCTTTTGTTCTGGTTTGTATCTGACAGCGCATCGTAACTCTAGTCAAAATAAAATAACTAGACTATTACTATAGCAATGGTGAGTCTAGGTCGATCCTACATAAAGTGTTCAGATAGCTTATGAAATGAAATAGATTAATATTTAGGTAAAAGGGGTTTTGGATTTTAAAATAAAAATAAAATGAAGCTAGACTAATAAAAACAAATTAAAAAATTAATAAAAGTGGAGAATTAGTTAGGGACTTAATTCTTTAGTTCAATCCATCCTACATCCTAATTAAGTATATTTCAATGATTTGTTGTTCTCAAACTTCTCCTAGCAACTATTAATCATGGGTTAATAATTAACCTGATTTTTCCCTTAAGTTTTGTTTAATCAAGATATGATTATTAATTAAGCCTAACCACCGAATAACGTAGGATACGAGCTCTAGATTTAATTAGGCAGTAGCATTATGAGCAACAACCATATACGATGCGTCATTTAACTTAGGTCGTGTTATCACTAATGATTACGAATCATTAGTCACTACACATGAATTTCAACATAATAGTCACGGATTATATCAAAATTCTAGCAATGGGTATACAATTAAATGATTTAATGAACGCATTAAAATCATCTTTTCATAATATCTATTGGGTTCATACACAAATAACTGAACAATAATGAAAATCTGATTATTCATATACAAAACCCAAATCAATTAGTATAGAATAATACAATCAATTTCTAATAAGAGAAGGAAACAACAGAAACAAGAAAATACACTTAACCCTGATCATCAGTATCGATGTCACCTCCAAACTGGTGACGGGACATTTAGCCTTTCATGGATCTCCTAAGAAAAAGCTTAAGCCCTCATACTTATAACCCTACGGAAGAACCCTTTTATTTCTTCTTCACTACGCAACTCTCTTCTCTCCTTAACTATTCATTGATATGACAAATAAAGATTAATTTCCATCTCCACTATTCACGTATCACTCTCTCCTGCAGCTCTCTTTTGTTATCAAGCCACCAAGCCGCAGCTTTTCTCTTCTCTTCAGCCACCAAATTGCAGCTCTCTATCTCTTCACACCCTTCTACTGTTTTATTAATAGGATAATTTAAGATAAGGGTTTTTGATCCACCCCTCCTATTCACACCAAACCCTCTCTACTGTAGCCTTGCTATGTCTGACATGAAACGCAGAGGTATGTGTTAAATGCATACGCTTGCGTTTAACACAAAGTATATGTTAAACACATGCATTTTCTTTTCTTTGCTGTACATTTTACCAACTTGGACTGTCGTTTTGCGATTGGTCTTTCTCTTAGCTGCTTCTTTGTTTTCTTCTTTTCGACTAAATTTTCCAATTTTTCTTCTAGTCCAACAAATGCTATTTTGAAGAGCTTTTATTGTCTTCTTCTTGCTCTAATTCTCTTCTTCTTACTCCATAAAGACAAGTGAGTGTAATTCTTCAAAAAACGACCTAAATGTAATGCCTTCGACTCACTTTAATTTCTTTGCTTCCAAATTGTACCTAAAATTATATATAAATTAAAGTGAGTATTTTAAACATTTTTGTATTATTAATCGCTAAATGTAGATGATTAAGTATCAACACTTAAACACATATCGATGCCATTATAAGAGAGATGGATGATGTTTAGAAGATTTGAGATGAAAATAGAAAGTTGGAATGCAGATAATCAATAGGCGATTCGGAGAACAATAAGGGTGAGTAGAAGAGAGAAGTATGTTTCTGGTATTTTAAGTGTTTCTTAAGCGTTGATCTCATGTGAAGATGAATGATCGTACTCTAATACAGGAAATGTGTTTGTTTGCGTGTCTTTTGACATATTCATACCACCACTTATCAGACCTTTGCTCTTGTCTTTAAATGTTTCAATGACAAAACAAAGGAAATTACCTTTTTAGTACATGCGTAATCTTATTCTATTAAACCGAGAGGAGCCTTCTAAAATGAAGGGGCCTTCTAAACTAGAAGGGGTCTACCAAACCAAGATAAAAGTTTATAAGGGATTAGAATAGAAGGATCTTGCTAAATGAAATGCAAAGATAAGTAGCAGAGAATATTCATGTAAAAATAATATTAGAGAATTTACACATACCAAACTCTTTTCTTAACACGCAAAATATATCTTCAAACAGTGGCTTGGTGAAAATGTCAACTACTTAATTCTCAATACTAACATGTAAAAGATCAATGGTTCCTTCTAAAACATGATCTCTAAGAAAAAGATGTTTGATTTCTATATGCTTAGTCCTATAATGATGCACAGGGTTTTCAGAAAGATTTATGGCACTCGTATTATCATATAATATAGGAATAAGAGAAACGTTTATAGAAAAATCCTATAGTTGATGCTTCATCTATAAGATTTGAGCACAACAGCTAGCAGTTGCTATGTATTTTGTTTCAGTCATCGAAAGCGCTATACAATTTTGCTTTTTGCATAATCAAAATACTAAACATTCTCTAAGAAATTGACAGTGACCACTTGTGCTTTTTCGATCGACTTTATCACCTGCATAATCTGCTTCACAATAGCCCACTATGTCAAATGAATCAATTTTTAAATATCATAGTCTAAAGTCCATAGTTTCGTGGAGATATTGAAAGATTCTTTTGACTACTTGAAGGTGGATTTCTTTTGGATTTGATAGAGTGCAAACATGAATGAACTAAGCATAATGTCTAGTCTTGAGCTTATAAGATATTATAGTGATCCAATCATTCCTGTATACTTTGTCTCATCCGTAACTTTACCTTCTTTGTCTTTATCAAGTTTAGTTCCAATATACATGGGAGTACCCATCAGTTTGGCAATCTTAAAGTGATATTTTTTGATGAGTTACTTTGTGTATTTGGCTTGGCTAATGAAGATTCCTTTTTCTATTTGTCTAACTTGTAATCTGAGAAAGAATGATAATTCTCCTATCATGCTCATTTCAAACTCCCCCTGTATTAATGCTGAGAATTCTCCACAAAAGGATGGTTTAATAAATAAGGTTTTATTAAATAAGGTTTTATTGACCTTTCCTCTTTCAAAGTTATTCTCAAGAAGAAAGTTACTTAGCCTCTCATGCCATGCTCGAGGAGCCTGCTTTAGACCATACAGAGCTTTGGATAATTTCATCATATAATCCAAACGATTTTCATCTTCAAAACCTGGTTGTTGCTTAACAAATACTTCTCCGTTAATATAACCATTTAAGAATGCACTTTTAACATACATTTGGAACAACTTAAAGTTTCTATAGGATGCAAAGGCAAGTAATATTCTAATTGATTCCAATCTAGCAACAGGTGCATAATTTTCATCAAAATCAATACCTTTCTATTGATTGTAACCTTAAGCTACAAGTCTAGCTTTGTTTGTTACTACCTTATCATTTTCATCAAGTTTGTTTCAAAATATCCACTGAGTCCCAATGATTGACTTATTTTGAGGATGAGGTACTAGATTATAGACTTTGCTTTTGTAAATTGATTCGGTTCATCTTTTATGACTGATACCCAGTTTTCATCAGTAAGGGCTTCTTCAATGATCTTTGGTTCTATTTGCAAGATGAGAGCCATAAATTTGTTCTTAAAAGATGATCTTATTCTTAGACTTTTAGAGGGATCTCCAAGAATATATTGATGTATATCAGTACCTCTCCGTTCTCTCAGTGTTTTTCGTTGCAAAAACTCCTATTGAGATGAATGAGCTTGCTCTATTCTAGCTTCATAAGGGCCTTCTGGATTTTGTAATTTCGAGGGTATTATTGGTGTAGTTTGATTCCTTTATGTATTTTTAGGAATCAAAAGATGCTCTTCATCATCTGAATCAGTTGCTATTGTCGATGGTAGTGCTTCATTAAATATCACATGTATTGATTCTTTTATCTTCTTTGTTGTTTTATTATATACTCTGAATACTTTATTGACAGTACTATAGCCCAAAAAATTAGCTTCGTCTGATTTGGCATTGAACTATCCAAGGTTGTCTTTTCCATTATTTAGAATGAAACACTTACAGCCAAAAGCTTGAAAGTAAGCAACATTTGGTTTTCTTTCTTTCCACAACTCATGGGGGTTCTTTTTCAGAATGGGTCTTATAAGTTGTCTATTAAGAACATAGCATGCCGTGGATACTGTTTCTGCTTAGTATCCATGAGGTAGTCCACTTTCATACAGCATGGTCATGGCCATATCAACCAAAGTCCTATTCTTCAAATTTTCTATTATCAAATTCTTCTCTATGATCACTTCGAATTAAAGTGATGCAGTACTCTTTTTCTTTCTGAATTGTTTTGAAAAAATTCTTAAACACTTCGAAAGCATCATCCTTATTTGATAAGAAATAAACCCATATAAATATGGAATTATCATCTAATAGAACAAAACCGTAGTGTTAAACTCCAAAACTTTAAGTCCTAATGGGACCAAATAAATCCATGTGCACAAGTTCAAGTGGTTGGCTAGTAGACACCATACTTTTATGAGGAGAGCTACTTCTGACTTGTTTTAAAGAAGCCTCACAAACTTGATTGCTTTCGAACTTTAAAGTTGGCAATCCTCTTATTAACTTGTTTTTGGGAAATTTTGATAGAATGCTCATGCTGGCATGTCTGGATCTCCTATGCTAGATAAATGAATCCTTTTCTAGAGAGACGAAACACTTAACATTTTGTGACGACATGTCTTCTAGTTGAGCATAATATATATTCTGATTTCTAAGACCAACAAACACACTATTATTATTATTAATATCGATAATTTCATAATGAGATGTATAGAAAATGACTTTGTAACCTTTGTCAGATAGCTAACTCAGACTCAACAAATTATGTTTCAAACCATCAATAAAGAGAACATTATCAATGAAAATTGAGTTAGAATTACCAAATTTACCAACTTCGGTGACCTTTGCTTTACTTTTGTCTGCAAAGACAACATTACCTTCATCTTTTCTTTCAATATAGTTGAAATGTGATATTTCACCTATCATGTGTCTCGAATAGTCGCTATCAACTATCCGTTGATTTTCTCTTGTCTTTATTTTGAATCATATCTTCAAAAAAATATTATCTCATTTTAGATACCCAAATTTTTCTAGGTCCTTCCGGGTTAGCATTTTAACCTTTCGGTCTCTAAACATACATCTACGATAATTTCTTTTTACGAGAATTACAAAAATGACTAATATGATCATGTTTACCACAGTAATCGAACAAAATAGATGAATGATAGCTGTTATGATTTTTGCCACTTAGTAGGTTCTTGTTGTTTTAGCTATAGTTGCTGTTGGATTTAACAAAGAAGTTTTTGTATGGCCTAATATTGTTATTTTCATTGTATCCTATTCTAGCCATGCCAAAAATGCATTTCCTGTTGCTAAGCAATGCAACAAGATTCTTCCTTCCATTGACAAAATTTTCCAGATCTTTCTCTAGATATAAAATCTTTCCATCATTTTTCTCCTTTTCAAGTTCTAAGGCAGCAATTTTTTCTTCTAACTATTTTACCTCACCAAAATAATTTTTGACCAGCATATTTTTCAGCTTAGCTACTCTTTCTTCTAGAGCTTCCTTTTAAAAAACCTTTTGCTTAAGCTATGTTTAATTAGACGTAAAAATTTTAAAGGAATGGAACGGAATGGTTTATGATAGAATGGAATGTAAATAGATGTAATATTAGAAAATTATTGTTTGGGAGAGATGAAAGGGTTCATTATGTAATTTTGTGAAATGTTGTTTGGATGTAAGGTTTATAATGTAATATAGTGTAAGTTGTTTATTATTTTACATTCCATCCTAAACCCCTCATATAGGAGGTTTTTCACTTTTTCTGTTTAGGATAGAATAAGATGTAATATGAAACCCTCCTCTTCTATCCCATTATAAACCCTCCTCCCAAATGATGTAATAACATTACATTCCATTAATAAACCCCCAACCAAACATAGTCTTATAGTCAATCTCAATAGACATATTCTTTGTAGCTAAATTTTCATTCGCAGATTCCAATGATTTAATCTTACTCTTCAGAGATGTATCGTTACTTTTGGACTTCACAACTTCTTTGAAATACTTCACCGTCAACCTTTTGTAATAATCATACAATTCATGATAAGCATTTTTCAATCCATTAACTTAAATATTAGAGTTAGAGTAATATACCTTATTGTCTCCTAATTTGGCCATGAAGCAAATGTTGTTGAATTCTTCTAGTTCTTCTTCTTCAAAGTTTTCAAAATCCTCATCTGACTAGGCTGTAGTCATTGCTTGCTTTATGGATTTTCTATTCTCTAACTTGTCCTTTTAAAGAAGAGGACATCTTGGTCTTTTGTGTCCAAACTTCTTCCAGTGATAGCATATGATTTGATTGTTTCGTGTATTGTTATTGTTGTTGCTGCCTTTTGACATGAACTTTTTGTTTTTGGGTTTCTGGTTTCCTTTTCTTTTCTTCTTCAACTTCTTTTTATAGAAGTTTTCATATTTTACAACCATAAAGTTAAACTCATCATCTCCATCTATTTGTAACTCAGTGTACTTTCATCATCGTTTGATTCGTCAATTGCTTTAAGTGTCATTCCTTTTATGTAGGAAGTTCCTTCATCTCGCCTAAGCTCGATTTCATGGATCATCAGATTTCCTCATAGCCAGTAGAGTAAAATAGTGTCTAGATCCTTTTCCGTTTCTAGAGATGTCACCTTAGGTCTCCATTCCTTTGGTAATAACCTCATAATCTTTGTTTCGAGCTCGTCATTAGGATATATCTTTCACAAGTTATTTAGGGTTATGATGATGTTGTTGAAGCATATGAAGAATTCATCTATAGTCTCTCCCTGTTTCATACTAATAGTTTCGTATTGATGCACTAAAAGACTTATTCTATGCTTCTTTACCTTATTTGTTCCTTCAAACGTGACTTGTCACACATTTCTATTGCTATAGCGCAGTAGGATATCTTTTTACATTCGTCTGGAGACAATGAACATATCAGGTGATGTTTAGCCTTAGCGTTTAGTTATGCATTTCTCCTGTCAGTATCAGTCCATACTTTTATGTTATCAGAAGTGGGAATTATAGCACCAAATTTATTTGCTTGCCATACCTTGATATTTATAGATTGGAGATATATGAACATTCTCTCTTTCTAGTATGAGCTGTTGTTTCCATTGAAGTAAGAAGGCTTTGAGATGGACTGTCCTTTAAAACTTTTCAAGGTGTTTACCATGATCAATCACGTATGATAAAACACAAAGATGTGAAATCTTGCTCTGATACCAAATGATAAAAGAAAACATACATAAGAGGGGGTGAGTTGTGTGTATAAAATTTTTCACAAGTTCTTTTAATTCGTAAAATAAATAGATCCTAGTTAAAACATTAGGAGCCTACCAGACAATAAAGCCTTTTTAAACTATAGGAGTTTGTTAATCAGTAGGAGTCATTTGTGGGATAGGATCATACTTAAACGAGAGAAGCCTACTAAATGATAAATCTTGTTAAAACAATTTAAAAATAGAAAGTTCTTGTTAAAGCTGAAAGGAATCTCTTGCAAGTTGAAAATAGAAAAAACCTTTTAAAAAAGAGAAAGAGCCTCTTAAAAATAACACACACACAATATAATACAGAAATTTAAAAGTTAAAGAGAGAGAGAAGAAAGATGCAGTCGATTTATATTGGTTCGACTTACAACCCAAGCCTACGTTCAGTCCCTAAGTATCCAACTTCAGTGTTTCACTATAAAAACCGAGTATTAAATTTGACGAGCCTCTCTAAGCTTACAAGTACATATTTTTCAAGGTTCTTCAACCTTTCATACTCAAAGTGTATAACAAGCTTCTAAAAAGCTCATAGAAAAATAAAATAACAATTTCTCTCTTGATAGAGTGATTTCATTTTCTAAATTACAATAGTAATGATATGATTCTCAAGAGTATAGATGCTGCTCAAAATGTTCCAGCAGTCTGAATATGTTCATTATGCTTCATAAATGTTGTTACTCTTCCTTAAATAGTTAATTTCTTCAACTACTCTTTTATTCACTTGCATCTTTAGTCAACTAGATGGATTTAATCTTGAATAACTTCAATGTCATCTTTGCCAAAAATCTTCCAATAATCACAAAGCTAATATATGACTTTTATAATTAGTAGGATCCTTTTGGATAAACCATTTTTAATAAGCTAAGTTCATAAAGAAAGGTCTTGCCAGAAACAAACGTATTTCTTATGATTTTATTTCCTTGTTGAGAAATAAATCATTAGTTTTACAAGGAAATAAATCCAATCTAAATTTTGAAATATTATACAGTTATCATCAAAATTGTTAAATATAAACCTTGAGCTAACAATATGTGGGTTGGCTATAGTTAATGGAATGTGATTTTTATTTCCTATTAATGAATTCTATCATTGATCTAGTTTCTTTCAATATTTGTCCTTATTTTTATCTTTTAAAAAATAAAGAAAAAAGAAAAAAGAGAAAAGAAAGCACAAAGAGAATAAAAGAAAAGAAGTTATCAAGGAGGAAAATCATTTGTGTTTCAAGTAATTCATATTAGTCTTTCCTCTGAAAGTTGTACATAATTGGTGAATTGATTATAATGCAAGTAAGGGACAAGTTGTTGTGAAGGGTCAATCATTACGATTATAGTTAATTTTTCATCATTATTTTTATGAGTGATTTCTTCTAATTCCTACCCTTCACACTAAGTTTTGGAATAGAGTTTTTGCATTTTTCATAGCTGATGGTACCTGGATTTAATTGGATGTTAATTTTTGTACTTAATACTCTACTTAATGTTTTTCTTGATTTACTACTTTTGTTAGTTTTTGAACTACAGGGCCTAAATATTTCTTACCTTAACATTTGACCCTATTATAACTTTTAAATTCCTTTGATTCATGATTATGAATGTGAATCTTTAGTGGCAGAGAACTGAAAAGATATACAAAGTTATGGAATGTCTTGATTATGAAAGGTGTGTTAGATCGAAAACAAAAGCATGCAAGATTTAGTTAAACGGTAGATTTCAAAACTTTTTCGAAATCAAAACGCAACGGAAATAACATAAACAAAACAACATGTTTCAGCTATACATGATACGGTATAAGGAAAATAATTTACATAAGAACAAGGTGGTAGAAGTATACCAACTCCTTGCTACAACTTTGACTTCTTGCTTTTGTATCCTCTCCAAATCATTTGTCAATGTATCATCTCCTTGTTGTTGTATCCCCAACCAATCCGATCTATCATTTGTTCTTCTTGGACAACTTGGTTAACAAGATCCTTTGGTAGAAAAGGAGAAGAAGTATTTTGAGGAGATTTTTCTTAGAAGAAAGAAGCCAAAAATGAGACTCTTCTCATCCAAGTTTCAGCTATACATGTATGAAAGGAGAGAGTGAGTCAAAACAAAATGCAAGAACACTTCTTCCTCTCCTTGTCCATTTCGATTATAATGAAAGAAAGATGTGATGTGCATCCAATGCATCACTTCATTTTTTAATCAATCATAAAGAAGCCAATAAATGAGACTCTTCTCATTTGTTTAAGATGGCTATATGAAAAGACTAATAACCTAAATGAGACCATCTCATTTTCGGTTATGGATGAAAGAAGGAAGAGAGAAAACATCAAAAGCACCTCTTCCTTTCTTTAATGAAATGATTGCTAAAATGATACATTACATGCCATCATTAAAAGACAACCATTAAACCATTTAATGATAAGATCATTAGTCCATTTAATGATGATAAAGCATGATAAAAATCATCTTTAATTTAGCAATTCAATGCTAAATGTACAGCTTCACATTTAGGTATAAAAAACCTAAATATGCCCTCCTTTTTTTAATAACTTTGTTTTAATTTAATTAATCTAATTAATCAAATCAAACCAAAGTCAAGCCCAATATTAAATGTTCATTTGGGTTTCTAATTAAAGTAAGCCCAACATTCAATCTTGGGCTTTAAAACCTCTATTTGTATTTCTTACTTTGCTTGATAACCTTCCTAGAAGTCAAATGGGGAATCTAATTGGACATATATAATTCAAGCTCCAATAAGCCAGGAATTAATTAAATCTCATTAGAATTAATTCTAGCTTATTAACCAAATGTCATTCCACTGAAGACAATTGGTTGAACTCTTGAATTACTAAATATTATGAGAATACATATTTCAAATAATATTTCCAATTGCAAACTTTATTATAAACCATATTATAAACATCCACTTAATAAAGGGTAAAATTACCATCTTGCCCTTATGTTGATTTTTCCTTCTAGATCTCCCGTTTTACTCTATATGGAGATTAACATGCAAGATCTCATTTTGGTGCTAGACTTGATGGGTAGCTAGTCCATCAAATCACTGGCGCTAGATTAATCACTAAACTCCATAAAAACGTCTAAAAGGGATGATATCACTATAAATTCTTTATTTGAGTGAATGTTCCCTAATACATATTTCAATTAATAATTCCAACATGCAAACACTAGATTGATACTCTGTACAAATCCATTCCGATCATATCAAGAATTATAATGAAATACATATGAGTTCACCACTCATCAAGATTGTGGTTCGTAATAATAGAATGCTAAGGTGTATATTTTAAGATTAAAGTAATGACCCACTTTATTCTTTAAACCATACTTGATTCCAGATTTATTTAATAGTGCCATTATCGATAGTCAACTAATATCATGATATGAAACTCATTATTCCCTTAAAGTAAACTCTTTTACTTACACAGAGATAAATCACAACACTATAGTCTAAACCATAATCAAGTGACCAACTTGATTATTCAACTGTGAATCAACTAATTTAGATTCTAATAATATACATGTTTCTCATACATCTAAATGTATATTTATTTTACTTACAAAAGAATCTTATTACCTTATGACTAGATATATAATGCTCATACAAATAAAACAAAACTCTTTTATTTTATTAATAATAAAAATTTTCATTACAAAAGTAAATGGAAGAAAATTAAGTTATATGTAAATACACCTACTTTTCAGGGCACTATATTTACATAACTCCAACAAGGTGTTTGCGTGTTTCTATAGATTGATTTTACTTTTAAACATAACTTGTCAAACTCTACCCATATATTGCTTAATTTTTTATGGAAATGGTTATTAACTGATCATGAGTAAAAATATTGAATGTTTAATTTGTTCCATAGATTTAAAAGTTAGTCCTCCGTTATTATAACAATCTATTCTTACGAAATATGGTTAAAGATGAAGTGTTTTAATTCTAATTTTGATCTTTAGTTTTACTTGAGGATAGTTAAAAGCTAAGTGTGGGAGAACTTGATAAGTGTTTAATTGACTATATATTTATTTCCCAATGCTTAGAGATTAATATTATGAGATGTCTAAGATACTTATTTTGATTCATATTTTGGCTTAGGTACAAGTTGGAGGAACAAGAACCAAAATAAGCTAAATTCATATGCTTGGAGTCGTTTTATCAATGTTTGATCTTATTGACCTTTGTAAAGCAAGAAAGAGATGAGTTATGGTGAAGACAAGAAAGAAAAATGGAAGAATTAGAGTCACTGCGACTTACACGGTTGTATATGAGAACGTGTAACTCACTAGAAACAGGTGTGAACTCGAAGAAGATGTTTTAAGCACCCTTATGCAGGTGATGTACATGGCCAACTGAGACCGTGTAATTATATGATTTCTGCCAAACTAACATTCACGATCATTTAGATGCCTATGCAGTTAATTGGGTATAACTATGAAACCACAATTTTTTTTACTATAAAAGGGTAATTAAGAGGCCAAAAAGGGTATATACATATTAGAGACACAAAAGGAGGTAGATTCCCTTCCCTTTTGAGAGTAATGAGTAGCTAATCTTATTCTTTCAGTTTAAAGGGGATATCAAGGCCAATGAACATTTTTGTGGATCGATCAATCTTAATGATGTTCTTCTTAACTCTTTTTTGTAATTGACTATATTATTATGTGCCTAAATTTTGAGATTTATGTATGAATGATTTACATAGGCCTGCTAGATTATTCATGTATGAATTCATTGCTAGAATCTAGATTGCAATCCATAACTGTTGTAAATCTAATTCACATATGAAAAACTAATGGTCGTGCATTATTAGGGATAACATAGCATAGCTTAAATGACACGAGTGTATGTGGTTAGTGCTTAGATTAACTTGCTTTCCTATTACATGATGCTACTGTCACACAAAATTTGAAGAGCTTATTCTAAGTTTTTTTATAGTTATACCTAATTAAAGAGCTTATTTTAATTAAATCCAACTTCAGAAAAAACTGGGATTAACAGAGCTTATTGTTAACGTATAGTTAATAGTTTCAAAAAGAGGTACGAGAACAATATGACGATTGATTATACACATTCACATGAGATTGAACTACGAATGGGATTCAAAACCCTTTGACTAATCCTTGTAATTTTGTATTGCTAGATTTAATTTGTTTTCTATAGTTTACTTTTATTTTATTGCATCATTTGAATTTAACCATAACCCCTCAATCCTATGCACTAATTCATTCATTACAAAAGTTAATCACACTCTTTCTGTGGATGTGATCATTTCTCATTACTAATAGTTAGGTATTATTTTCTATTGTGTTTAACAAGCAACCATAACTATGAGTGTTGATGACTAACTGCATCTATATTGTTATGAATTTAGAGAATAGAAACTTGATTAACATCATGATGCTTTTTATATAAATTGGACACGCATCCAATAAATATGATCTTTTAGCATTTTTATTATCACAAGAAATAAAAAATTATGAATATTTTGAGTATTAAATAATTTCACTCTACTAGCTTGATATCGATAAAAAAGTTGAAGTTAAAGAGTGATACTAGTATCCATTTAAGATAGTAACCTATTTAAGCAACCAGGAGTATTTATAATAATGTGTTTACTTTTGCAATAAAAGGTTATGTAACTTCTCAAAAAAATTCTTAAATGCGCTTGTGACAGTTAAATATTTTATAATTTCTTTTATAATAATAAGGGATGTGAATATTATCAAAAGATGAAGTAGTTTTCCTCATGTATACTTATCTTATACATAGAGTTAAATTTTGTGATTCAAGTTGAAGTTTGAAAATTTATAAAGTGAATTGAGTTAACTTATGAATCGATACAAGCAATTATTTTCCTAACATTTTGATGAACTTTGTGATTGGACTATTAGTGGATAATTTTGATTGGTATGCTTGATCTGTTTAATAATTTTCCAGAATTGCTTCCCATCTAAGTTAGGATGATGAAATTGATTTGCTTGAGAGTAAGCAAATGGTTAAGTGTGAGGGAATTTGACATATGTTAAATTGTTTTACCTTTAGTATGATTTTTTTTTAGTATTGTGCTTTTGTTTTGAGTATATTTATATGATTTGCTATTCAAAATGAGTTAATTTTATGTCAAATCTTGTTTTATCCTTTCTAAAGAAAAATGGTGAATTCCGAGAAGAATTGAGTCAATTTAGAGCAAGTGTAGAAGATGTAAAGAAATACTCAAGCATTCAACAGAAACATGACATCATGTTAGTGATTTTTGTTCCATAATGTCGCATTATATTTCTCTTTATATTTCTCTAGAAAATCTTTTATCCAGGGAACACGATACCTATATGCTATTGTATTGAAGTTATGTTTCAAGAGGGGACATTACGTTTCTCCTTTCTCAACCAACATGTTCCCATGTTCAAACCATGTTCTTCAACATAATGCTACATGATCTCGTGTATTGGCGATGATGATCTATATAAAAAGTTTTAGAATTTAAGATAAAGTAATATGACATTCACACAATCTCGTGTTAGGACTATGTTAAACGTACAACTTAGGACTCAATTTATTAAAAGAAGAGAAAATTAGAAGGAAGAAAAAAGCAAGGAGTTTGTAGCATATATGAGTTTGGAGCTAAAAGAGTGTATTAAAAGCTAATTAAAACAATTAGAGATCAAGTAGAAATACATTATTAAAAGAAGAACAATGATTTCAACAAAAATGAGATTTTTTTCACACTTCTTGTCGTGGCTCTTAACCTTGTAGTCGTTGGTTCAAATAATACATAAGCTAATGAATTTGGTTCATTATTGGCTCATCCAGGCTGATCCTGGGCAACGGCAGCCTGACCCATCCTCACAAATAATAAAATGGGGTTTATTTATACTCTCATAAAAAATAAAATGAAATGAAATAGAGCTCATTCTTAACCTTACAAAGAACAATAAATGACCTATATAAATAGAGATCACTCTTAACCTTATAAAGAACAATAAAAGACCTATATTTTACTTTTTTATTTTTTATAAAATCCTAAAAATAGGCAAAAATAGAGACTCATTTTTTTCTTTATCCTAATCCTATAAAATACTAATAACGGCCTGGGCTTATCTACGCTTTTCAATTTACCAGATACCTCTTTTCGTTGATCTGGCCTTAAAAATGCCTTGTAATTGCAGTGAGCTTCACTTTGAAAACCAATAATTCCATCACTGCGCATGTCGTAATTACTAACTAGTTGGAGTAGTAGATTACATTTGATGCCTTTTCCGCACCTGTCTCTGCCAAGTTTTGGCCCATTTCTCTGTCACCATCACTCTCTGAACAGCATATCTTTGAAAGGCCAGGAAAACTATTCCAGTTCCTGAAGTATCGTCTGGATAATAATACAGAAGCCATTTAGTATATATGCTGCATAGTTACAACTTTCCCAAGAACGATCTTTTGCCTGCCGACATGCCCTTTTATTGGCTTCATCCATACACAAAACTTTTTCTTAAATCGATAGTTAGTTGGTGATATTGATGCTTAGTCAAATGGTGCTATTTCTTAACCTTGAATTCAGCAATGACGATGTCACATTTATATTTTTTATTGTCGACAACTCATCATTTGAATTAGAATTTTTATTTGGCTAGAAACAAGGTAGTACTCGGAGGTAGAGTCGAGGCTGTAACTTCTTCAAGGAATCTACGTAGGAACATAATCGCTTGGTTGGCAAATTCCGAGATAAGTTGTGCATAAAGCACAGTGGACTCTGTCTGCTTTGGGTTTGATGGGATCGTCATTATTACTTTAATCTGTTAGTTCAAACCCACGTATTTTGTTTGTTCATTAATAAGGTTCTGAAAGCAGATTGGTTACCTAATTTATTATCAAAATATATTTGGCATTTTATATTTGGACATCAAACTAGGGAAAAGAAGAGAAAATCCCAAATCCAAAAATTTTACTTGGACGAAAAAAAAAAAACCACCACGTGCTCACCCAACTGGGACTGGGGTGATTCGTTAGCCTTCCGGGGTTTGCTAGAATTTTAAACTTTCAGATTCCGTTGATTGGGTGGGCAGTGGGCTTTCAGTGCGATACGCAGACACAGATGACAGAACAGACTACTTTGGCTTTTGAGCAGATAGCTTTACCATTGCGTCAAATTCCTGAATAAAGTACACAACACCACCATCGAATCCCTTTTTTTCACCACAATGCCCTTATCATCACAAGCCACGGAAACCAACAATCTTCCTTTCCGTTGTCCACTTTCAGTGTAAAGAAAAAGAGTGTTCTGATTTAGTTTAGTTTTAACATGAGTGGTAATTAATATCATCAGGGATCAATCCATGCAATGCAAATAGTCCTGCGAAACTTCTTTTTTCTGGTTTTATTTCAATGATTATTATTCGGCTTGGCTCCCAAGTGTTTTAAGAAGTGAGCATCTTTGGGCTTTACAAAATGAAAATGATGCATGTGTAATACGTAACAGTACCTTAGTTATATATCCTAAATCGAACA
This sequence comes from Erythroxylum echinodendron, assembly GCA_027575705.1. NCBI lineage: Eukaryota > Viridiplantae > Streptophyta > Magnoliopsida > Malpighiales > Erythroxylaceae > Erythroxylum > Erythroxylum echinodendron. The sequence continues at coordinate 9,147,149 of JANZXR010000006.1, read as the reverse complement.
TGAAAGGGCAGAAACGAAAAAAAAGTGGAAAATATCTGATTTCAATTTTGAAATTTCAAATGAGCTTTTCGAAGTCAAAACGAGTCGGAATTTACGGTCGTCTTTACAGGAATCCATCACCGGGACGTGGGTGAGGTCTTTTTACAGTTTTAACAAAGCATAAGCTCTCTTAACAGGTTAGAGATTCCTTATGCTTACGATTAATGTAATCAACTGCAGGAGACCATAGCCTATTTATATAACTTCTATATCGTGTTTCCCATCACAAAGTCGATATGGACCAGGTCCACACTAATTGGGAACTATTTTTCACTCGGACTTTGACTCATTGATTTAGATCATTTATTGGCTCACTTTATTATCTTTATCTGGATCAAATTACGTAACTTAACTAATAATTTATTTAAAAACAAAAATTATAATTAATAACTGTCCACTTTATAGGAAAATGACAAATTTACCCTTAGGGGCAAAAATGTGGCTAAATTTTCGATGTGTTACAAAAAAAATTTTAATCCCTGATGTGTGATAAAAAAAAGTAGGTTGTCTGGATGTAGGACACCCTGCCAACTTCAATGGCGGGGTTAGAGTACGTGTACAACATCCTGCAGTAGCACTTGGCGGGGTGGGTTACGTGTACAACACCCCGCCGTAGCACTTGGCGGGGTGAACACCTTGTCCATCCTGCCATGCACGATGGCAGGGTGGATACTCGAAATTTCTTTTTTTTTAGGCCAAAACTATTTTTTTGTTTTATGGCCAAAACTTTTTTGTTTTTTGTTTTAGGGTTTAGTTTAGTTTAGGATTTTGTTTTTTTTAGGGTTTAGTTTTGTTTAGGGTTTTCTTTATTTTTTAGTATTAAACATCTTTTATTTCAGGATTTAGTTTTATTTAGGGTTTAGAACATTTATACAAATTAAATTTAAAGTACAAGATTTATTTTTTTATGTTTTATCAGTACTGAAATTATTTTGACTTAATTTAATTTTTTACAAATTTTATAATATAATACATTTGAAAAATGAAAAATATTTAAAGTCAACTTTTATTAAAAAAAGGCAAACTAATTTTATTGCATTAGATACTTAATAATTTTCTCTCATCTTACAACATTAAATAAAATCACTACTGTACATGACTTGAAGAGGGACAATTTGAAGCATTATACCCTGACATATTACAATTACAGCACCTTCGCGAAGAATCATGAGACCGTCTATCCATCTCATTTCGTATTCGAGCACTTTTTATTTTGCCCCTCTTTTTAGCCAACTTTGACCTGCGAAATTCCAATGAAAAATCTGCTTCCTCCCAATAATCTGCATGATGCAGTGGATAGAACTTACCGGAATACGTATTTCTGTATGCTGCAATACTATATACAGGATGGATATAGATTGTCGAATGAACATTAGATCTCAAACATGCAACAAAGACTTGAGAACATGGAAAACAAAGTTTTGTTCACTTTCCGCAGGTACAAGTTCTTTCTTGAAAGTTAACATTTTGAATATTTTCTCCCCAGTTATTATTCTTATGACGAGCAGTGACCACACTGTATGTACCACATCTCGAGTCATATGATTGGACAGTATGCTTTCGGCCTTTTGCTTCATTTTCTAAATATTTGTGTCAAATATTGATTGGATAATTATTTCTTACTTGGAGTATGATTTTTCAATTTTCTTGGAATAATTTAACCGTTTATTCTAAAGTAAAGCGAACATAGGCAGTGATTGGCAGCGCCCTATGCTTCACCTATTAAATATGGCCAACGTCTTATGCTTCTGCCACAAGTAAAGCAATTCTGGATATACCGACCCTGGATGTGGTCCAGGAGTAGGAGTGCTCGAACCATGTGATGTAGTATCCCTGTCTAAATTACAATATAAATTAATATCAGATAATGCTACACAAATTAAAATAATATGAATAAATTAATATACTTTCTAAAAGTTTTAGGTCGATCTATAATTTTTAACAACTTTTTAGACAATCCATGATTTCTAATAGTTTTTGGGTCAAGCTAAAATTTGTAATAACTCTTTGGGTCAATCTACAATTTCTAACAGTTTTTGGATCATTCCATAATTTCAAAATATTTTTGGGTCAATCTATATTTTCTAATAGTTTTTTGGGTCAATATATAATTTCCAATTTTGTTTTGGAGTCAATTTATAATTTCAAATAACTTTTGGGGTCAATTCATAATTTCTAAAATTTTATGGCCATTCCATAATTTCAAAAAAAAAAATTGGGTCAATCTATGATTTGTAATAACTTTTTGGGATCAATCCATAAATTCTAACAATTTTCGGGTCAATATATAATTTCTAATAGTTTTGGAGTCAATCTATAATTTTTAATAACTTTTTGGGCCAATCTATAATTTTGAATAACTTTTGGGGTCATTTCATAATTTCTATAAGTTTATGGGTTATTCCATAATTTCTAAACATTTTTTGGTCAATCTATGATTTCTAATAACTTTTGAGGTCAATCCATAATTTCAAACAATTTTCGGGTCAATCTATAATTTTTAATAGTTTTTGGGTCAATATATAATTTATAATAACTTTTGGGATCAATATATAAATTATATTAATTTTTTATCAATTTATGATTTCTAATAACCTTTGAGTTCAATCAAAATTTAACATAATTATTGGGAGTCATTTCATAATTTTTTAATAATTTTTATGATATTTACCAAAAAGTGAAAAATTGATGAAAAATCACAAATAAACAACATAATAAAATTTCAACAAAAAAGTATAAAACATCAATTGCAAAAAAATCTAAAAAATTAGTATCACAAATGTCTAATATAAAAAATAACATATTTACTGTGAATAAATATTACATATAATAAAAAAAAACATATTATGTAAAAAAAACTGTTGAAGAAGCAGAACGAGAGGAGAAGAGCAAGGAATGAGGAAGCAAAACGAGAGGAGAAGAGCAATGTGAAGAAGCAAAGAGAAAATGAGAAGACTCACTCAACTTCATGGGTTTCGGTCTCCATAATGCAGGAGAGCCAGCATTATTGCTGGCTCTCTAAAAAGCTCTCCATAATGCAGGAGAGCTAGCATTTCTGAAAAACATACCACCTCGCCATCGTGCATTACGAGATGGGCCACGTGTTGCATCCCGCCAAGTGCTATTGCAGGGTATTGTACACGTACCCCACCCCGCCAAGTGCTACGGCGGGGTATTGTACACGTACCCCAACCCCACCATCGAAGTTGGCGGGAGGTGCTACATCCAGACACCCTTCTTTTTTTCAGCACACATCAGGGATTGAAAAAAATTTGTAACACATCGAGAATTTAGCCCAAAAATGTCTAACATTATCCTCTTTGGATAATTATTAATTGCAGTTTTACCTAAGTTTAAAAACAGTTTAAAAACTCAGTTAAGCACACTGCTGTATTAGTCGACTAAGTTTAAAAACAAAACATTTGATCCAAAGATAATGAAAGTCTAATATTTCATTCTGTAAGGCTTTCGATACCGAAAGTATCATAAACATGTGTCATGTGTAACACAGATCCAATACAATCACGTATATCTAGTACCTCACTAACATGAATAGGAAAATGGAGTGTGGAAAACTGCGATGATACCTTTATGATCTAATATGTATCATCTTCATTCGTAGGTCTCGAGTTCTCTAACTTTATGCTAAATCGCATGTACTAAACTACATCAGAGAAATCTCGTTTTCTTTTATCGAATGCTAAACAGCATAAGAGAAAACTTATTTCCTCTCACCAAATGCTAAACAACATTAGAGAAAACACTAATGTTCTCCAACTGAATGCTAAACTGCATTAGAGAACCTTTTTGGGATTAAAAACTTATATCCCTCTATGTCATGTGAAACTTTAAAGATATATCAAGGCTCAAGGTCAATATTTATTAGTGCCCAATGACCTTTAAAATGCTTGAGATCTACACAAATCTTAAGGCTTCCTTACATATTGTGACAATATATGATAACATGTATTACTGAGGATAAACAATGATCATCTTTATTAATGAACCATAATACCGTCATAATACATCAAAACGTGCAAATTTACATGGAGCAAACATAATGATCTTTCAACTAACAGTGTCTAAGGACTTCAAACACCCATACTGTATACTTGTATTCTAAACACAAGTAGGCAAAGTCCTTTAGTAGAATCGACTGACAATTCCTCAATTTTTAAATGCTCCAAACTTTAGTGTCACCTTTTCATGTCAACTACTTCATGGTCAAATATTTGACCATAAAATGCTAATGCCCTGTGATATTCAATGTTGTTATTAAACAACACAGCAGCTTGATTATCACATTACAATCGACTGAGTTTAGTCATTGAATCAACCACAGAAAACTCAAAAATAAAATTTCTGAGCTAAACCATTTGTGAACTCAAAAATCAAATTTCTGAGCTGAACCATCTGTGAAGCAGCTGCATAGCATACACTCTGCATGCATAGTCGAGGAATTACCTGTGTCTACTTGACACTCTTCCAGACATTGTACTATCTACAAACCTGAAATTGTTACCTTAAGTGAACTTTCTATCATCCAAACACATAGCTAAATTTGAATATGAATTCCCTACGAGGTTTAGTCTATTGACTTTTCTATATGTCAACATATAATCCTTGATTCCATTTAATTATCTTAACACTCTCTCGATTGTATTTCAATGGTATATATCTGGGTTAACCAGATACTGACTAAAATAGTCAAACAGTAAATGCAATGTCCTGCCTAGTATATAGCTAAGCATACATTAGGCTATCAATCGTACTAGAATACAAAACATTCCTCATAATCTTTCTCTATACTTTATTCTTTGGATATTATGCTAGAGATTATCTCTCACTATGAGAGATAGATATTACGATAGGTTTATAGTTAACTATATTCAACCTTTGTAACATATACTCAATGTATGCACTCTATGAGAGGCATGATAAGTGTTAAGATATGCCCTAGTGAATCTGAATACCTAGGACAAAAGATGTTACGCCAAGGTCGTTTATGTCGAAGTTTTTGACCAAATGTTGCTTAACCTTATACAACATAGTCAAGTAATTTGACGTGAGCAATATATCATTCTCATGCAGTAATAGGAAGATAATTTTTCTCCCCCTAATCTCATAGTACAAGCATCCTTTTAACTTTATTTTCCTTGAAGTCAAAAGAGGTCAAATCTTATCAAATGTAAGGTATTACTTCCGGGAGGTTTAATGAAAACTATATATTGATCTGTATAATATGCAAACCATTTTAGTTCCATCTAGATCCTAAAATCGTTCAGGTTGTACCATATAAACCACTTTATAAAGGTATTTATTTAGGAAAGCAGTTTTGACATTCATTTGATGTAACTCTTTATCATCATGAGCTATAACTACCTTATTCACTCAAAATGTATCCTTCAGGGATACGAGAGAAAAGTAACATTAAAGTTAACATTTCTCCCTGAGTGAACTATGAGGCAATTGAGCTAGCCTATAAACCACTAAACTTTATCCTGAAGTCCTTTAGGTCTTAAATTTCATTTTCAACTGACGGGTTTGTAGTTCTTCTACAAAATCAACTAGCTCCCAGACCTTATTATGCTTCATGGCTTGCATCTCATAAGTCATTGCAACCCACCACAATTCCGCTATAGGTACAGAAACAGCTTCTGTAAAAGTAACTGGATCATAATATGTCTAATATCATAGTCCTGTTCACCTAATAGATTATGTAATCAGATGGGATAACAGGTTATCTCACTCTGGTGGATTTATGCAACTGCATTAAATCTTATACCCCTAGGAACCTCTGTGTGTACAGGTATGGGTTCATGTTCCTATATAGGCATGGTACAAAACCTAGATTCATCAGATCTAACTATATAAGTAACGGATATGTATAATTGTAGTATCCACCCTGCTACCATCTAAACAGTCAAAGGGCCCACCATCATCAAGAAATCGTATTCCAGAAACTTAGCTTTTAGTGATTCCACTATTTTGTTCCCTTCTTCTCTACAGTAAGATATGTAGCCTTTAGAGTGGTTAGGATATCTTACTAAATAGCAATGAACATAATGAACATGTAATTTTTCTTTATAATGATTATACCACCTCAGTAGGGCATCCTCATATACAAATGTGTGTGAGACTGGGTTTCATACTACTAGATAATTAGGTAGACTAGTCTTGTTTTTCATTGACTTCTTCAAGTCCTTTAGGGTGCTATTATGCCCTTCAGCAACACACCATTTTGTTCAAGACTAACTGGTATAGTGAATCAAGTCCCCATCCTAACCGATTCTATATACCTGGCAAATGGACCTTTTCAAGTCCTAATATACTATGTTTGCTATAATATTCTCCTTCACAATCACATCTAATACTATGAATGGATTTCCCATTCGTTCTCAACATTTAGTCTTTAAGTAAAAACTCATAACTGTGATGGGAATAATCATCATTAAATGTCAAAATACATTTAGAATTGCATAATGCAACCATATAAGGTCTTCTGATATCTTTATGTATCATACTCAACAAGTTATAAGCATGAGTTGACCTCTTTTCCTGATTAGTCAACTTGGCCCTGAAATAGTCAACACATGTTCCTAAACCATCATAATCTAGAATTAAGAGAATGTTTTCCTTAATCAATCTCTTAACTCTAGCTTTATAAATGTGGCTTAAACTTTTATACCACACCATGTATGACTTTTTATTCATCAGATTCCTTCATTTCATGACTTGTTCAGTAAGATACGAAGAAGTATATATCTAATTCGGGGTAAAACACATTCTATACAAATCATTTGATAAGAAAGTTATACCATGTTTTGCATTAAACACAACTATAAAACAGAAGCATTAAATACAAAACATCAACCTTCTTTGTCCAAAATTAATCAAAAGATCATATATAAAATGTTTCCTATAAAAACCTAAATGAACCTTGCAACACGATTTAGTACATACATCCCATATAGATATTTCTTCCACTTTTTTATTGTTGTCAACTATTAGTTCCTCCTTCCCTTTATTTGGCTTTATCCTGGACATGAACCTTTGCATTGTGGAAGCACTTTGATCATATACTCCACTATATACTCACCAAGTGCTTAATGCGATTATTGCAAATTAGATTCATTTAACTTAATGCGATTATTGTAAATTAGATTCGTAAATTGACAAGAAGTATCTGATAGTCATAGCCTTTCCTTATAGGATTTATACTGCTGGTTACTTTATATCCCTAGGACCTTTACTAGCACTTGATTGACCAGCATCAGCAGGTAGAGAAGATTTAGTTTTTCTACCTTTGATCTTAGTAGGTTTCATATTTACCTTCGTTTTAGTTGCATCGAGGGCTGTAGGAGTAACAAGTTTAAATTTCTCCTCCTCAACAATGCAACGGGCAATCAAGATATTAAAGTCTCATTCCTCATCTTGTGAATAATATGTCATCACCAGATTACTTAACTCTAAAAGAAGTGTATTCAAAGTCTGATGAACTATAAAGACATTAGGAAGAGGAATGTTTAACATCTTCAGTCTACTCTGAAGATGTATCATTCTTGATATGTTCGCCTTTACTCCCACTTCTCTCGTATATCTCATGGAGAATAATTCACTCATCAAGGAACTTGTCTTAACACTGAGTGAGACTGTATACCTCTAGAGATATTTCCAAGAAATTACTTAGCTATGCATGTGTCTAAAAGTCCACTAAGCAGATGGTTAGGTATGGATCTCTTAAAGGTCATAAGATATAATCTGTCAGATTGATCCTAGGCTTTAAAGGCTACTTTATGAGCTTTCAAGCTCATGGACGTAGGTGGAGATGGCCTATGTATCTGTATGGCCATATCAAGCTCAGTTATTTCCATAGCATTCAATACATCCTCAGTTCTCTTCTTTATATTGAAACCAGTCAGAGTTTCAATGGTGACACTGATTTTATTGATCGAAAAGGTGACTGTAAAGTAACTTTGATTAGATCAGCACAAATGCAGGACAACAGCGATACTCGAGGCCATTAAACAGTATCTTTTCTAAAAATCTGATCACATATATTATGAAACACCTTTGGGATGAATACATAATATATGCAATTAGACTTCCACATAAAAAATATCAGAGTACAAACTATTAACTCTCACGAAACTGCCACCTTTAAGTGAATAGATCACTTGAGCAACAACTTTCCTCTATCTAATGGCTTTATGATCATCTCAAAACGTTATATAAGGCCATCATCTTTGGGCAAAATAACCAAATATAAAATCAGAGACATTCCCCAACATACAAGCAGAACAATTCAAAATACTGACCTGAAAGGCCACTTTGGTGACTACATTCTCATCAGCACTCAAAATTCCACAAAGACAAGGGATACATCTTTATGTTATCCTCACATTCTTTAAAGGTATATGGAATATTATAATGTAACTTCAATAAATGCTTGCACAGTCTCATAGTCACACAATCGTGCTGAAGACATTCTCTGAAAACTTCATTTGAGACTTTCGTAAAAGAAAAATCTCAGTAGAGTGACTATCGTGCATTACTAGACACTGAAACGACCATCCGAGACACAAGAATCTCATGTATCTCCCTTATGGCAAGTTCATTGCACAAAAATTCACTAAAAAAATGGCATCAAAATGTCTTTGTTCCTTTTTCAATTAACAATCATACGATTCCGAACACTGAACATGAGTCCGGAGACACGAAAACTTAAAGTATCTCCCTCATATGATGTCTGAAGTATGAAAATTTACTCGAAATTGAATTCAGAGCACCTTAATTCCTTTTTTTGGAGTTAAATTTTAATTTATTACTAATGTAATAAATTCAGAAAAATAAAAAATTACAATTTATGAATTTCCCGAACTCAGAAATAAACCCAAAATACCCTAGGGTACCCTTATGGGAAATTTGATTTTTTTTGCATTTTTTTAAATTACTGTTCAAGATTGTACAACTGACGTCAGCCCCGTGTCAGGTTCAAGTCTGTATATGTCGACACGTGGCCCGCTAACAACCAACCATGTGTCACCCCTCTATTAGTGCGTGTGACGCAAGTGCTAGACTTATCGCCCTAATCGACGGTACTGTTCCCAGCACACGCGCCTGACGTCTTGCGACAACTCCCCAGAAAATGGCAATTTTTAGCGAGTTTCGGGATCATGTTTCGACTTCCTTACCTCGTTTTGAACCCATTTCTCAAGGCTAAACACATGTATACTACTTTCATACAATAACAAGCAAGAAAAACCGAGTAATAGAAGTTAACTCTCCAAAAACCTTATGGAGAGAAAAACCAAAAAATCTCCGTTTTTAACTACTTGATTACGTCACTACTTTGATATCACGTGTAATATATAACGGTACGTTAATTATGTATTCTAGATCCAACGTGAAAGGGAAAAAAAGAGAAATTCAGGATGTACCTGATTTCAGTTCTGAAACTTCAAACGAACTTTTCGAAGCCGGAATGAGCCGGAATCTAATGTCGTCTTCACGGGAATCCATTATTGGGACGCTGGCTAGGTCTTTCTACAATTTTCTCAAAACGTAAGCTCTCTTAATAGGTCAGAGATTCCTTATACTTACGATTGATATGATCAACTGGATGAGACCATAATCTATTTATATAGCTTCTATATCGAGTTTTCACATCACATGGCCGATATGGACCAGTTCACACTAATCGAGACCTATTTTTCACTCAAACTTTGACCCATTGATTTAGATCATTTATTAGGCCACTTTATTATCTTTATCCAGATCAAATTACATGACTTAACTGATAATTTATTTTAAAACCAAAATTACAATTAATAATTATTCACTTTATAGGAAAATGACAAAATTGCCCTTAGGGGCAAAAATGTCTAACATGTCTTAGATCAAATTTCAAAAGGGACCAAATGATCTCCACAAACCAACATTTGAGACCAAGTCCCTCCTCTAATATTCTTTTGTACCTTTTGAAGGGTACGAAGATGAATATACAACATCCCAGTTGCAAATCATAATGTACAATCCTACAACGCAATATAATACTATTTTATTATAAATTAGTGAAAAGAAAAGATACAACACTACCTAGCTAGGAGTGTAATTTTGACAACAATACTATCGTTATCATGTCTTATCGTATCATGCCAAAGGCATTTTAGAATCCTTCATCGGCTAATACGAGTCCTCAAGTTTTAGAATATATATATATATAGTAAAAATATATTATGTTAATTGTCATCTTCATCTCTCCATGTCTTAGATCAAATTTCAAAAGGGACCAAATGATCTCCACAAACCAACATTTGAGACCAAGTCCCTCCTCTAAT
>JANZXR010000006.1:9112075-9136670 GCA_027575705.1 Erythroxylum echinodendron | reverse complement strand
TCCTCTGTGCTGACGTCAGAACACAGAGGAAAGGATGAATGAAGAGTAGAAGTATCCTCTGTGCTGATGTCAGAACAAAGAGGAAGGGAGGAATAAAGACAATAGAAGTATTCGTCTGTGATGATGTCTGAACATAGAGGACATGTCATCACATAGAGGATAGAACATAGAGGAAAGGAGGAGTAGAGAATTAGAAGTATTCGTCTGTGATGACATCGGAATACAGAGGACACGTCATCATATAGAGGATAGAACGTAGAGGAAATGAGGAGTAGAGAATTAGAAGTATTCGTCTGTGATAACATCGGAACACAGAGGACACGTCATCACATAAAAGATAGAACACAAAGGAAAGGATGAGTCGGGAAAGAAGTATCGTCTGTGATGACTTCATCACACAGAGGATAGACCGCAGACGATAAGTGGTCAACACAGAAGATAAAAGTCAAATACGAAGGATAGACTACAGACAATACGTGGTTAACCCTGAAGATAAAAGTCAACCACAGAGGATAGAACGCAAATGATAAATTATGGGCTCAGGATTATAAGAAGGAGTTAAGAAGTTATATGAATCGAAGAATATCGTCTGTGTGTACTGTTCACTGACTTCGTTTGTGTTACTATTTACTGACTTCGTCTGTGTTACTGTTCACGGACTTCGCCTGTGTTACTGTTCACAAACTCCCTTTGTGGTACTGTTCACAGATATCGTCTGTGTTACTGTTCACGCTATCGTCTGGGTTACTATTTATGTTTATCTTCTGTCCTCTTTTTAACCACCCAGAAGTTACAATTGGACTTTAAGGTCTTCATGAAAGTTGTAGCTCTTGAAGTTCTCTATCAAACTATCTAAAGAAACCCTGAATTGGATGTCTATAGCAAAAGATATGCCAATAGCCCCGAAGCATGCGTATATGTAAAGTGTGGATTCACCAACAATGTTCCTTGAGATATTCAGGTTGTAATGGATAAATGGATAGTCAAAGAGCAGAGCTGAACTAAAAAGGAGAGTTTTAAATTCTAGCAGGGGTGATGAATGTGTGTTATAAGTATGCGACAGTTGGGGTATCAGAGAGAAGAAGATAATCTGATAATGGTCAAGGTGTTCTTTATGGGAGATAAACTCACGTAATTACAATATTCTGCATGGCTATGATATTCTGCATGGAAGTCAGGATCCGGGAGCGGGTCTCAACATAATACTACAACAATATCTCCAACTTTAGGCCAATAAGAACTAAACTTCTCCGTCATTCGCTCGACTATAGTCCGAGTCATTACATTGGAGTCAAAAATCCACAATGATAAAACTTGGTTTATGTTGGACATAGTGCTAAAGATACGGTGCGAAGTTGGATATTTTATTCCCGAGAATAATTCAGTCTAATTATTGAATAATTTTAATTTCATACAAAGTTCTCTAGCCAAGTCCATTGATCCTCTGATGGTACGTAGGTATACTGAGAATCCCTTTCGGCTAGTCTAATAAATAACTGAGCATATGAGATTGCCGACTCTTACATCTTAAAGGTTGAGTTCCATCTGGTAGGACAATCCAAAACCAACTTCTTTGTGCAAGGAATGTATAAAATTTGTGCAACATCTTCAAAAGTTTTTACTCTTTTAAAAGTTGTGCTCTAATATAAAACTCTATTCAGAATACACTTTATTGCTTTGTTTATCGTCTTCAACTCAACCTTCACAATCAAGTTACAAATATGCGCAAAACAACGCATATGAATTAACTTACCTCCAATCAATAAGCTCCTAACCCGCATCTTACCCATCCACTTCTCAATCATAGCATCATTTGTGCTACAATTATCGATTATAATGGAGGATAATTTGTTGTCGATGTTCAAATTCATCAAACAGTCTTTCATCACATTTGTCAATTTTTCACTTGTATGCGGTGTCGGCACATAAATGAACATATCATAAAAATGCATACCAATATGAATCATAAATTCATAAAATAATGAAAAAAGTAAATGATAATAATATTAAAGAATATAATTACCTCAAAAGTCCACTGCATAACTTCCAATCATTATCAATATAATATACCGTCATTGCCATATAACCCTTCTGTTGGTTATCGACTGTCCATATGTCCGTTGTTATGGAAATTAGTTCTTGGAAACTCAACAATGCTCTTAATGTTTCTCTCTTCTTTGCCTTATATATTATGAAAAAATAATTCCTCAATGTATTCTAAATTGGAACCTTGAAAGTTGGTTGAAGTGAATTCGGAAATATCCTGAATCTCTTGCTTTTAACCATAACCAATGGTTGTTCATCTCTAATAACCATATTAGCCATCAAAATTCTTAATTTATTATTGCCAAAAGTTGTTACGGTCATTTCATTCTTTCCTTTCATAAGGCTAGGAGTAAAAAATGTTTAACCTCCTAAAATCATCTTCCTTTTAGTACATGATTCTGTATGTCTCTTTAGATGAGACGTTCCACCTTTCGAACCAGTTGAATACAACTTATAAAAATAATTGCACTATGCTTTTTCAATTCCGTCCATCGATATAATCTTCTTAAAGTGATTCCAAACTTTACTTTTATGTTTGACTAACTTGAGTTCTATTTAAACTTCTATCGTCACTTAGTGTCGGAATAGAAGTTTCTACTTCTACCTCCAGTACTGGATCAGAACTATCAACTGAAGGAATGTGTTCATCCATATGAAAATTAAGCAGTACTTATATAATTGTTTAACAATTTGTTGATATCGAAAATATAATGGAAGGCGATTCAAAAGTGAAACTGCAAATGCATTAATAACAATGATGTTTCAAATTTAGATCCATGATAATTTGCAGTCAATATATCTAGAAACAAACCAGAAATGTTGCACATTGCAATTATAAAGCCAAGGTCAACTATGTAAAATGTGAGATATTTTCATAGGAATAACATCACATCGAATAGAGTTTCCATATATTCCTATTTTGACAAACATTAAGAACCTTCAAGCAACCAATATAGTACTATTATTGACCCCAAGTAAATTTGTTAGGATGCGGATGTTTCCAAGAAAGTAAATCTAATCACATCATCAGGTTCTCGATGTCACATTCATACTTCTCTTTTTCTTTGGATCCTCTGAACCTTAAATATTTTTCTTTTTTGATTAATTCAATAATTTTGACATTTTTTATTAAAAAAGATGCATCTAAACAGAACTTAATAGTTAACTTTAATAGATGTTAATTTTATTTTGTAAAGATTGATTGCGGAAGCCTTTGTTTGCATGAAGAATTCGAGGGCATCACGATTCAAGAAAGCCAACATATTAAGCATGTAAATAATCCACATCTCCACCACCTATTTATATCCATTATAGTTGATAGGGACTAATATTTCTAAAACCAAATCCTTATGACTAATGATTCCAAATTTGTAATTGCAGTTTAGCCACAAGCATCGTTAATATCGCCACACTCCTTAGCATAATTAAATTTAGTTATATAACTTGTTACTCTCATTTATAAAACTTTGAGATGATTGACATCACATACGCAAAAGAGAAGGCAAAAAGGATTGACAAATTCTCAATGACACACTAAAAATTTTGAGCATATTGTCTTTGTCTAATCCCATCCTATGCTTAATTCCTACATTCATATCCAATTCAAGTCAATGGCGAAGATAACAATATAAATTGAGTTTAGGCTCCAATTCTATACTTTACTTTCAGTTTCATCATTCACGTCTAGTTTCTATCATTCACAATCACATAGAAACTGACGGCCAGAGAAATATATGGTTTCAGCTGTGGAACCAATCAATTTTCTCTTCCCCTCTTCACATAATTGCTTTTTGATTTATTAAGGCATAATGCTAGTCAACGCTAAGGGTATATAAACTCAATATCAAACAGATTAGGCAAGACTATTCAAGAACATAACAAATCATAAACGGACAATCAAAATAAGGGTATATGGAAGATCAAACCTTAGCATCCCCCAACTCTTTTAAGCTTTTTATTTCCCGTTTTAGGAGGTCTTCTACTTTTAGACACTTGAAATAGTACGAACAGTTCCATTTTCAAATATAAAAGCTACGTGAGAATTTTCCTACTTGGCTCCCTCCTCATTTTGCTCCCTTTTCCAACCACCATGGAAGAAAGGCTAGATCACCTCAAACATGGCCTAACCCCAAATACACTTTTCTCTACTATATCTCTTACGCACCATCATAATGCACAAAAGAAGAAATCCCCTTCCCCTTCACCTTCTCCTACAGTCCTACTCCGAACTTAGATAGGCCTTCCTCTACTTCTACTTCAACTCTTGAAACAAAAGCGAAATCACAAACTAGAACTAGAACTTCAACTCAAAACCTTATTTCTATGAACAATAATCAGAAATTCTAATTATTCTATAAACAATTCTGGAACTAAAATCCACAGTGAATATTAGAACATATCTATCCACTATGAATAATTAGAAATTCATCCACAGCAATTCTATAAACATCTCTTATTCTATTGACATTTTGTCAAACACAATACAAGCCACATCATATTTGAAGACAATCAAGAAAACCAAAATTACGAAAAGAGAATGAGAGTTTACCTGCGAGTCTGCGATGTTGTCACGATAGTAAGTGAGTGAGTGAGTTCTTGAGGAAGAAGAATAGAGAAGTGAAATAAACAATCGAGGGCGAAGGAACTTCTCGGGGATGAAGGGAGATGGAGGTAAGTAGGAGGCTGACGGAGGGGACAAGCACGAGTGTGCAACGGTGTGAGGGAGGGAGGCAGAGCAGACAGAGGCAGTTAGGTCTGGGTGGGTGGGCGTGGTGTGTGGTTTTATTAGAGGCAAAATGATGTCGTTTTTGCTTGTAAGAAAAGGATGTTGTTGTGTCTTGTATTTTAATTAGCTGTATAGTTGGAAAATGACATTGTTTTACTCTTAAGGCAAAACTATGTCATTTTATCAGTGCAACAAATAATATAAACATGAACAATTTTGTAACAAACAAAACGACTTTATTTTGCTCTTAATTAGTGGGCGAGCCATGGGCCATTGACTGAGCCTGTGGCATAACGAATCGAGCTATGAACTGTAAATTACGGGCCACCGGTCAGGCTGCTCGGCTCAGCCCATGACCGTGGCCCATAATTTACAGGCCGTAACTCGATTTGTTATGCCACATGCCATATTCAACCGACTCATGGATCAATTTAACTGGGTCAAGTCTGTTGAACGAGCAGACCAGTCCGATTTTAACATGCCTAGCAGAGAATAGCTTCGCTGCCTCTGCTGCTCATATCTTATTTTCTTTTTCTTTTTTTAATCTCATAGAAGGAAAAAGGGGGAAAAAGAAAAAAGGAAAGGTCCAGATCAAAGGAGCAGATAAGCAAAGGTCACTATCGTCAATTGACACATATCCATTCTTTCCATCTGCTCTCCTTCAAAAAGAGCGAGGAAAGCAAAACCCAACTTCTCACTGTGCTCTCTCTCATACATTACAGGACACAAACATACGCTTAATAGTGTAAGAGAAAGAGCGAACGCTAATTACCATTTAGCTTCACTTAGTTTTGCTTATTTACTTAGTAGTATTTGCAAATCAACACCAACGACTAGAAGAGGATAATAAATAAGGTTAGAGCAAAATGGAGAGAACAACTCCGGTCAGAAAACCACACACATCCACCGCAGATCTGCTCACGTGGTCGGAGAATCCGCCCGCCGATTCCCCCACCTTCGGCTCCGCCACTCGCTCTCGCCAGGTAGGTACTTAACCGTCTGTCTTATACTAGAGCGTTTTTAAACGCAATTTCGCGCTTTTAGTTAATCCTTCAGTTGATTGAATGATTTGTAGCCGTCGGATGGGATCAGTAGGGTGGTCTTTGGAGGTCAAGTCACGGATGAGGAGGCTGAGAGCTTAAACAAACGGTGAGATCTGGTTCTTATTTTTCCATTTTCTTTTGGAGGCAATAAATACAAAATGTTGAATGGACCAGCTTAACTGATTTTATTTGCTTTTCAGAAAATGTCAACTTTTGTTGTAACTTGCGTCTTTTTGAGATATTTATAGCTTTCCCTCTTTTTCTTTTACTTGCTTTTACCCGATATATCACAAAAATCTCTCATTTACGTTTTCGCTTATTTGATGTTCTTTAACTCTCTTTGATCTTTCTCGGCTGATCAAACTTTTTTACATCAGACTGCTTTCTGAAAATTGGAAAGATGATCTATTTAGCTCGGATCATATATCTTGTTTGTTTTATTTGTTACTTGCGCACTTGTTGTTGTCAATTTTCTAGGACCGTTGTCCTTAGTGTTCATTTCGTTGGTTTTGTAGATCTGTTTCGTGATACTGTTTGATGAAATCCTAGGTTCAAAATTAAATTTTTAGTGGCAGTTTAGATTATTTTTTTGGCTCATTGTTGATTGTTAATTGTTAATTATCAATTTACATTTTTTTACCGAGGAAGGGATTAATCTATGCTGCCAGGTAAGGGTGGGCAAAAAATCCGAAAAAACCGAATCGACCCTTAAAACCGAAGAAACCGGGCCAAACTGAACTGCACGGGAGTGATGGATGGTCGGTTCGGTTTTGGATATTGAAAAACCGACTATATCGGTTCGGGTGTGGTGTAGGTAAAATTTTTTTCAAACCAACCTGAATCAAACCGATCAACTAAAAACAAAAAAAGTTTGTATTTTTTTATACTTTTAACTCTAGGTATATAAGGTAAGTTTCTAACTTTGCAAGTATGACAATAACCCAATAGGTCCTCAAATGAAATAAAAATGTTGGACATGTACTAAAATTGACCCAAATTTTAAGGTTCAAAATTAGGGCCCAAACCTATTGAAGTAACTGAACCGTAAGGCAAACTGAAATTTCTATTTCATCTGACATTCAATTCGGTTCCGTTTTTTGTGGGATAAAACCGGTTATTCGGTTCGGTTCGGTTCAATAGTCAAAAGCTGACCAAACCGAACTGTGCCTACACTTACCGCCAGGCTTCAGCAATTACGAAGGAGAGCATGAAGTTTGTGCAACTGATTAATTTAAAAATTCTTGTCCGGGGCAAATTAGTTTCTGAAATATGACCACACTTTAACCTTTTATCTCTACCCAATTTGGCTTCTTTTTCTTTCTTTTAGAATACCTGATTGAGATGTACAGCAACATTACTGGAATTCTTATTTAGATTTGGAACTAAACATTTGTTTCTTTTTAATCCTTGCCCACGTTTCTTTTCGTTTTACACGAAACCTTGTTCAGGTTATAAAATGAACGAGATGACAGGCAGTGGCATTTTTTCTGGTAAAGGAGAAGAAGCTGCATCTGAACCGGATCCTACCCCAAATAGTAGAACAGGATTACGCATGTACCAGGTAGTTTAGCGATCATTACGTATTTTTACTTCAATACTGGAGGTTAAATCAACTAAGGTTTTATTCTGTAGTAGTTGAGTCTGACTATTGGTTTTTTTGAAGTACTGTCTACAGGTTCAAGATATGAGCTTTGATTAGTTTATACTGCTTTTAATTAAACCAAACTGAACTATACTGGTTTAGTTTGGAAATTATCTAATACAGTAATTGGCTTTTCTTTCCAAATTTGCAGCAAGCTATTGCCGGAATCAGTCATATTTCATTTACTGAAGAAGAGAGTGTTTCCCCTATAAAACCTAGCACTCTGCCTGAAGTTGCCAAACAGCGTGAGCTGAGCGTTACCTTGGAAAGCGAGGCTGATGCAAAGTTGAAGAATCAACTTTCAGATGCTAAGTGCAAGGAGCTAAGTGGACATAACATCTTTGCTCCCCCTCCTGAAATTTTACCAAGACCAACAACAGCACGTGCTTTGGCATTGAAAGAAAGCATTGAACTAGGGGAGCCCACTTCTCAGGATGTAAGAATTGCAGTCAAAATTTCCATAGATGTTTGTGGATGTATCAATAAATTAGGTTGCTCCATCGTTTCCTCTCTCTCATTACTTGGCTCATCTGCATATCTTTTTGTGTCTGCATCTTCTTGTGAGAAGTTCTATTTCTACATTCTTTTGATTGGAAGGCATAAACATTTCATATTCAGTACTACATGATAAAACTTTTCATATTCAGTACTATCAAATTTTGTGGAACGCATAATGAACATTTATTGGAAACTTCAAAAAATAACTATCTGGTATAGAATTGCAGCCAGCTTGGTGCTATCAAGAGACGTGCCTTTGTTTTTCTTGAGCTTTAATTTGATAGTATTTGCTGGAGCTTGTGAGAAGAGTCTCCCCTTAAGAGTACAAGTTATCTGTAGATCACTCCATTGAAGTCTCACCTTGTTCTGCTTGCTTGAATTTTGGAACGTGCTGGGGCCAGGCAACTAGTGAGTTGACGAAGACAGCCAAGAAAATTTATGAAAAGAAGTACTCGGAGCTCTCAGGAAATGATATATTTAAAGGCGATGTCCCTCCATCATCCGAGGAGAAGCATCTAAGCACAGCAAAATTGCGAGAGATGAGCGGCAATGACATATTTTCTGATGGGAAGGTAGAGGCCCGAGACTACTTGGGCGGCCTACGCAAGCCTCCAGGCGGCGAGAGTACCATTGCCTTGGTTTAACTGTGATTTTGTCAATTGTGTCTGTTTATTTTTTTCCCCTCTATTAACATCCTAGAGAGGGTTGTTTCTTTATATTATTTGACCTTCCAAAAATTACGTCTTAGGCTTTAACTTGTCGAACAGTTGTGAGTTCTGTGGACTATCTGCCAATTGGTTTGTGTATTCTTGTGGTTTTTGCTTGCTTTGGCAAGATGCTTGGGCTATTCAGTATTATTTTTATTCTTTAGCACAAAATTGTCATCACTATTCTATTATCATGTTTCTTACCTTGTAATGTTTTGTGTTTATTGGGTGCTCTGTCCTACAGGCTTCTAATTATTTTTGGAAGTCCAAAAAAGACTTTAAAATGGTCTTTACCGTCACGGAATTCGTGTTAACATTCAAACTGAACTCAGTTACTTGAATCATTTATCCAAACTGAAATCAGTTAGCTGAATCATTTGTCAGTCATAAAGGAATGGTGCGATTCATGTCTAACTTTGTAAAAAAATGTTGAGTTGTAATGTTTTGCCCGAAGTCAAGAAATTTTAAAGAAAAAAAAAGGAAAAGCTGGTGCATGTCTTTTCGTGCACCTTTTTCTCCTGTCTAGCCAATAGCGGCATCAGAAGCCAAGGACGATTCCTAAAACAGGTAAATTCGCAAAATATGCCAAAAGAATATAGAAAATGCCTCAATTTTCAAACTGACACCGCCGTAATCTCGCAGAAGATGCTGTTCGTTTCTTCCATATGCCGTATTTAAAACATATCTACAATTCTTATTAAATTTTTGTTAAAAATAACAGAAAAACTATTAAAATGATGAAATTAATTTAAATTAATAATTGGATTTAATTAATTTGTATCGATTTTAATATTTAAGTTAGATTGTCTTCTATAATATTCATAGCATATTTTTGTCATCATTAAAATATGATAAAGAACTAAAAATAAATTAGAAAGAATTTTTTTAATTTAATTTTTTTAAATTATAGATAAGATTTGTGTTTTCTATTTTAAAATATTAATATTTAAATTAAAAACCCTAAATTTTCAAAAATCATGCCAGTATTTAGATAACACGATGAAGGAGGGAGGGAGTCGGCATATCATGTGATGTAGTACCAAAAAAATGAAGTGAAAAAAAAGAACGTAGTTAAGGAAGTAAATCCCGTGGGGTGAAGAAACAAAGTCAAATATACAGTGAGAAAATCAAGGGAATTAGTTTCATCTAATCTGCGAGATACTGTTAACAAACTGATTTAATAGAATCAGTTGACACAAAACGAAATTGGCATTTTCTTAATCAAAAACAATTATTATTTATTAACAAAAACAGCAGAAAGAACAATCCCTGGTGTGGATGTGACTGTGAGTGAGTCGAGCATATGAATAGTGTGCCGACTCGACTTCATTTGAATGGCGTGAGCGTGAACAGTCAGTGTAACAGAGTCCGTACACAAACCTCTCAACAAAAACCGTCAGATCGAGACACCCCAACTATGGAGCCAAACACCGACCATAGACATTCCTGCTCTCTTTCTAACGCCCCAATTCCCAATAACAGCCATATGTAAAAACTTCATATTCCTACCATCTTCCTTTGATAAAAATAGTAGGAAAAGAGTAGACCACCTTGTACACTGCCAAAGCGTTTTAACCTTTTTCTTTTTCTTTTATTTTGATTTCTGATGTGGGTTTTGGGTCTTTGATTAAGGAGTTTTCTTCTTTCTTTTTTTCTTGTTTCTTTTCGGTCGATACTGTGTCCGATACGTAGCTTCCTGTTTTTGTCTTTTTGTTTGATCATGTTTAAACTGGGCGAGAGAGAGAAGAGGGTTACAGATAGTAGGGAGAGGAGTGAGGAGTTGTTGAATGGAGGTCAGAATGTGCCATATTTGAGTTTTCTTCGTCATCAAAAGTCTAAGCTTCTTTTGAGTGGCTCTCCCTTGAGTAGAGTTAATCTGTTGTCGTCTGAGAACTCGCCTTCGTCGAGTTCTTTTTTTAATGGGTTTTGCTCACCTGCGGACGGTTCACCTCCTGTGTTCGAGGAGGCCAAGTATCAAAGTCCCTATTACTTAAATGGACTCTGTTTGGATTCTAAATCATCTCGTGACTTTTATAGCATTGATGAAAAATTGATGGACGAAGATGGCTTGGCCGAAAATTTGTATAGTATGACTATTGCAGAGGAAAGAAACGGTGGCATGAAAACGAAGGCGGACCCCAATGGATTTGGTGATGGCTCTCTTGGTGGGTTTGTACAACATGATATTATAAAATATGGCTTTAACAATGGGGACTTTAATTTTGGAGGTTCAAAATCCTCTCCCCGTTATGTTACTCTGAGTTCTGAGGATGACATCAGGTGTACGTTCCATGGCTTTCAGGGTGGATGCAATAAGGGTGTTTGCCATACAATGGGGTCTTTTCTTGCTCGTGGTCAGTCTAACGATTTGTGCTCTGGTTCTGATCGGTGCAATAACCGAAGCACTAATTTGTTGCAGCAAAGGATGGAACAGGGGGGCGATTGGAGTATCGGGGGAATGCATGCTTCGAAACAATCTGCTAGTAGGCCTTGCCTTAATGAGCCATCAGTCCTTCCTGAGCATTTCAATATGGATCCTGATGGAGGCAGACGTGCCATGGATTCATCTGGCTGTCCTCATTTAATGCATCCCACCTTAGATGTAAATATTTTCAATCCGTTGACAAAAAGTATAATATTAAAAGAAAGGACTAGATCAGTCACAAGGAGTGGGGTTTCTCAATCTGTATTGTCATTTGAAGGAACCGCTGGTATTGAAGCCTTTAACTGTGAGGATGGTCTCATTATACAAGAAACAGGTTTGGATCATTCTGCTATTAGAGGGCGGGATCAAATAAGATGTACCAAAAAGAATTGCTTCAGTGATGTGCATAATCTACGGGGAAAAAACGTTAAACTTGATATTTGTGGAGGGATGTGCGAAAATGGTCAGAGTTTAAGTAGTTTTACCCCATTGCCAGCTATTCCAAGTATTAGCTCCTTGGCTGAGATCCAGGGATACATATACTTACTGGCACAAGATCAAAATGGTTGCAGGTTCTTACAAAAGATTTTTGATGAGGGAACAAGACGAGACGTTCAAATAATCTTTGATGAAATAATTGATCATACTGTTGAACTCATGTTGAAGCCGTTTGGCAATTATGTTATTCAGAAATTATTGGACGTGTGCAATGAAGAACAAAGGTTGCAGATTGTGCTTATGGTTACCAAAGAATCAGGAAAGCTAATTAACATCTGCTTAAATACATACGGGTAATCTTTATGAACTCAATAGTTGACCTTTTCATACATTGATTTTAAACACTGATCATATATTTGTATCTTCAAAATTTTTCTTGCACTATTGTACAGCACAAGAGTGGTGCAGAAGTTGATTGAGACTCTCAAGACAAGGCAGCAAATTTCGTTAGTAGTTCTGGCTCTGAAACCTGGATTTCTTGATCTCACCAAGGATCAGAATGGAAATCATGTGATTCAGCGGTGTTTGCAGTGCCTTAGTGATGAGGATAACAAGGTGCAGTCTTTATTTTTTCCTCTGATTATGTTGCCATTACGTATTACATATGGTGTCTAAAATCATACTGAACTTTTCTTTCTGTTTGAGCTCTTCATAGATGCTAGTTGAAGTTGAGTTTGTAGATATATCTACTTCCTGTGACCTTTATGCATAACTTTACTGAATGGTACTACATGCTTTTAGCCAAATTGATTTCAAGTGTAAAACATTTTCTGTCAAACTTCTTTCAGTCTCTCTTTCTTGGATAACAATGTGAAGGGAGGGAAAACTCTCTTCTCATAGCTTATTTTTGCTATACTTGCAATTTAGTAAACATGGCATAGGATCATATAAGTAGACGGAAGTGGTTTGGGGAATGCTTGAAGCAGTCAGAAGTGTCAATGTACAGTCCTTTAACTGGTCATAATATTGGCAGATTAGAACTCACAGAACTGCGTTGTGGCTGAAAATGTAGTTCCATCACATGTAGGACGTGGTTTATGCAAACAAAAGCATGAATATATTAATCTTTGTTCTTAAAAATCAGTGAGAGCTGAAAACTATCTTTGAGATTCTAGTTGTTGACTATAACATCAATCAAAGGCATGACATGTTTTCAGAAATTTTGGGAACTCTTGAGCTGCACCACTGTGTCGAACAACTAAGTCCAATTTTCATTTCTGTCTATTCTTAGATGTCTATTTGCTGCATGCTATGCTTTAACATTCAATAATGTTGTGCAGTTTATTTTTGATGCGGCTGTAAAGTTTTGTGTTGAGATTGCAACTCATCGACATGGATGCTGCGTAATGCAGCGATGCATTGTACACTCCAAAGGGAAAAGTCAAGATAGGTTGATAACCGAAATTTCTAAAAACGGGCTTCTCCTTGCTCAAGATCCTTTTGGGTAAGGCATCAAAGCGATTGAATTACTTGGAATGCTTATCTTTCACTATTTGTCCACTGAAACCAATATGCTATCACAAACTAGACCAAATTTTATGTTATGAAAAGATGCTTGTTTGTTTTAGTTATTCTTTTGTGTGATTTTCATTGAAATCAGTTTAAGGCAGGTGATTCTTTTGGAAATATTGATATGTTTCTGGTACATGATGATAGTTACCATGATTGATAACTTGGTTATATGAATTTTAGTTTCTAAATAAGACTCGTTTGCTCTTTTACTGTAACGTATGGTCGACTTGTTCATCTTTTTCATTATGAATTTTAGTTTCTAAATAAGACTCGTTTGCTCTTTTACTGTAACGTATGGTCGACTTGTTCATCTTGTTCATTTCTTGGTAGCTAAAAAGAAGTGTGAGGTAAACAAAAATAGCTAGTTTCCAGCATGTTGTGAATCCTTTGAATCTAAATCCTTGACATGTTCCAGAAACTATGTCGTGCAATTTATTATCGAGCTGAAGAGCCCATCTGCTATCACCAACTTGCTTTCTCAATTCAAAGGTCACTACACACATCTCTCGACACAGAAATTTAGCAGTCATGTGGTTGAAAAATGTCTCAAGTATTTTGAAGAAAACCGATCACAGATCATATATGAACTACTCTCAGTGTCACACTTTGAACAATTGATGCAAGATCCATATGCCAACTATGTCATTCAATCTGCTTTAGCCGTTACCAAGGTATGAAAACTAATACCTACTTTAGAATATGGTTGTGGTTTGATATATTGGTTTCATATACAATAAAATTTCATCTCAAAAACAGGGTGGCCCTCTTTACTCTTCACTGGTTGAAGCAGTTCGACCCCATATGATGTTACGTACCAGCCCGTATTGCAAAAGGATTTTCTCTCGAAACCTTCTGAAGAAATGATGTAATTTATACTTCGCCAAGAAATGCCGCTAGGCACCACAATGCTCCATATTTTCCACCCATCCCATCAGAATGGCTGCTGATACTCTAACCTCTAGGGAATATTGATGGCATCCATGAGTTTCAAAAAGAATGCATAGGGAGAGAAGAATTTTGTTCCACTTTGTTTATCATGCTGATACCCAACTGTATGATTTTGTTGTCTTGTTATGTTGTTGTCTTGCTCATCTAAACTTAAAAAGTGTATTGTAGTCCCTAAAGACGCAACTTCGAAGTATCTGTTTTGTTTCAGAGTTCTGTATTATGTTAGCCTGGATTTCTTTCTTAATTTCCATTTATTCCAGTTAGCATTAATGAAAATGTGGGTTTGATAAGATTGAAATTTATAAAATTAACAAGAGCAGCAAGTCAGTTAACCACAAGATCAGATCTGTCAGGGACATATTGATGTTGGTCAGGACTTGTATATTGTTTTCGCGGAATGTTTAATATGCTTTTCATTTTGAATTCAGCTGTAACTATTGAAATTAATATGAGAAGGAAAGGTGTCCCGACACACACGACAAGCATTTAGACGAAACATCAGTTTACGTTTGTACTTGACAGCTTTAAAAAGTTACACACTGAACGAATAACTATGTGTCACTCTCAGTGAAGGAAAGACAACAATCACTTTTGAATACTGGTTTTCCTTTTTCTGGATTTGCTCTCTTTTATTCAGTGCTTTTGGTCCACTTCTCTTATTCTCATTCATTTTCACATCAAGAAGTTTGCTGCTGGACTTGCTTTTCAGGTTTGGAAAAGGAAGTAATTAGTGCCTTAATTTTGTTTCTTTTTTTTAACCAAATTGACATTAAATTCTTATATTGTTATTAATCGATAAAGATATAAATTGATGTTTTTAATTATTAAATTGATTATCATATTTTTACTTATCAAAAAGTATAAATAAAAATTACTAATATTAATAATAGATTAATTTATTTAAAACAATTTTATATTAAGTATTTTATTATAATTTTATGTTATTATATAATAGTACAATTAACTAAGATGATTTACATATTATAACAACAACAACAACATTCAGTCTAAATCTTGTTGATACACGGAATTTGAGGAGATCCAGTAGTACGCAATCTTACACTTAACTAGTAAAGATGTTCTTTCTAAATGACCCACATGAAAAGAAAGAAAGTAAGAGAGAGAGAGAGAGGAGTGGTAGTAGTAGTAATGATGGCAATGATAGTAGTAATAGTAGTGATAGTAGTAATAATCGTGCTACTAGTAGTAGTAGTAATACTACTAATAAGAATAAGGAGAAAGTCAATAATATTAACATTAATGCGAATAATAATAGTAATAAAAGTAATAGTAGTAGTAACAACAACAAGAACAAGAACAACAATAATAATAATAATAATAATAATAATAATAATAGTGATAATAATAATAAATATACTAGTAGTAGTAGTAGTAGCAGTAGTAATATTACTACTAGTATATTTATTATTATTATCACTATTATTATTATTATTATTATTGTTGTTCTTATTCTTGTTGTTGTTACTACTACTATTAAATATACTAGTAGTAGTAGTAGTAGCAGTAGTAATATTACTACTAGTATTAGTAGTAGTAGTAATAGTAGTAGTAGTAGTAGTAGTAGTAGTAGTAGTAGTAGTAGTAATAATAATAATAATAATAATAATAATAATAATAATAATAATAATAATAATAATAATAATAATAATAATAACAATAGTAAATATACTAGTACTAGTATTATTGCTACTATTACTAATACTACTACTACTAATAATAATAATAATAGTAAATATACTAGTACTAGTATTAATATTACTGCTACTATTACTACTACTAATAATAATAATAATAATGATCCGAAGCTAATAATAATAATACTACTAATAATAATTCTTTACGAGGGATCCTTTATCTGAATCTTAGGACGCTAAAGTTTTCTATTACGTGTCATGTCCTGTGTAAGTTCCAACATTGCCATATCTTTCTTGATCACCTCTCTCCAATTCTTCTTAGACTTCCCTTATTTTCTCTTACAATCTCTGAATACAATCTTCTCACTGGAGCATCTCTTAACATGTCCAAACCACCTAAGAATATTTATTTGATTTTTATTTGAATTTTTGTGCCTTACATTTAATTTGTGTTTATAGGGACAAAACTTTTAATATTTTAGTTTAACTGTGATTAATTGATTTTAGGACAATTGATGTTACATTATTTGTAATTTTTATTGTAAGATATTCAAATGATCAAAGTAGTAGTCCAAAGCATTAACAAGCAGATGAAGAAGAGAAGCAAAAAACGCAACAATATATGAAGAAAAGTCTGGAGCTGGACAAAAAAGACCAAAATGACATAGAAAAGAAGGTTGGAGGCCTAAAATGTAAGCAACATATGAAGAAAACATGCCAAAAAAATGAAGACGTGAGGGCCAAAACGCAACGCACAGACGCTGGAAAGAAGAAGAAGCAAAACACAAATGGAGAGAACAAAAAACGCAGAAAAGAAAGTTGGAGGTACGTGTTGTTTTCAAATAAAAAGAAGAAGCAAAACACAACACCCGCGTACGTTGGAGGCAAGGAGAACAAAACGACACAACAAAAGGACAACACCAGACCAAGCCAAAACAATGCAGTTGAAGGAAGGCCAGAATGAAAAAATAAACACACAGCAAAGAGGGATTTAACATATGTGTGGTTTGAAAAAGAAAGGGACGAACGCATAAGAGAAGAGAAGAGGGTTTTATTTTGACGGCAGCATTCTCCACTCGCGGAGACTTAGTTTTCATTTTCCTCATCTCCCACAAATCCAAACCATCATTTTCTTCTTCCATGGCTAATTGTTGAAGCTCACTGTTGGCAGCATCTTCTATAGTTTTCCACGGCTAGTTTGTCCTGATCCTCTGATTTAATGGCAATGGCAGGAGCTTGGGTCTTCATAGGGGAGTTTAAGCTGCATTTATCTTCCACCCATTTAATTATTTAGTGATTTCTAAGTCTTAGGATAACTATTTAATTATTTGGAGTTACATATTGATTGTATCTTTGTATTGGAAGATTTCAGTAGCTAGATAGTTGTTTAGCAGCTGATAGATTATGGCTTAATTTCATTACTTTATTTTGGGTCAAGACTTTCTATTAAGATTGTAGTGAATATTTGGTGATTATTCAAGATGATTTGAATTATTGGATCGTTAAATCTATTGCTAGCTTTAATTCTGTTTTATTAATTATTGAATAATAATTGAGCATTGGTTTTTAGTATCTTTAGTTCTATTTTACTATTCTGGTGGCAGTTAGTAGATTGGGACTTTGGAAAATATTTTGTGACAATTTGAAGTGGCTCGTTTTTTAGATTAAAAGCTTGATTATAACTCTCGGTTCATTATTTTTTAACTCCCATATCTGTTTAAGTGATAATTTCTTGTGCCATTGAATTGGAGGGTTACTTTTATCATTGTTAATTACTTGCATTTTTCATTCCATTCACTCACTACCATCTCATATCACTCATTTCAAATTGAAAATACCAAAACAAGTCCTTTATGTTTATTTTAGTTCATTGCAATTTTAGTGATGTAGTTAATCAAATTAAACCCCATTAATATAGTTTAGTTTGCATTGCATTTAGTTACTTAGGAATTTAATTTCATTTTCGGATCCTCAAAGAGAATGACCCAAGGTTGCACTATATGTAATCCTTGGTTAAATTTTGAAGTAACCCCAAGGTGACATCAGATTTAGGTTGTTTCACGTAGCAACATTACGATAATAGTTGTTATTAGAAGAAAATTATTGCATGAATTTTCTTGTCTATATGCTATATGATAGAGATCATATGTATTTCTAGAAATATGTATTTGATGTTAAATTTAGATTCAACATTATTGTAATGTTTAATACATGGTTAGAAATAGATTGTTAAGTATAAGTAGTTGATCTAATTTTATACAAAGAGTTTGTATGTGTTGGATTAAAGAATATTTATGCTTAACATAAGTGGCAAGAATTAAAAGTTGGATAATTGAGATTATTCTTTTATGTCATATTGGTTAAATCAACATAATGAGAATCATGAAGTTACATACTAGAATATATGTATCTTTTTGATTATAAATCATATGGAACTTGTAAAACTTATAAAGTTGAAAAAAAAAATCAAATCAACCTTTAGTGAAAGGATGATGATGTTATTAAATTGCTAAATCTTATACATTTGATGTGTTGGATGGAATAATAATTCATAAAAGGATAATATTATATTTCATTATATTACTAATGATTTTATGTGATATAGTCATATGTATTAAATGAAATGTTGATTTAAAATTTTGAATAGTTCAAATTGTTTAAATCTAAGTAAAAATTAAGCATTGAGAATGTTGAAGTACATCGATGAGATCTTTGTGGCAATTTATATATTTTCAGTTATCTATAAGGAATCAGATTCTTTTGTGAATACCTTCACAACTAAATTCATAAGAGTATGGATTTATATAAGGAGGAAAATACAATATGAGATATTGTAGGATACAATATTATTTCTTCTATAGCGATGCCTAGTACAATAACTTACCTTTAATAGTTCCACTTGAATTAATTAGCAAGATTTCATATTAGATATGAAATGCTAGGTCTTTGAAAGAATCAAGGTTAATGATTTAAGAATGTGATGCTTGGTTGAAGTATACATTATCCATTAAGTTTAGAACTAAATTAGATAATAAAAAGTGATGAGATATCCAAAAGATTGGATATAATCTTACATATTCATTGAACAAATTGTTTGATTCAATATATACATATAGGAGAATGGTTCTCAAGATAAGCATAGTGGGAGAAAGAAGGAATTTAAAAGGTTCAAATCTCATAACTTTACATCTAATTGGAACTAATGCTTTTAATGATATATTTGATGTATAGTTAAAAGGCTACAAGATATTGAAAGATTCACTTTCATGATGAATTCAAAAAGTTTGTTTTGAAGATGATTTTGAATTTATCATATCTACAGGAAGGTTAGTGGGAGTATAGTTGTTCTTTTCAGTGGGAGTATGTGGAGACATATTGTTCATAGAAAACAACAGTTCTAACTTTCAGTTGTTAAACACAAACTTGTCGAAGAACAACTTATGTTGGATATGAAAAGATAACAACTTAATTCTAAGAATTAGATCTATAAAGATAGAATAGACGTTGTTAACTTATTCTAAGTCCAAGTATATAGATAATGTACTAAAGATATTTAATATTTGAGATATCAGATACTTATGAAGTATTAAAGATATCCATTATTCTACGTGTGAGTTGATATTTGAGTTTAAGATGATAAGGATATAACTTTAGAATTAAATCCTAATTAAGGTTTATTTACTTAAAACAATATCATTTAGGATTAGAAAGGTTCTAACGTAGCAATGATTGTTAATTGAGCTATAATACACTTTTCATTTAGTGTAAATGATTAATTAGATCAATAAGTTCTTTAGTGAACTTGATAAAGTTTCTTTGCATTGTTCAAGACAGTAATGTAATGTAGAACATTAGAGCCATTGGGCATGCATAAGGAGCTAATGTCTTATCAAAGATCCAAGAATATATTTAGGCAAATTTTCTTAATTATGATGATAATTAAGATGGGAGCTGTAAGACTTGAGCAAGTGCTCACTATCAAGAATTCTATAGAATTCTCTCATTAAACCAGTAGTAGAATAATCATCATATGGCGATATGGTATGAGATACTTAAACGATTGACTTAGTGCAAGTGAGAGATTATTGGTTTGTGCCCTATAGCCAATCACTTTGGTTGTAGTTTAGTGACAAATTACTTAAATGCATTCTTTATCTTGTATATGTTTAGATGTATATAATAAAGTCTAAGGAATAATTATATAATGCAAATGAAATTATAATTAGATTGTAATTATGATATTCATCTTGTATTTATATATTATTCATAAATGTTCCTAGTCATTGTTCTATTAAGATTGGACATTATTAGAACGTAAAAAAACTAGCATACATTTTGTTTTTTCTTATGAAAAAAGTAGTCAATCTCATAGGCTAAAATATAGAAATACTTAAACAAATGTGTGAGTGCTTGTTAAAGAACTAGTTCACTGATCAGACCTAATATGAGAAATCCATTTGGAACATTACTTGTATGTCTATAGAATTCTCATTGTAATGATTGTATAAGTGATCATTTGACTTAAGATCATTAAAGTTATCTTGTATAGGGATTGTTATGTTTTGATACTATTTATTATCTATTTAATAATGGGTCGTTTAATCAGTAGTCATTAGATGTAGCATGAACTATATGGAGGTAGTTGAGTAATCAAGATAGGATTCATCACCCTAAAGTAATTAGAGAGAATGTTTTATTGTTCTCGATTAGTAAATCCTTGGCCAAGATAAAATGATGCTTTGTAAATAGTTTACAAATGTCATTAATTGAATTGATAGCTAATGGCGGAGAACTAATATGATTAGACTCAAAATGAAGTAGACATTAATTTCATGTTCTATGTCTAATCGGAACATTGTATGATGAAATGATTGAATTATACGGAATATTTATGCACGGAAAGGTTAGTTAAAACCACTTTGACATTCCTAAATATTTAGGTGGTCATGATGCGTTGCTAGACACTAATCTTAATCTATAATTATAAATTGTTTAATTAGAGAATTAAAGATAAATTAAAAGTATTTTAACTTATCTAATTCTAATTAAGAATTAGAATTAGATTTTATAATCATTGCCAACATATTTTGGAACCTAATGGATCTCATATATAGAATGGGTTGAAGAGAGCAAAATTAATTTAATCAAGTTGGACTTGATTGTAAATTTTGAGAAACTTTATAATTAAATATGAGATATTTAATAAATGAGGATCAATATAAGATATTGAATCTTATATGGGCATAATTGGTATTTAATTAGAATTATTTGTAATTCTAATTAAATTTTAATTGAAATTAGAATTTAATTTCAATTCAATTACTAAAATGTCCAAAGCTTATTATAAATAGGCTTAAGCTCTATCGAGCTAACACTTCTTGCTTAACTCTCTCTGTAAGAGTTACAGAGTTCTCTCAACTCATTATGTGGATACCATTAGAGGCCGAACATTTGTTCAGCTACAGTGATTAAAACGGATCAGTTTCGGGAATGGTTCAAGGGAAAGGACAAGATAAAGATTAAGCTTCGCAATAAAGTACGAATTAAGTTTTTGCTTTATTACAATTTGTGTTAATCATTTTATAGAATGAAAGCGATCTTGATTTTCGAGAAGCCAAATGTTGTAAAAAAGTTTCATAATTATTCCGCTGCGATCGGGATCGAATCTCGACCTGGTTTTCCAACAGTAAGGCCTCTCCCTTCACATGGAAAGACTTTTCTTCATTATTTTCAGCTAGCCTGTTCAATCTTACTTTGTATGATTGCAATGATCCCATAAATTAATCAGATGAGTACGTAGCTAGCTCTTTGGACTCAAACTGCTACAACATGATCAAAGTCAAACTCCACAAAACTTTTGCAATAATTGCTTGAAATATATTTTAAATTGTAAATTTTGGTTATGTTAATCTACATATGATTTTAAAGGTAATGAATTTTTTTTCAGTTTTTCTTTCTATAACTTCATATATCGAAAATATTCCGAACGTTCAACAGCTATTTATTAGCCATAAACGAAAAAATTGGGAAATTAGAAATATCTAGAAAATGATTACGCAAGAATTTTACGCAATAACTACATTCATGTTAGAAAGATACTGAAAGTAGTGTTTTAGCAACGTAATTACAATAAAGGAAGCTAAAGCAGTTGTCTGAAACCTGCCATAAATGCATGTTAGTGGAGAAACATGTGTGATGAGTAATTTCAGTTTAACAATATCTGAGAAACAATCTGCATAGATGGCCTAAAGTGTGGATCAGCCCGAACGCAAGAAACTGCCATGTTTATTACGGCAACCAATTTCTCTTGAACTTCAGGTGATGGAGCTGATACCCGCTGATCCAACATATTATTCAATGCTGTTTCATCATTTGTGGACATTGATGATAATATATCGCCGGGATGGCTGCCTTTGATGACTTCCAGTGCCAACACTCCAAAGCTATATACATCACACTTTTCAGTTACCTTCATTGTATAGGCCAGCTCTGTAGGGAGGTGACGAAAGAAAAGTGAAGAGAATAGAAGTTATTTTCAATTCATAATGTGAGTTATGGGGTGAGGTTTGAGAAGGCTAAGGAATAAAATTGGAATATAACTGAAAGACAAACGTAGTTCTACCTGGTGCTAAGTAGCCGTAAGTCCCTGCAAGACTGGTCCAGTTAGATGATTCTCGGTTGAGAAGCTTAGCAGTGCCAAAATCAGACACATGAGCTTCGAAGTACCAATCTAGCAGGATATTATTGCTTGATAGGTCTCGATGAACAATCGGTGGTACGCACCCGTGATGGAGATAAGAAAAGGCACGGATCACACCTTGTATCACATTCAACCTTTTATCCCAATCCAATTTTCTAGCTGCTTCGTCGTCTTTCAGATTCTTTGCCAGACTACCCCTGGGCAGAAACTCATAGACTAAGAATGAATGTCGTGCATGGGAGCAAAAACCATGGAGCTTTACAATATTTCGATGCTTGATTCCTATTAGAGCCCTTATCTCGTTTTGGAACTCCTTTTGACCTACAATGTCACCGTGATACAAAGAATGAAATTTCTTCACAGCAACCATGTTTCCTGATGACAGCTCAGCTTTGTAGACACTTCCTGATCCACCCTTTCCAATGCAATACGTTTCATCGAAACCTTCAGTTGCTTGAATGATTTCTTCATACATTGTTTTCCCATCAATAACTGATATCAAAACCAATTCTTCAGTACCCACGTCGCTTCGTTTTCTTGAGCTTCTCTTCCTTGCTCGGCAATAGAAAAACGTGAAAAATGAAGCACATAAAAGAGCAGCTGCTCCGACAATAGGGAGGACAATTTTGAGAATTTTGGCCGCCTTCCCTGAGTCATGTTTCTTGGAACTACCACAAAGTTGCAGACCGGTAACATTGCCGCAGAGTCCCATGTTAGCCTCCAAATTTGCTTCTTGAAATGCTTCCGTATTAGGAACAGGACCTACCAGGTTGTTGTTTGACAAGTCCACCTGTTGTAAGCCACGCAGTTGGTCAAATGTTGTTGGAATTTCACCAGTGAGGCCGTTGTGGGAAAAATTCAGTAACATCATATCCTGCAAATTTGAGAGTTGCGGTGGTATATTTCCACTGAGAAGGTTGTAACTCAGGTCAAGCTGCGACAATGTGATCAACCTACTTATTTCAACGGGAATCGTTCCGCTAAGTTGATTGTTGCTCAAATTCAAGAAATTCAGTCTTCGCAAGTTGCCAACATTTGCTGGGATCGACTGGTTCAATCTGTTTCTGGACAAGTCCAGATACTCGAGATTTGTCAATGATCCCAACTCTGTCGGTATAGCATCAGAAAGTTGATTATTGCTCAAATCAACGCTACCCAAAGAAGTCAAATTGCCGAACTCCTTAGGAATTTCACCCTCCAAACGATTTGAAGAGACGTCAAGCGCTTGTAGCTTAGTTGCATGTCCAAGCTCAGGTGGGATGCTACCAGTGAGGTTGTTGGATGCAATCCGTAGAGTAGCTAATTGAGAACACCTTCCCCAGTTGGCAGAGAGTTCACCGTGAAACTTGTTGCCTCGCAGATCTATAAAATCAAGGTCTGGGTAAACACCAAATGCTTCAGATATGTTCCCGATGAATTGGTTATATTCAAGGCGGACTCTCACAATGCTTGTACAATCTCTTAAGCTTTTTGGGATAGGACCAACGAGAAGGTTGTTGTTAACTGAAAATCTTTCTAGGCTTTTGCTGGAGCAAATGTCTGGGGGCAGTTGACCGGTGAGTTGGTTTGTGTCTAATTGCAACATCGTCAACTTTGTGAGATTACTTATCTCTGGTGGAATAGAACCAGAGAGTTGGTTGTTTCGGAGAAATAAAAGTTCTAAGTTGCTCAATTTACCCAAGGAAGCAGGAATAGTGCCGTTAAGATTATTTTCACTCAATTCTAGATCATCAAGAGACTTCATGTTTCCCAACTCTGGAGGAATGGGACCAGAAAGATTGTTAAGGTATAGATGGAGAAGGGTGAGACTAGTCATTCCACCCAGTGACTTTGGGATTGAGCCCGAGAGTTGGTTCGTTTGGAAGCTGAGTTGGTTGAGATTCTTCAAGTTTCCGATTTCTTGAGGAATGGGACCAGAAAGCTGGTTGTTGAACATGAACAGAACTGTCAGATTCGTTAAGTTTCCCAGTGTGGCAGGTATTGGACCAGTTAGGCTGTTGGTGTCCATGTAAAGTTCAACCAAACTCGACAAATTTCCAATCTCGGGAGGAATAGAACCCGATAGACTATTGTTATACAGATAAAGATAGGACAAATTGCTCAAATTACCAAGAGAAGTAGGAATAGGACCGGAAAGCTGATTGGAGTACAAGGCAAGAACAGAGAGTGAACGAAGTAGTCCTATCTCTTCAGGAA
>JANZXR010000006.1:9092705-9106656 GCA_027575705.1 Erythroxylum echinodendron | reverse complement strand
TTTTGTATGGCCGGGCTGGGGCGGGATTGACATCCCTAACTGCAACCGATCCCTAGATTCCTGAAGAGAAGGGAAAGCCTCATTTGACGAAGAGCCTCCTAATGAGGGTTCTACGGTTATTTCCCAAAATCGAAGGTTACCTACGGGAGGACCTCGCTGTCGTGTTACTGTTCACGACATTGTAGAATAATTGTTAGTCTTCCTCCCCCTCACCTCACTGCCGCTTGCCAGTCTGACCAAAGATTGCTGCCTGTCGCTTCCTCGCTCCCTCGCTCATGTTTTTGCTTAGATCGCTGAGCGCTAGTGTTTTTGCTCACTCAGATCGCTCAGTCGCTCACTCAAATCGCTGAGTCTCACATTTCTACTTTTGCACTTTTCATCTAAAATTGATAACAACGAACGTAATTCTCTATTATACTCCAGTTGTTTCGATCATTTAAGACTCTTTAATTTTAATAAACTCCGGTTTGCACCAGATATTACGCTATAGAGGGAAACGGAAATACAGTTGCTAACTAGTTTCTTGAAGAAGGTGCAAACGAAATGGATGGATTTGACGCAACAGAACTACGTAAGTTTTAGTCATCGCCAGGCAAATGCAACCATTGTAATTGACATCAGGAGCTTCTGCGAAACTCCAAAACCCAATTGCAATAAGCAGAGCATATGACTTCACAGCAAGAGAAGCCCGATTGTGGGGCCAAGGCTTCAAATTGCTCTTGAGTCCTTTCTTTTCCTCCAGGATTTTGAGCCATCATGAACAAATCTTTCCCGAACATAATGTGAGAAGAAATATTGTTCTCTGGCGCAACAGGAAGACTTGAGTCCACAATTATTAACTTCCCATTACTAGGAAGAGCATCCCAGCAATTCTTAAGAAGTTTCCAGCATTGTTCATCACTCCCATCAAGAATTATCCACTGTGTGATTGAAAACAAAGAAAGAAAGATGTTTTATACCAATAAATGCTAATCAAGAATCAACAAATAAAAAACAAAAATGGCTGGTTTACGTAAAGGCTTTTCCAGGAAAGTTGTGTGAGACTTTCAAGTGTTCTACATTCTGCTACAACATGAGGCAAGATCAATTCAACCTTAGAATTCTGTAATCGGTAAGAATACCAAAAACAAAAGAGGATTTACCTTAATAGCAAGATGCATCTGCTACAACATGAGGCAAATCATAGTTCATGCCTTGAATGTGAGGATACGTGGAAACAATCATGTCGAGAGTAGCACTTGTAAGACAATTTTGCCCTTAGGGGCAATTTTGTAATTTTCCCATATGATGGACAGTTAGTAATTGTAATTTTAATTTTTCAATAAATTACCGATTATATTACGTAATTTGATCCAGATAAAGGTAATAAAGTGACCCAATAAATGATCTAGATTAATAGGTCGAAGTTCGGGTAAAACATAAGTCCCTTTTAGTGTGGACCTGGTCCATATCGACCTTGTGACAGAGAAGCCCAATACGGAAGCTATATGAATAGGATATGATCTCCTGCAGTTGCTCAGATCATTCATGAGCATTCAGAACTCTGACCCGTTAAGAGAGCTCATGTTTTGAAAAAACTACAGAAAGACCTAAACCACGTACAGGTGAACATTTCCTATAAAGGTCTAGGGGAGATTTGAACTCGTTTGGCAGCCGAAATCAGCTTCAGAACACGGGATGGAACCGAAATCAGAAATTCCGCATTTCTTCATTTTTAATCCTTTCACAACCGATCCTGGGTAAGTAATAAGGTCTGTTCTACGTATTACACGTGGTATCAGAGCGGTTACGTGATCCA
Organism: Erythroxylum echinodendron; assembly: GCA_027575705.1. Classification (NCBI taxonomy): domain Eukaryota; kingdom Viridiplantae; phylum Streptophyta; class Magnoliopsida; order Malpighiales; family Erythroxylaceae; genus Erythroxylum; species Erythroxylum echinodendron. The sequence continues at coordinate 9,104,858 of JANZXR010000006.1, read as the reverse complement.
ATTGTCGGAAACGAAGGTTTTTTAATTTTTCATCTCATATGATTTTTCTCCGTTTTTGATTCGTTTTTCAATTTTTTTACGTAAATAATTACGTAGAAGTAGTATACATAAGGTTAGCCATAAAAATTGGGTCAAAAAGAGCCAAACGAAGAGAAAATCAAGCCTCCGGGATGCTGCAAATTGCCTCCGGCATTGATGGCAGTAGCAAACGTCAGATACATGCACCCTCTACAGTAAAGCGGGAGAAGACACGTGCGTCACACGAACCAATCACGAGCCGCCACGTCTCTCCCGCGGCGTTCCAATGTGGGCGCGCGTCGTGCGAGCAACGCAAGCACGAGAGGTGATCCGCTCTCCCGCGGTATTGGAATGCGGGCATGTGCGACGCACGCCCCCATCTGGACCTTCCATGTGGCTTGTGCCAATGTCGAACACACACAAGCATCGCACAGGAGTAGCGCATGGGCGTGCAGCGAGCAGATTGACGCGCGGCGCGCGTGCAGCTGACGTGTCTTCCACGTAGCCGTACAGACGTGAAAAGTAACCAAAAAAGAAAATTTTTCAAAAATTTCCACAAAGTTATCCCATGTATTTTTAGGTCAGTTTTCATGTCCAACAATTTTTTAAGTGATTTTTCAATTTTTCTAGATTTATTACATTAGTAATTGGATTCTAGAAAAGTTTTTAAAGTTTTTTTAAAGCCTTGCACTTCGAACTGCACATAAAGGGAGACACTTAAAGTTTTATGTCTCATGTGATAGGTTCGGTATTTAAGAAAGTACAATGGACATTCTTGTTGAGAATTTTTAAATAAAAATCTCAAATAAAGTATAAAGACAATGTTTTCAATTTTTGCATGTGATTATTTGACTGTGCATTTAGTTTTTGCAATTATAATTAATTTTCACATGCATTATGCCTATATAGAACGTGAGGATGACATAAAGTTGTATCCCTTGTGTTTGTGATTTTTTTTTGGTACTGATAAGATCGTAGTCACCACAGTAGCCTTTCGAGTCAGTATTTGGATTGTATCACTTTCATGTTTGGGAATGTCTTTGATCTCATATTCGATTATTCTGCCCATAGGTGTTGACCTTATATGATATTTTGAGATATATATAATGGCATTAGATGAAGACCGCTACTTGAATGATCTATTCACTCATAGACAATAGTGTCATAAGAGTTGTTGGTTTATACTCTGATCGCTTTTTTATGTGAAGGTTTAGTTACATATATTATGTATTCAGCCTACAGGTGTTTCATAATATGTGTGACTAGATTTTCAGTAGAGATACTATTTAATGTTTAAAGTATCACTGTTATCTTGCATTTATAATGATTTTGACATTGTCTTTTCTGTTTTTCAATCACCTTTTCAGTGAACAACAATGCTATCACTATTGAAACCTTGAATGGTTTCAACTACAAGAAGTGGAAGAAGGACGTGGAGTTCGTATTGGAGATTGCGGTCATCAGCATGGCCATGAATATCGAGCGGCCTCCTCCACTTACAGATGTCAGCTCAGAAGCTGACAAGGCAACTATGGCCACCTGGGAAAGGTCAAATAGGCTGTGCTATTTGACCATCAGGAGGTAGATACCGATCACCTATTGAACAGACTTGCGAAGACGACAGTAGCAAAAGAGTTCATAGACAGCATCTCCCAGAGGTACAGGGTCTCTTCAAATGCTAAGAAGAGCACCCTGATCAAGGAGCTTTTCTCCATGAGGTACACTAGAGAAGGAGGTGTGCAGGAGTATATCATTCGGATGGTGCACCTTCAGAGTAGGCTAAAGGCATTTGATATACCGATGGGTAACAATTTGATAGTGCATCAGGCACTAAACTCTCTTCCGCCGGAGTTTGAGATGTTGTTCACATCCTACATCTCACAGGATAAGACCTGGGACATCAATGTCTTGATTTCTCGGTGCGCTGCAACTGAGGAGAAGAACAAGAGCTCTCCTCATTCAGCTATATATGTAGCTGCGAACGGCAAGGAAAAGGCTAGAGCCCAGCAGCATAAGGGCAAAAGTAAAGGTAAGACATCCAAACCCTCTCCTCAGATTCAGAGTGGGCAGTCAAGCATTACGAAGGGCCCACATGACCTTAAGGGTATGAGATGCTTCTTCTGTAAGAAGAAGGGGCATAAGAAGTCTGATTGCCCGAAGTACAAGCTTTGGAAGGTTAAACAGGAGCTATCAGGTAACTGCTCAGCCTTTATGATTCATGAATCGAATGTGACTATAACCACATCAAGTTCATGGTGGTTAAATAGTGGAGCTTCTAGCCATGTTGCTTCCAAGATGCAGAGTTCATATCTAGGAGAAGGCCGAGTAGAGGGGAGCAGACGCTAATGGTCAGGAACAACGAGGAGGTAGACATTTTATATGTAGGATATGTAGAATTAAACCTCGATATAGGGTTTGTTTTATATCTACGAGACACATTTTATATACCGTCTTTTAAATGAAATCTGATATCTGTATCAATTTTAGATAAAGAAGGTTTTCGTTTTGTATTTGATAATGCAGTTGTAAATATTTCTATCAATACAAGATATATCGGTACAACCTTCTTATCCTATGAACTATATAGTATGTGTCTTACTCCTAATGAGATGTATGCGTCTTTGTATGTTGCCAAATCTGTTACTCGAAAGAGGACCTCTATAAAGGACACTTCGTACATGTTATGGCATAAACGCCTTGGCCACATTTCCAGGGACAGGGTTGAGAGACTGATAAAGGATAACATTCTCCCAACTCTGGAATTCAGTAATCTGGAGACATGTGTCGATTGTTACAAAGGCAAGTTGACCAAGATAAAGAGAAGAAGGGGTCAAGTCGTGCTTCAGGCTTATTAGACCTCATACATACGGATGTTAGTGGTCCCTATACGTTACGTTATGCAATGCGAGATACTTCCTAACATTTATAGATGATTATTCCTAATATGGTTATATGTTCTTACTTAAAGAGACGTCTAAAGTTCTTGATAAATTCAAAATCTTCAAGACTGAAGCTGAGAACCAATTGGAAAGATCAAAAAAGATTGTCATATCTGATAGAGGAGGGGAATACTATGGCAAACATGGGGTTGCAGGACAAGAAAAGGGTTCGTTTGCCAAGTATTTGGAATTAGTTGGAATAGTGGCTCAGTTCACTATGTCAGGTAGTTCGAGCAAAATGGTGTGGCTGAAAGGTATAATCGCACCCTAAAGAATATGATGAGGTCAATGCAGAGCAGGACTAACCTACCCGAATACCTTCGGGGTAAAGCCATCAAGTATATTTTAAACAGAGTCCCAAGCAAGTCAATGTCAAAGATGCCTTTTGAACTCTAGAAGGGCTGGAAGCCAAGCCTTGCACACATTCGTGTGCGAGGCGGCCTTGCTAAGGTGAGGTTATATAATCCTAATGAGAGTAAATTGTAACCTTGTTCAACTCGTTGCTATTTAGTTGGTTATCCCGACCACTCTAAGGGATACAGATTTTACTGTAGAGAGGGAGGGGTCATAATAGTGGAATCACAGATGGCGAAGTTCCTGGAATTAGATGTCTGTGAAGAGGGAGGATCCTTACATCCTTCAAAAGTTAGCAGGATGGATACTACAATCGTTTTGTATCAGCCTCCTATATAGTCAACTCCAGTGGATGTAGGCCCCGGTACCGTGCCTATGCAGTCATATGAACCTACACCTATTCAGGAGGAGGTTTCTGAGGTACAGGAGCCTATGCAGTTACACAGATCTACCAGAGAGAGGCCACCTGCTATCTCATCAAACTATATAGTATATATGGGTAAGCAAGACTATGATATTGGACATATTAAGGATCCAACTACTTTTTTAGAGGCCATTTCTGGACCTCATACGGGCATATGGTCGGAAGCAATAAAGGAAGAGATGCAATCTATAAGGTATAATAAGATATAGGAGCTAGTTGATTTACATCAACATTACAGACCTGTTAGTTACACGTGGCTATTTAAGACCAAGAAGGGCCTACAAGGTCAAGTTGAGTGGTTTAAGACGTGTCTAGTTGCTAAAGGGTTCACTCAGAGAGAAGTAGTTAACTTCAATGTCACCTTCTCTCCTGTGTCCTCGAAGGATGCATTTAGAGTGATCATGTATTAGTAGCTCATTATGATATGGAGCTACATCAGATGGACGTGAAGAGTGCTTTCCTAAATAGTGACCTTTATGAGGAGGTCTATATAGAGTAGCCTGAAGGATTTCAAGACCAGGATGCAACTAACTAGGTATGTAAGTTGAACAAGTTAATATATGGTTTAAAGCAAGCTTCTAGACAGTGGTACCTAAAGTTTGATGAGGTTTTGACCTCATTCGGCCTTGTGGAAAACAAAGTTGAAAAATGCTTATACTATAAGGCTAGAGGGAACAAGGTCATCTTCATACTTCTATATGACGATGATATCTTGCTCGCGTCAAATGATTTGACCATGTTGCATGAAGTCAAGCAAATTTTAGGCAAACATTTTGACATAAAGGATTTGGGTGAAGCATCTTTTGTCCTCAATATACAGATTCACTAGGACAGATCTCAACACTCGTTAAGCCTCTTGCAAAGCACATACATTGAGTGGGTGTTACAAAGGTTTAATATGGCTGAGTGTAGACCTGTTGTAGCTCTTATCTCTCATGGAGAGAGCTTATCTTTGGCATAGTGTCCAAAGAATGAGATTGAGAGAGAGGCTATGAGGAATGTTTCATACTCTAGTGTTGTTGGTAGCCTGATGTATGCCCAGGTGTGCACTAGACTGAACAGTGCATTTGTTGTTGGACTGTTAAGTTGATATCTAGCTATCTAGGTGTAGGCCATTGGAATGTAGTCAAGCGGGTGTTGAGATACGTAAAGGGTACCAAGGATTATACATTGACATACAAGAAAGTCAACGAATTGAATCTCACAGGGTATACGGACTCAGATTTTGCAATGTGTCCAGATCTCAAGTCCATATTAGGATACATTTTCATGTTGGCAAATGGTGCGATATCATGGAAGAGTGTCAAGCAGACACCGGTTACTTCCTCAACCATGCATGCAGGGTTTGTTGTATGTTATGGAGCTGCTACACAGGCAGGTTAGCTCAGAAACTTAATTTTTGAGTTGTCTGTGATAGATTTGATTGCTAGACCCATACGGTTGTATTGTGATAATCTTGCTGCAGTGTTGTTAAAGTGGAGCACATCAGGACTGAGGATATGTTAGCTGATCCACTGACTAAAGGACTTCGCCCACTAGTGTTTGCTAAACATGTATCTAGTATGGGTGTGTTGAAGTCCTTAGATAGCAGTAGTTAAGGATCACTATATTTTTCTCCTTAAATGATTGTACATTTTTTTTATTATTTATTAATAAAGATGATCATATTTTTCCTCAGTAATAGCTGTTTTGCATATAGTCATAATACATGTAGAAGTCTTAAGATTTGTGTTGATCTTAAGCATTTTAAAGGTCATTGAGCATTTATAAAGATTGACCTTGAGCCTAGGTCATTAAACACATAAAGTTTATATGGATATCCTTAAAGTTTCATATGACATAGGAGGATATAAGTTTTAATCCCATAAAGGTTCTCTAATGTTGTTTAACATTCGGTTGGAGAACATGGAGGTTTCCTCTAATACTGTTTAGCATCTGGTGAGAGAAAACAATTTTTCTCTAATGGTGTTTAGCATCTGGTGAGAGAAAACAAGATTTCTCTACTCCAGTTTAGCAATGTTGTTTAGCATAAAGTTAGAAAAATTGAGACCTATAGACGAAGATGATACATATTAGATCATAAAAGTATCGTCGTAGCCTATCACACTCTATTTTCCTATTCATGTTAGTGAGGTATTAGGTATTTATGATTATATTGGACCTATGTCACACATGAAACGTGTGTCTGATGTTTTTCAGTATCGAAAGCCTTACAGGACAAAATGTAGGACTTTCATTACCCTTGGATCAAATGTTCTTAAAACTTTTGGTACCATTATAGTAGTGTAACCTAATGGGTTTTTCAAACTGTTTTGAACTTGATTAAAACTGCAATTAATAATTGCATAAGGAGGAGATTGTAAGATAATTTTGCCCTTAGTGACAATTTTGTAATTTTCCTATATGATGGACAGTTATTGATTGTAATTTTAATTTTTCAATAAATTACCAGTTATATTTCTTAATTTGATCCAAACAAAGGTAATATAGTGGCCCAATTAATGAGTCAAAGTTCGGGTGAAAAATAGGTCCCTTTTAGTTTGGACCTGGTCCATAACGGCCTTGTGATGGGGAAACCCAATTTGGAAGCTATATAAATAGGTTATAGTCTCCTACAGTTGCTCAAATCATTCACGAGCATTCAGAACTCTGATATGTTAAAAGGGCTAGTGTTTTGAGAAAACTGCAGAAAGGACTAGACCACGTGCTGGTGAACATTTCCTATAAAGGTGCCAGGGAGATTTGATCTCGTTTGGCGGCTAAAATCAGCTTCAAAACATAGGATGGAACCAAAATTAGGTATTTTGCATTTTTTTATTTTTAATACTTTCACGACCAATCCGGGTACATAATAAGGTTTGTTCTATGTATTACAACACCAAGACCATCTCCCACATGAACCAAGACTTTAATCCAATCAAATCCCCTGTAAAGCTCTAGAATCTTAGTCATGATGAGTGTTGTATAGCTCGACATTGCTTGGTTGAATATGTTACTGAACCTTTGATCAGTTGCTAGGTATTCAAATACTGTCTTCCCATAAGCTTTGTTAAATGGAATGCCCCCTTCAGGTATAGCATCACTAAGGTTGTACCTAACAATGGTGAATATTGTTTCATGAAAGCAGCAACTTTATTAAATAAACCAACAACTAAAATTCCTAACAACAGCATCAACCCATCAACAATGCCTAAAGTCCTAAGGCATCATAGTACCTGTCAAGATCAAACAATTTCTTAAATGAAGACTAGTTATTCACACATTGATCATATTATTCTTCACTTTAATTTTCAGCATTTGTATGATTAAGAGAGTTTACATCTAAGTTGTATTCTTTTAATTTTATGAGTTTATGAAAGAGTGTCAACCTATATATATATATATATATATATATAAACATGATTCATTCTTAAATATGTTATCTATAGCTACACTTTATATGAGTGAATAATAGATTATCTATTTCTTATCCTTACCCGTCAACTTAAGTTTTTCAATTAAATAGTTTCTTTTAATTTGTTGTAACTTACTTGGGCATTCAAGTGAATTTCAGATAATCTTCTGCTTATCATCTTTATCCTTTGGCCTTATCTATAGACAACAAAGTGCTCCACATCGTCTTAAGTTTAAAAGAAGAGGATGACTTTTATATATGTTGAAGGTTGATTAAAAGCTACATAGTCAAAATGGCGTGGTTTTTTGTTAACTTGGTCTAGTTCAGTTATTCTGTTCATTAAGTTTCTGGTTAGAGTCAGTCAAATAAGTTAGTTAGTTGTTGCAAAAAATCTACATTTAGTTGAGATTATTTTGGTTGTTTATGTCGGCAGCTATGTGGTTTCACTTTATGAACATTGGTTGTAAGCCTATAAGAAGGCACGCTTCTCATTCAATAAGGAAAAAGATGCAAAATACTTTTCCTCTGCTATACTATTCTTCTTTGTTAAAACACTCCACTATATATCAAAACTCTTATAATTATTGTTATCTCCAACATTACTGGTATCAGAGCATGTTTTATTGAAATTGCGTGTACAACTCATGGCAACTCATAGCAATGTTGTGAGTATGTCTCAACCATCAATTCCAGTCTTCAAGGGAGAATGCTATGAGTTTTGGAGCATCAAAATGAAGACATCGTTCATGTCTCAAGATTTATGGGATTTAGTAGAAAGGGGATATGCTGACCCAGATGAAGAGAATTGATTGAAAGAAAATAAAAAGAAAGATTTGAAGGCATTGTTCTTCATTCAACAGGGAGTGCATGAAATAGTCTTTTCAAGAATAGTAGCAGCGACCACATCCAAGCAAGCATAGAAAGTTTTGGAAACAGAACTTCAAGGCTTATCCAAAGTCATAGTTTTGAATCTTCATACTCTAAGGCATGAGTTTGAGACCTTGCATATGAAACCCAGTGAATCTGTGCAAAAATTTTTGTCAAAGGTGGTGACAATCATAAACCATATAAAGGTATATAGAGATCAAATTACTGATCAAACTATTACGGCTAAAGTGTTAAGGAGTTTGACACCTAAGTTTGATCATATAATGGCTGCCATTAAAAAATCAAAAGACTTGTCAAGTTTCACACTTGATGAGTTAATGGGGCCCTTGCATGCCCACGAAGCAAGAATCAATAAGTCAGTAGAGAGAAATGAATATAAGGCATTTCAGGTGAAGGGGGAGACATCTCAGTTAAAGGAAGCAAACAAATAGACTGGCAAAGAATGAGGCAGAGGAGGATTTAGAGGAAGGAGTCGTGGCAGAGGCAGAGGAAGAAGCTCATATCAAGGGCATTTTTCCAATGAACAAATAAGTTATAAAGGCAATATTCAATGCCACAATTGCAAGAAGTATAAGCATGTGAAGGCAGATTGTTGGGCCAAAGAAAAGCAAGCAAATTTTGCATAAGAAAGTGAAGAAGTAAGTAATATGTTTATGGCTCATTATGACTCTAATGATCTTACTAATAGTGTATGGTTTGTATATGGTGGTTACTCAAACCACATGTCAGGCATCAAGGCTTTATTCAAAGAGTTAAATGGGACACAAAAGATGAAAAAGAAGTTTGGAGATGACAAAGAAAATCAAGTTGAAGGGAAGGGCATAGTAGCAATAAAACCTAGCCAAGCCAAGGTAAAACTCTTGCATAATGTGCAATTTGTTCCTAACTTGCACACAATCTATTGATTATAGGTTAATTATTAGATATCGGTTATTCAATTTTATTCAATGATGGAGCATGTGTAGTTAAAGATAAAAAGATAGGGCAGTAGCTGATTAGAGACCAAATGACCAATAACAAAATTTTCCCACTTGAAGCCTTAAACGTTGAAAATTATAGTCTAATTGTTAATGGATAAGACAGCTCCAAAATGTGGCATTTATGGTATGGACATATTAACATTAAAGGGTTAAGGTTATTGAGTCAAAAGAAGATGGTTCAGGGACTACCAAAGATTGAGCAACTAGACTTATGTGAAGGATGCATATATGGAAATCAAACCAAAAAGTCTTTCCTTACCATGAAAGCTTGGAGGGCATCCACTTACCTTGAATTAGTTCATGCAGATTTGTGTGGACCTATGCACACTGAATATTTAGGAGGTGGTTGTTGTTTTTTGCTTCTTGCTGACGATTTCAGTCGCATGAGTTGGGGTTACTTTCTCAAGTTCAAGTCACAAACCTTTTATTGTTTTAGCAAATTCAAGGCCTTAATTGAGAAACAAAGTGGTTGCTACATTAAGGCCTTACAGACCGACAGAGGTGGAGAATTTTTGTCTAATGAATGTAGTTGTTTTTTGTGAAGAACATGGTATTCATAGGGAACTCACAGCACCTTACACACCAAAACAAAACGGTGTAGCAGAAAGAAAGAACAACATAGTAATTAATATGGCAAGAAGCTTGTTGAAAGGGAATAACCTTCCAAATAAGTTATATGGTAGCAACTGCAGTGTATTTGCTGAAGCTTTCTCCCATAAAAGCAGTATTAAACCAGACACCTTTTGAAGCTTGGAAAGGTAGAAAGCCCTCAATAAGCCATTTAAAAAATTTTGATTATATAGCTTACGCTTTGGTTAATTCTCAAAAGCATCAAAAGTTATGACAAGTATGAAAAATGCACTTTCATTGGTTATTGCCTTGAATCCAAAGCATATAGGTTGTATAACCCTTCTATTGGCAAGGTGATTATTATTAGGAATGTTATATTCAATGAATAAGCTAGCTGCAATTGGAACGACAAAGAAGAACAGCAACTTAAATTCCCATCAGAAGCTTTAGAAGACCCAACACTAACAAGCATAATTCCTACAACATTTAGCAGTAGCAATGCAGCAACTTCACCAAGCTCGGGAACAAGGAGCAATAATTCACCTACTGAAATGAGTCATCCGAAGATTCACCTCCAAGGAAGTTTAGATCCTTGAGAGAAATTTATGAAACATGTTCTTTTGCTCTTGTTGTTTCAAACTCCTCCATTTATAATGAAGCTACAAGAGCAGAAGTATGGTAAAAAGCAATGAAGGAGGAACTTTCGACAATATGGAGAAATGAGACATGGGAATTGACAGGTGTAACTGAAGCGAAAAATTCGGTTAACTTGAAATGAATCTTTAAAACAAAGTATCATGGAGATGGTAGTGTTCAGAAGCACAAGGCTCTGTTAGTAGCAAAGGAGTATTCACAACTGCAAGGAATTGATTTTGAATACACATTTGCTCCAGTTACAAGGATTGAAACAGTTAGAACATTCCTTGCACTAGGAGCATAATTGAATTGGCCAATTTATCAATTTCATGTCAAATCAACATTCTTGAATGGATAGCTAGAGGAATAAGTCTATGTTGATCAACCTGAAGGTTTTGTTATTGAAGGCAATGAAGATAAAGTCTATAGGCCGAAGAAAGCCTTATGTGGATTACGGCAAGCTCCTTGAGCCTGGTACAGTTAGATTGATCACTGCTTTCAACAAAATGGTTTTGAAAGAAGTGAACGTGAGCCAACTTTGTATTTAAAGAGGCAAGGTAATTTTGAATTATTACTAGTTTGTCTCTATATAAATGACATAATTTATATGAGTTCATCTTTTTCTTTAATTGATGAATTCAAGAATGGCATGATGAGTATATTTGAGATGACAGACTTAGGTTTATTACATTATTTTCTTATATTGGAGATTAAGCAAGGAGAAGATGGAATATTTTTTCACAAAGAAAAAATGCAGAAAATTTGCTGAAACGTTTTAATATGTTGTGTTGCAAGAAGGTAGTTACTCCCATGAACTTAAATGAGAAGCTATAGTTGGAAGATGGCACCAAGAAGATTTATGTAAAGAGATTTAGAAGCTTAGTTAGTGGGTTAATTTACCTAACTCACACCAGACTAGATATCATGTTTTCTATTGGGGTGGTTTCAAGATACATGACTAGCCCCTCAAAGCATCATTATGGAGCTGCAAAAAGAATTTTGAGTTATGCTACTAGAACTTTGGATTATGGAATTTGTTATTCTCATGTCACTAGTTTTAAATTGTGTGGATTTAATGATAGTGATTGGGCAGATCATTGGATGACAGAAAGAGCACCTCAGGCAATGTTTTTAGTCTAGGTTATGGTATTGTAACGTGGAGCTGAAAGAAGCAGTAACGTGGAGCTCAAAGAAGCAAAGAATTACAGCATTGTTCACAACTGAGGCAGAGTATGTGGTTGCTGCATCAACAGCATGTCAAGCTATTTGGTTGAGAAGATTACTAGCTAATATGGGGCGAGAACAAACAAAAGTTACACAAATTTTCCGTGATAACAGATCAGCCATTGCAATAATAAAAAACCCAACTTTGTATGGAAGGACAAAGCACATTAACATACGATTTCATTTTATAACAGATTTGGTGGCTGAATATTTGGTAACCTTAAAGTATTGTTGTACTGAAGAACAGGTGGCAAACATATTTAAAAAAGCACTCCATGCACAGAAACATGCTTACTTTAGATCCGTGCTTGGTGTAATCAGCTTTGAATCAAGGGTGAGTGTTGAAGGTTGAATAAAAGTTGCATAGTGGAAGTGGCATGGTGTTCTGTTAACTTATGACTTAGTTCAATTATTTTGTTTCTTAACTAGGTGTTTGGTTCACCTGCTAGAATATATAAGGAATGGAATGGTTATTCTTAGAAATAAAATAGATGAGAAATAGAATGTAATGTGTATTACTTAGTTTGATTTATTCCTAAGAATTTTAATGATGATGTATGCCAATGTTTTATTTGAAAACATAAATTTAAAATGACAAAGGAATAACTAACAAAAAAATCAAAATATCCATTATAGGCTCCACTAACTATATTATTATTATTATTATTATTATTATTATTATTATTATTATGATGATGATGATGATGATGATGATGATGATGATGA
>JANZXR010000006.1:9074910-9092605 GCA_027575705.1 Erythroxylum echinodendron | reverse complement strand
TCATTAATTGATATAAAAAATCTACCTGAAAAAGTGCTTTTTTGAAAAGCTCCAAATTTGAGCTTTTGAAAAAGCTGAATTTTAGCTTTTAAAAAAGCTATTTCTACTCCAAAATTGCTTTTGAAGTTTACAGCCAAACACTCATTTTTTTCTTAAAATAACTTTTGCGGTGAAAAAAAGTACTTTTTTACCTGCCAAAAGCTGAACCAAACGGACTCTTCATCAAAAGGTTCTAGACAAAGGCTAGACGAGAAGAAAGATCTCTTCTTTATTTAGTATGGCGCATTATATATAAATACCCCTTATACATTTGATGATATACATAGAAATATAAATTTCTCTCATCTTTCGCTATATCTATAGTTTCTTCCTCTCTATATTTCTCTCCATCTACAGATTTTTTGTAGTATTAGAGCCTCTTTTGTAAAAATGAATCAAGTATTCTGAGTTTTATTCCTTTGTAGCATTCTGATTGTCTTAATTCGCTCAAACAACAATTCCTCGTATGCGAAATTGTTTTACTACTTGAGCAGCAAGGCCGTTCCTAATTTGTTCAAGATTAGGATCTTTAATTCTCGAAGAGTCTCAAAAATTTTGTCTCATTAATCCAAATAAACTTAATTTTCAATATTAATATTAATTTAAATTAAGATGATGATGATGATGATGATGATGATGATGATGATGATGATGATGATGATCATAATAATAATAATAATAATAATAATAATAATAATAATAATAATAATAATAATACTATTTTAATTAATAAAAACTTATGTGTTATATAAAAATAAATTTATTAGTACATTACTTAAAGGATATAATTGAAATCTGATATACTACTACTTTATTTATAAATATAATAATACTAAATTTTAATATATTAATATCAAAATATTAAAGATTTAACCTATTCTCCTGGCCTATCATACATTAGTTTTTTTTAAAGGAGTATCCTCGATGTGTTCTTTTTTAATGGTCCATTCTTCGAGAATCCATTATGGCACTTTCGGACTCTCTCTACTCTTTACGTTTGTGCTATCACCTTACTTCCTCTACAGGTCTACCAATATATTTGTGATAAAGACAATGAAAGTTTTCTGTTATGAACTTTCCTTGAATTGTATCTATTAGGATATATGATATATATCTTTTATTTAGTTTTGACATTTTAATTGGACATATACGATATAACTTGTAGGAATTTCACACTGCATTGGAGTCTATCATCATGGTGACATGTGGAATTACCGCTGGACGTGCTAAAAATTATTGCTGGATTTTATTTTTACTGCTGGATATGTTGGTAAATTGAAATCATTACTACCAGATTTTGTGGACTGTGTGGATTGAAGAAAATCAAGGGATGAGGTTGTTATGTGATTAAAGTCAACGTGGTGGCTGTATGGTTGAATAGGGACTCTAATTGCTTGTGGATTGTGCACATCTCCTAATTATCGAAGAATTCTATTAAACACGTAAGTGGTAGAAACTAAGTGGGAGAGTGTGTATGAGATAGACCTACGACCATCTTTTGTTGGAGAGGGCGTATGTGAGTGCTCTATGGCTGTAAAGCTTCGTTGGTGAATTAAGTGAACTTCAAAAGAAAGATACGATGTTTTAGTGTTAGTTGGTGAGAAAAAAAACCTGCGACTATGTGTGAGTAGCGTTGTGTGTGGGTGGTGTCAACTGCATCTTTTTTTGTGAAAATAGTTGAATTTATTTTTATGGTTTTCGGGTTTATGATGATAGACAGTTGTTTGATTTTTGGTTGAGAGCTTTTGTGAAAATACCTGCATTTGATGCCTATGGGAGTAGCGTGAATGCTTTGAGTGTGTAGGTAGGTATGTACTGCTGGAAATTTAAGACGTGTGGCTCTTTAAAGGGAAGCATTGTGTAAGTCTCTATTGGGTGACAAAAAGTGAATCTGCAGATTTTTCCGTCAATAGCGCAGTATGTGTCAATTGGAATTTTGAAAAACAGCTGAACCTGCCTGATTATCTTTGTGCTAGAATTTATGTGGATCACGTCAATTGGGCTGAATGGTTTTATGTTGTGTTGTCTTTGATCTGTTGTCATTGATTGGGTATTTTTGTACCTGTGATTTCTATAGAAGTTTTCATGACTTGATTATTAGCTCTGCGTGAATCAGCCCATTGTTGTTGTGATGACTTTCAGATTTATTTAAGTGGAGCTTAACTTTTCGGAAAGTTGTTCTTTTCTTTTGTCTCAAGTGTTTTCATTTTTGTTTCTAGTTATTTTATTCACTTGAGTTGTTCCTTAATTATTTGATCAATTGTCTTTGATTGCGAGTGGTATAGAAAAATCCTTTGTTGAGGTTAACACGAGTCGGTCGTATTATTGAGTGTGAAAATCTTTCACGAAAAGTGAGGTTAAGAGATAGTGTCAAGGGTTGAGTGGTGTCAGCTCAGTAAAGCCTTGAGTAAATCTATTGTACTTCAGTAAAAGTATTAATCTGGGTGAGGGCCCCGCAGACATAAACAAGGAGTGTCGAACTGCGTTATCAAATTTCTGGTATCATTTATTATTTCTTTTTTGATTGGTTTTGTTTTGTTTGTGCCAGAGACGACCACGGTAAAATCAGAAAGTTTGCAAAAATACTACCCCTCTTTCTGTTTCTCAATTGGTATCAGAGCAAGTCACTGTTTCAGAACTTATTAGCAAATTGGTGTAGATCCTAGTTTTGCTAACATGACGAATTTTGAGATGAATCTCTTAAAAGGCAAGTAAGAAAGAAGCAAAGGACTGGCGTTACTGGTTGAGACTGGTAAATGTGTGAATGATATAGAAGAGGAACCTGATAAAAAAGAAGACTTGGTATTACTCACATGGAACCTTGGCAAATGGTTGAAAAGAATGAAAAAGGACAAATCCGAATTCAGACAATATGGTGGAAGCTGATTGAATACCAATATAAAGCAATAAGTCAAAGCTCAAAAGGGTGAAAGGAAAGTGAAAAAAATTCAGTGTCATGAGTATCAAAAGTGAAGTAAATTCAGTGTCATGAGTGTCAAGACTTTGGGCACGTTTAAGCCGAGTGTACAAATAATTTGAAGAAAAGAAAAGGAAAATTCTTTACTAACACTTAGAGTGAGAATGATTCCGAGAGTGAATATGGTAGTGAAGAAGAAATTGCTAATAATGCTGCATTAGTTGATTTGTATAGCAAAAGTTCAGTTACTTGCTTAACAGTAATTAAGAAGGAAGTAATTGAAGACGAAAAAGGGAAACTCGAAAAATATCCAAAAAAATGTAAACAATTCAGCTCAAAACACAATATCTAATTATTACAGTGATGAAAGTGTTCTGGATGATAAAAAGGAGAATAAAATGGGTGAATAAATGTAAAAAGAATGACAGATTGAAGGACAAGAATCTCTCCGTGAAGAACATCATCCAAGAGTTAAAAAAGAAATTGATGGTAGCTTTAAATGAGCTCAGTGAAGCCAGACTAAAGTTAGCAAGTACTGAAAAGGTCTTGAGAATGTTGAATGGAGGCACGAAAAAGTTAGAAAAGTTGATCAAAATCGGTAAGATTAAAGAGGATCTTCAAGGCATTGGTTACAAGGGAGAATGTTTTAAGGTGAATGAGGAGAAATATGATATGTCCAGTTTTGTCCGAGAAGAAGTAACATCGAGAAAGATTCGAAGATTTGTATCCACATTTCATTTTTTTGGAGTTATCGGGTACATAAGGCCAAGATGTTACAATATGTTACAAATTATGTTTCAAATGGGTCAAAACTGAAAATCTAGACATTCTCCATTAAATTTTCAGCAGCAACCCATGTTATCGAAACACTCTTGGGTTAAAAAGGGTGAAGTACAAGTACAAAGACATAGTGAAGGAAAAATAAGAAAGTGTCTAGATTCACAGTTAGTTACTACTTATGAAGCAACTGTTCAGACTAAGGATAAGTCAATTACTTCAGATGAAGAAATTAATCAGACAGTTGATGATCGAGATAATGTGATGAGGAATAAGCCCAGGTTTGAATTTCTTCGAGGGGCACAGGGACTATGTGCTTTACATTTTTGAAGCATAGTTTGATGTTATTTAAAAAAACAAAAAAAGGAAAAGAAAAGTAAAAAAAAAATTTCTTTAGTTCTTCTTTAGTTTTTATGTTGCCATTGTCGTCCCATCTTTTTAGTAGTTTGCATTATAACTTTTATTTGGCTCCATCAAAGACTTTTCAGCTCTCTCATCAGTATGAGTCTCTCTCTCAGATATCTCTCTCTCACTACACTGGCAACAATCATCTTTATTCGCTTGGGTTTATGAATTTGATCAGTCTTATGAAGATGGAATTGAAGTAAGTAATGATATGTTGGCATGCTTATTAACTTGTGGTAAATTGTCATCATGGTGTGTTTATGATTCTTCCGCTGCACCTATTGTTGATTCTTATGATTATGCATTTTCTTTAATGTGTTGTCATTGATTGGGTATTCTTGCAGATGTGGTTTCTGCTGAAGTTTTCGTGACTTGATTATTAGCTCTGCGTGAATCAGCCCATTGTTGTTGCGACGACTTCCAGATTTATTTCAGTGGAACTTAACTTTTCGAGAAGTTACTCTTTTCTTTTGTCTTAAGTGTTTTCGTTTTTGTTTATAGTTATTTTATTCATTTGAGTTGTTCCTTAATTATTTGATTAATTGTCTTTGATTAAGAGTAGTATAGAAAAATCCTTTATGGAGGTTAACACGAGTCATTCGTGTTATTGAGTGTGAAAATCTTTCACGGGAAGTAAGGTTGAGAGATAGTGTCGAGAGTTGAGTGATGTTGATTCAGTAAAGCCTTGGGTAAATCTATTGTACTTCGGTGAAAATATTAATCTGGGTGAGGGCCTCGCAGATGTAGGCATGGAGTTCCGAACTGCGTTACCAAATTTTGGTGTCATTTATTATTTCGCTTTTGATTAGTTTTGTTTTGTTTGTGCCAGAGACAATCACAGTAAAATAAGAAAGTTTGCGAAACTACTATCTCCTACGATTTTTTTCAATATCAACTAGAAAAAACAACTTTCTCTAATCGTTGAACAACCAACTGGAGCAATCTCCACAATGTTTCTTTATTTTCCATCGTTCATATCTCACAACACATACTGGAGCAATCTATTCTGACAATCGGGACTTTTTCTATCACATTTCACTCTAGTGGCTAAAGTACAAGGAAAATATCTTAAAGAAAAAAAGTATTTACTATTTAGGTAAATGAACTTTCGAACAGGACAATTGGTTCTTTGTGTAGGCAGACTTCACGTTTTTTTATTCCCTTTCTTCCTAGAGGTCGAGGAATGTTAGCGGACATAGACCTAATTTCAACTTCTTGTGCTTTTTTTCAAGTAAGGTGGTGAAACAAAAGTCATGTGTTAATTTTGTTAGAATATCACTTTAGGGAAGTGGATTAATTGGATAGTGCTTACATAGTCACATATAATGTAACGTGATAATGATAGATGGAGAATAACATATAAGTAGTTAATGGTGCTCAAATTGGATTTGGCTTCTGGTTGAAGAAATGATCTTTTAGGGTTAAATAAAATATTGTGAAAGTTATTTCTATTTATTCATCTATTTTTATTTAAAATTATTTTTGTATTAAATCTCTTAAATTTAATTTAACGTGATTTTGAATTTAAAAATAGATTAAAAATAAAGTAAATATGATACAAGATATTTTGTATTATTAAACAATATTATATAAAAATAAGGTATAATTTTCAGAATATAATAATTAAAATCAAATTATAAAATTTTAATATAATTAATCTTATTTTTTTCAATAGTAACACATTGTTCAAGTCATTAAACACATATTATTCCAAACTTGGAATACGTCTTTGATAAAATATAAATATTATAAAAACTAGTTTCGGAAGTAAATCGAGCTAAACTATTAAATCAGAGCCCTTCAATTTAAAGCATCCCGAATATGCTATGTTCCTAAGTAATTCAAGGGCAATACAAGTTATGATGATTATGATGATGGAGTTCCTAAAAATATTCGCACTAACTTGGAAGTGTGCTTCCATTAATGATGCTGTGCTCTCGAAAGCAGCCAACAAATACATCATGAAGTGACCTAGTTCGTTCATTCGAAAGGAAAAATTCTTGATAAGCACACCAAGATAAGTGCGTTAGTGTATTCAAATGTCTACTTATATAAAGGGTCTTACAAAAGAGGCTCCAAATTTCCCAGTCCCTACAATATGAAAGGAGGTAGGAATTTTTATGCTTAGGAGATCTGGCATTAGTGGGAAACAACTCAAATTTCCACATAACTTTGCCTTTTGCTTTTACTGTTCATCACCACTTTCTGTTCCTCATACTCGGTTTGTGTGGTCAGTGTGGAATTTGAAGAAAACCTTTTTTTTTGAGAAAAGATTTCGAAGAGAACTTTTGTTCTAAACCTATGCATTTTTGGACAATAAGACATAGGTATTTATTAGCTTCCTTCTTAAGTTTATTTCTATTTTCATCATTAGCTATTTATTTTTTTTAATAATGAAAATATGTAATAAGACAGTTTTTAAATGTATTTAATAATTTATAAATCATATATTCTTAATAAATCACTTGAAAATTAATAATTGAAAGACAAGTAATAGATTTGGTTTAAATTAAGAAATTCAATTAATTAGTCGATAAAAATTTTCTATAACTATATATAATAAATTAATTCATTTGAACTAACTTAAAATATTAAAGATTAAGATTGAGTCCGTAAACAATTTAAATTTTATTAGTTATGAAATTTTTGAATAAATAAGGTCAAAATTAATAAACTAAATTATATCTAATGAAAAATGAGTATATGAATTGAATTTGAGTTTGAATCGATAAATTTTTACATATTATATTAATTATAGATATATTTAATTGAGATCGTGGTTTAAAGTTTAAACTCGTGCTAGATATGAATTAAATCATCTGTTAAAAATCCAACAGCTACTTATTGCCTTTGTACCAAAATAAAAGTTTTTGAAATATTATGGAGGAAAGTGGGTTCGTTCGTTCGTTTGTTTGTTTAATTTTTTTGTTAAATTACAATAGGAAAATAGCCAACGAAAGAAATTATTGTGAAACGCTTTTGGTACTGATTAAATGAATTTGGATTCGGATGTCTGAAATTATGTTTATAATAACAAATAATTCATACTCATTCAGATTTATTTATTTATGATATATGAACATAAAGATGTCAACCCACGTGAGCCAAAGAGTGATTAGAAAAAGGTCTATGGATGTTTCTGTATCTGTACAACCAGATCTCTATTCCATTTTTTATTTAATGCTTGGATAACTTGAGTTATTACTATGGCAACCGACGTTGCCATCTGGAGGGGTGAAAAAAGAAACTTATGCACTTCTCTCTGATTCTCTATGGATTGCTTACTAGGCCTGCAAACTGAAACCGAGTTTTGATAAAATGGGAAGCAGGTATATTTTATCGTGAGGAAGTGGGAGACCAAAAGAATGAAATGGGAAAATAACTATATGCATCGGATGATAAAGAAATGATCATTAAGGAGCAAGAACGAAAACATGCACTTAAGTTACAAGGACGTCACATGGGTCAGCTGTTACTTCTGTTAAGCTTGTTCGATTATAATTAACATCCAAACTCCAAAGTGTATAATAATCATATTCATTTGATTTATTTGTTTGGTAATACATAATATTTACACTTTCACTATTTGCTTCCCTGAAAATTTCTCATTTCTCACGCTAGTAAAACTTGTTTCTTTGACTTCAATAACAACATGAGGGCAATCGACGTCGGATTCTGATTTTAGAGGGCGTAGTTTCTTGGCTAATTTTTCTGGTGAAACCGTAGGACCTACTTTCTGAAAATCTGCTGCTGTAGCAAGTTCATGCATGGATTCAGCAATTATTTCAGTGCTAGTGACTACATCAAGAAGTAGGGAAGCTACTGTAATTGCTGGTATGACTTGTTGGAGTTCAAAACCCTCCCAATCGCTCGATCTGAGTAACGATTTCAGGTCTCTAGCAGCTGATTTGGCTTTCTGAATATGGGGATCGGCAGAATATGGTAGGACCATTGTGTTAACTGACAATGCCAGTTCCTTAAGTGCTTTGCCACTTTCAACGCTCACCCTTGTGCATGCCTCCTGAATTTTGCTTTTAACTTCTGGCGATACCTGCATGTACAACTCAAGTCTATATATATATATAGGAAAAAGAGAGGATAGTGCATAGCGATATTTTATTTGGATATAAAACCTGTTTATCAGCAAATAGGCAGCCACTGAGTGCTTCAATTCTATAGGCGCATTGACGAACCAGAGTTCCAACTTTTAGGTATTGCTTCCATGGATGGCGAAATTGGAAGCGACCATGCCCTGGTTCCCATCTCGCAAAGTTGGCCTGAGAAATCCATGGAAGTGTTATCAGAAACTTTTCCATGTAAGGTTTAGAGAAAGATGGTAGATTTGGATAATTCCCACCAAGGATTCTTCAGTGCTTTTTGAATTGAGAACACTTCTATACCCATGCAAAAATGACTTATCATCTTCAGATTTCCCATCCTCTTCGACCTTGAAGTACTCATCTCCAAACCCTGTAGACGCGGTTAAAATTTTATTTTAAGTACGTAATGATTAAAAAAAGAAAGAAAGGACCTAGTGGAAATGATTAGTTAGAGTACGAGAGAGGTGTTACCTTCTAAAAATTTGCCCAGCTTTTCTGTATTGAGGGCAATCAGATTATGAAGATCTTCTCCAGCCCACACAGGAAAAACTACTATGGAAATCATCAAACATGCAAAGCCACCTAAAATGATTGTTGACAGTCTCTTGTGTGCCATTTGTAATACTTCATCAACTCGCAAACCCGATACCGATATAAAAGAGAACGTCAATATGAATATGAGCAAACCATAGTCATATCTTGCTTTAATGTTGGGAAAGAAACGTATAAACGTCGATATTGAAGCTGTAAACAACCAAATTTAGAAGTTTTTGTAAGAGAGAACAAATAGTACAATTGTACATATAATGGATACCAAAAAGGCATGAAAAGAATATCAAGAAAAAGAAATAGAAGACTACCTTGTAAGAAGACAAAGAATCCGATTAGTATGGGCTCGCCAATATGCCCGGAAGAGTTTGCGATGTAATGAGCTCCAATGCCAAGAGCACAAGCTAAAAATGTAGCCATTGCTCTATTCAAACCTTTCCCGAGTGTAGCACCTATAAAATGCATATAGCATGTGTCATTAAATTAATATTTGCACATAGTTCCATGAAGAGTGATTGAGACATAGCTAATTAGTTATGAATATGTAAGAACTTACCTACAGAGAATTCAAAGACAACAACAACAGTCATTACAGCCCACAGTGCAGAGTCTCCAAAGTTCTTGTAGAGTGGTTGGTAGTAGTAGATAGTTGAGACCAATGTCACTGCAAATCCTACTTTTAGTGAATGGATAATTCTTCTAGGGTCATCTCTCCCAACCTTCTTTGTTTTACTAGCAATATCAATCACCTTAGCTTTCAAATTTTCAGGCAAGGACTTGAACCACGACCATCCTCTAGCAAATAATGTCTCGCTCTCATTTCTTGAAGCTCCTAGCTTCATGGCTAGTGATTTAGGAAAAGGGAACTCCTAAGAGAGAAATTAATAAGAGCCACAGAGAGAAACAAGAGTGGAGGATTCTAGTTGCTAGGAACAAAAAGATGTTTCAGAAGGCGTCTAAAGGCCTCCAATATTTATAAAACAAGGAATCTTTGTTGGGAATGAAAGTATGCATTTCTTATACCAAGATAATGACTCGTTGCCTCCTTTTTGTACGTTGCAAGTACAAAGAGATTTTGCAGAAAATAGGTTAGAAAATGCACAAACTGAACTTAGTGCATAATAGCTGTTGATGTCCCATATGTAGGCGCATAAATTTTCGCTTATTAGGTCAAAACCTGGTGAAATTACGATTTGCTTTTAGTTTTGTATGCGATTACACCTGTGTGATTGCGATTTTGAGCCACTTTAAGCAGTACTCTACTTACGTCTTCTACTGTGAATACAGTAATTTATATAGGAGTGTAAGTGGTGGTTGGTATTTGGAACCATTTTTTAATTTTCCATAACTAAATACTTCGCAAATTAATTACTTAAGCAGACTGTAGAGATGCCAATCTAATAGATTCTCTTAAACCTAACTTTAAACTTGGAATACCCATCTACTTGGAAGCAACTCTAATGTTCTTTGAACTAATCCTCGGCTTAATCTTTCTTTCTTTGTGATGACACATTTAAAAACATTTTCTTGTATAAAGTGATTTTAGAAAATTTATGAAATAATTTTGGCTTCTTTTGATGTTAATGAACAACAGACAACTTATAGCTTGTGGTATATATCCTAGTTCGAAGTTATTAGGCTAGTAAAGATCGTTCTTGAATATTCAGAGATTTAATTAAATTTGATGTTAATATTTTTTTTTTACTTATCTTGAATTCAAAGTTAATAGTTCAAATTGATTTGATTAGAATTGAATTTTAAATTTGATTAAATTCAAATTTGATTTTTTTTGAGTTCGATCAATAATAAAAAATTGTCAATTTGATTCACAATCGACGAATTAAATTATAGTTAATTAAATTCAAAATCAATTTAAGACCAAAATTTTTTAACTCAAATTTAAGTTTAATTTTTTTTAATCAGACTTCAACCTTAATAGGTGAGTTGTAGAGATTTATGTAAAGAAGCAAAATAAGAATTTGCTATCACTTTATTTGCACACAAAGATCTCTTTATATACAGAGTTTGAGTTGAAACTAATAGCAAACTAACTAATAACAACCTAACCGATATAGCCGTTTCTTTTATAGTTACAGTACATAAGTTATAGAGAAAAACAACTATGCTATAAACTTAAATTGAAAATATCTACACTATTTTTACACTATATATTTTACATCCCCTTCAAGTTAGAGGTTGGTGAAAATCAACCAAGCCCAACTTGAAAAGTATCGTAGAAAAAATAGGAAGAGTAAAAGGCTTGGTAAATGAATATGCTAATTGAAGGGAAGACTGAGCATGAGCTGGTTTAATAAATCCTTCCATAACTTTGTCTCGAACAAGATGACAGTCAATATCCAAATGTTTTGTGTGTTCATGAAGCACGGGATTAGCAGCAATATATAAAGCAACTTGATTATCACAGTATAAAGGAATCACTAGAGGAGGTGAAATGTGAAAATCGTTCAGCAGATAAGTGAGCCATTGGAGCTCACAAACAATTATAGCTATGCTACGGTACTCTACTTTAGCAAAGGAACGCGAAACAATAGCTTGCTTCTTGATTTTCCAAGAAACAAGTGATGAATCAAGAAAAATACAATAACCTATAACAGATTTAAAAATAGATACACAAGTAACGCAATTAGCATCACAATATCCAGTGAGAGTAAATCGGGAATTAGAAGGGAAAAATAGACCTTTAGCTGGACATCCTTTGAGATAGTGAAGAATATGGACAGCTGCATTTCAATGAGAAGTTTGTGGAGAATTCATGAACTGACTTAACTGTTGAATGACAAAAGAGATGTCTGGTAGGGAAAGATTAAGATAGATAAGATGACCAATTAAACGACCATATTTAACTACATCTAAATATGGAGAATATATCGTGGACTGAAGTCAAGTCTCAGCAGGGAAAGGAATAGCAGCAAGTTTGGCACCTTATAAACTAGTGTCTTGTAAAATACCAAGCGCATATTTCCTTTGATTAAGATAAATCCCATTAAAGGAGCGAGCTATCTCAAGACCAAAGAAGTACTTAGCAGATCCAAGGTATTTGACAGTAAAAGCAGCATGTAAAAATATCTTAACATCTTGAATGGCTGCTTCATTACGTCATCTATATAGATGATGAGAGCTAAGAAAGAAGAATTGTAAGACATGACAAATAAGCAGTGATCATGTTTAGATTGAACAAAACAAATTACTGAATTTTAGCCAAAAATGCCAAGTTCCATTGTCTAAAAGCCTGTTTAAAGCCATAAAGAGACTTAACAAGCTTGCAAACTTGATACAGACTAGCTATGGCATATCTTTCAAGACGCAACATGAACACTTCTTCGTTAAGAGAACTATGGAGAAAAGAGTTTTTATATCAATTTAATACAGATGCCATGAATTAGCATAAGCAATGACGAGAAATAGACACATAGTAACGAGTTTAGCAATAGCAAAAAAGTTATTAGTATAATCTAGGCCTTCGATTTGATTATACCTTTTAGCTACCAATCTCGTCTTATATCATTCCACACTACCATCAGGTTTAAATTTGATTTTATAAACCCATTTAGAACCAATAACTTTCTTATTAGGAGGCAAAGAAGTGAGCTCCCATGTACTGTTTTGCTCTAACGTATGAAGCTCCTGTTGCATGGCCTTAACCTAATTTTCATCCAGTTTAGCTTGATTATAGCTCCAAGGTTCATGGAAAGTAGATATTTTTGCCATAAAATATAGATATGAAGAAGTAAAACAAGGTGGGTGAATGAATGGAAAGGAGGGAGGAGTATAGGACATACTTGGAGTAAATGATTGAGCTGAGAAAGAACTAGCAACAAATGTGAAGTCGTAGGTAGAAACATTTACATTTGAGACAAAATCCTTTAACCTTGATGAAGGATATTTGACTCTTGTTCTTTTACGAATATGTAAAGGAGGTATAGAAGCATCAGAAACATCTGAAGTAGAGATCAATATTGGTGCTTCAGCTCTATATTTTATTTGCAGAGGATTAATTAGATGGTGATACAAGAGCTGTGATATTATGTAAGGGTAAGTCCAAAGGAAGATAAAGAAAGTCATTAGGAAATGTGGGAGGAGAATCAGTGGGAGAAATTTCTAGAAGAGAAGTAGAATAAAGTGGTGGTGGTGGTAAATCTTAAACATAAGGAATAATAGATTAATGAAAAATAACATCTCTAAAGATAAATGTTTTGTAAGTAGCAAGATCATATAGTTTAAATGCCTTTTGACTAGTAACATAGCCAATACACTTAAGGGCTCTAGGATCAAATTTATCTTTATGGGGTAAAGTATTGGTAGCATAACAAAGACAATCGAAAGTTTTAAGAGTTTCATAATTTGGTGGCTTATTGTAGAGCAACTCATAAGGAGTTTTCTAGGACAAAAGAGGCGTAGTAAGTTTGTTGATTATATAGGTAACCACTAAAATGGAATCTCCCTCAAACTTTTTTGGAAACTTACTTCGAAATATCAAAGGTTCAGTAGTCTGCAAGAGAAGTTTGTGATTTCTTTCAACTATTCCATTCTATTGAGGAGTGTTAATAGATAAACGTAACGTTTATCTGTTAACAAGGAGAATATGGACATAAACGTTGATGCAGAATTCCTTCGGTTTGAAACATAGGAGAACAATCTGAATTAACAAACTCACTGCCATTATCACTTTTCACGATTTTAACAATGGTTTGAAACTGATTTTCAACGAGAATGAGAAAGTTTGCTTGCTGTTTGAGTCTTGTGGTTAAGTAAAATAGTCCAAGTAGCTTGACTGTAATCATCAACAACAATCAATAAATAATGAGCTCCAGAAATAGATGGATTTTTATAAGGTCCCCAAAGGTCTATATGTATAATATCAAAAATATTGGGTGAAGTGGTTTGTCATTGAAGAAATGGTAATCTATGTTGTTTGGATAAAGGACAGATGTCACATTGAGATAAAGAGACCGAATTAGCAAAAGGAATAACATCAATATGTTTGTTAATAAAGTAAGGTGCACGTCTTAATCCGTTATGCCAAAGTTGAAAATTAGTTTGTTTCTCTTGTTTGTACATTCAGTAAACATACAAGCTACTTGCTGTTGTGTATGCAAAGTGGTCCTCTTCTTATTTAGAATCATCGAATCAATTATGGCTTGTGAGAAACTAGTTTTGTTTAGAATGTAAAGGCTTCCTGCTAGTTTTGTTTAGAATGTAAAGGCTTCCTATAACGCGTCCAACTGCTAAAACTTTCTCAGTCAATAGGGTCTGAAATAAACAAAAAGAAAGGTAAAAATGATTTTAATTCTATACATATTCACAAGCTTATGAATTGAAAGTCAATTGAACTTGAAGCTAGGTATATGAAGAGCATAGGTGAGTTTAAGAGAAGAACTGATGGTTATGTTTCCTATATGATGAACCAATTTAATTGATACATATGGTAAAAAAAAATGATGTACATTCTTTCGGTATTTTTGATTGAGCAAAGAGTTTAAGGTTTGATGTCATATGGTTTGAGGCTCTTGTATTAATTATCCATGAACCTAGTTCTACAAAATCAAGTGAACTAAAAGCAAAATTAAGCATAGAACTTCCAAAATCTGTTAGATAAGCAAAATTAATTCGATTATTATCTTCACCCATGCTTATTCCTTTCATATATTTCATAACTTCTTATTGTATAACATTTGTAATTTTCTGTAGACCATCTAGGTGATTTCTGAATAATCTCAAATTTATCAGCTCCTTCAAATGGCGTGTCAGCCAGGTTTGCCATCACTCTTGATTGTTTCTTGCCTTTTTGATCCTTGTTTCCTTTAAACCATTCTGGACATTCATGTTATTTAAAGCAATTTTCATTCAAGTGACCCTCTGTTTTGCAGTAATCATAATACCTATCTTTTTCGCTTCTCTTCTCTTATCGTTCCACTGATTATGTTCTTTTCCCCCTTCCTTCTTAAGATCATGTCCTCTGGCCATCAACGCGTTATGTTCAGAAACATCTTCCATGGTATGTATTTCCCTTTGTTTTTCCAGTAGTATCATCGAATAAGATTTATTCACAATAGAAATAGGATCTATAAGAAGAATATGATTTTTAACATGGTAAAATGAATCGTTTAAACCTATCAAGAACAGGATTAATCTATTCATCTGATTCAAATCAGCTATAGTTTTTAATGAACCACAAGTACATTCTAGCATTGGCAGTAAATAACTCAACTCATCCCATAGTTTCTTCAATCTGGTATAATACCTGGCAATGTTTTTTGAATTTGGTAGATCATAGGTCCATTACTTTCTCCAAATCTCTCCTGAAGTTCTTCCCATAATTCTTTTCCATTTTTTGCATAAATGAATGTGTCAACTAACTCTTTGGAAATATAGTTCAAAATCCATAACGTAACCATATAGTCTACCTGAACACAATGTTCATATTCAGGTGATGTTTTATCTGGCTCACCACACATTCCATTGATGAATCCCAATTTTACCTTAGCTCCTAAGGCAATTCTCATGGATCTTGACCATGACAAATAATTGGATCCATTAAATGGAGATGATATGAGAGCCATACTAGGATGATCCGATGATTGAAGCTGCAGAGGATCTTCAACGGCTTAGCTACCGTAGTGTTGTCTCATATCATGAAGACATTCACTTCTGCCATGACTAACAGAAAATATTAGCAGTATAGTTCAGTAACCAATTACTGTTTTTTGCTCTGATACTATGTAGAAATTTATTTAAATAAGCAAAATAAGAATTTGCTATCATTTTATTTACACACAAAGATCTGTTTATATACAAAGGTTACAGTTTAAGCTAATAACAAATTAACTAATATAACGGTTTCTTTTATAGTTACAATATATCAGTTATAAAGAAAAACAACTAAGCTATTAAATTACATTGAAATATCTACACTATTCTACGCGATATATTTTACATAAGAACCCAAACCTATATGTATATGTACATATATATCGTCACCAACATACTTGTTTGGATGTCAAATTACATACCTGCAACTATTCTCACTTTACGTTAGATGGCTGGAGAAGTTAATGCCAAAAAGAGCTCTCGCTAGAATCGATTTAGTGCCATTGACTATGATTTTCTAGTGGCGATTAGGTTATTGTACATTCAACCAGCGGAAATCAAGTCCAAATATATGATATTTATATGGTTATATAAGACTCATGCAAGGTAACAGGTAAGGACTTGACTTTCAGTTCACCATAAGAAAACATTTATGCAACATATTGTTGAATTTTTAAAGAGAAACGAAACATGTATAAGATGGGAAATGATAAAGATAAAAAAATAAGAAACACTCAAGTCATTTTATTAATAAACTTGGTTGCCCTATATAGACAAAATACAAAAATTTAAATAGATATTTGAGTCAATAAATCTGGCTTATAAGATAAGATTAAAAACAACTAAGACCTATTCTAAAGGAATTTTAACAACTTTAAAATTTGAATTAATTCCCAACATTCCCTCTTAATTCAAATTTTCTATAGCAATTCTCTCATCTTCAGAATATTCTGTGAAGCACTTCTCTTCATCAATTGATGCACTTCTCATCATTTTGTTGATGCCCTTCTTATCAACCTACAATTATTGGAGCACGTCTTTCCATACACATCTTGGTGCACTTCTCACCAACTTTCAAAAAAGAGTTTCTTTACCAACCAACTGCAATCTTTCTCTTCATGACCAAACTTCTCATAATGCCCATATTGAGGAATATTTCATTTCTTTTTTTGATGACGAAACCTTTGCTTGATAGGCTCCTTCCACCTTCTTTTCGCTTTCTTGGTATCTCATTACCTTTCTTTGCTCTCGAGCTTTTAAAGCATTAATCACTAATAGGTCCATCAGGATCTTTGAGAGTTCTAATACCATGTTGAAATTTTAATAAAAAACGAAGCATGTATAAGATGAGAAACGATAAAGATAAAAGAATAAAAAACACTCAAGTCATTTTATTAATAAACTTGGTTGCCTTATATAGACAAAATATAAAAATTTAAATAGATATTTGAGCTAATAAATCTAGCTTATAGGATAAGATTAAAAACAACTAAGACCTATTCTAAAAAAAATTTAATAATTCTAAAATTTGAATTAGTTCTCCATATGAGAGTAATTTAAGCCTATGTATAAAAGAAAAATAATTGTAATTTTCTATTATCTCCCACGCAAGTTAAGTTGGTGAATCAAAAGGTGAAGGTGGAGATGTCAGAGCAACTCTTTATTACAAAAGTTAACTTTCCTTCAATAACGTTTTTGGCCAAAGCCACTCACGTAAGTTCTTGGTCAAGGAGAATATGCTTATACTTTAACATGACCAGATGTCTTGTCCAAGACCAGTAGTTCTTTGATCCATCTTTGTTTTTGCTCACAAGGATGATACATTAACTAGCTTTTAAAAAGAAAAAAGAAATACAAAAGGACAATCGATTGAAGGGGGTCACGACGATGCACGTCAAGTGTATCAAAATCTGAATAAAAAACCATGTCTAGTTGAGTAGCTAGCTAGTACACCGTAGCATCGAGCATATATGATTTCAGTACATTTTCTTTCTATTACGAATTCTCCTCCAAACACTTATTATCAACACTTCTTAACAGGGTATAAAGTTCCTTCTTAAGGTCCAAAATCGACGTCCAATCACTCCGTTGCAGCAACTTGCCTCTTTTGGATTGATGGATAGCAGGTGAAGTTGACGAAAAACACTCAACTGACCGCTCGTTGCTTGGAAGTTTAGCACTTAGTACATATATATGTATGCATCTCATGTTGGTTTATGCCTTACAGCCAATCACTTTAGTTGTAGTTTAGTGACAAATTATTTAAAGGCATTATTTATCTTGTACATGTTTAGATGTA
>JANZXR010000006.1:9054312-9074810 GCA_027575705.1 Erythroxylum echinodendron | reverse complement strand
GGCCCGTGGCCCATGGTCCACGGGCCATGGCCCCGCCCGGCCATTTCAAGGGCCAATTTTTAGACCCGTGGCCTGGCCTATGGGCTGGTTTGACCGGGCCAAACCCGTTAACTTCGGGTTGGGCCGGGCCAGGTTGGGCCACTTTTGCCATTCCTAAATGCATCAACGAAACATATTAACATTTTCTTTTCTCGATAATTCAAACTAGAAAACAAAATGCAAAGTATGACATGACTTGTAATGGTAGACAATTCATTATTATCAGGACAGCTATTAGTAAAACTTTACACTTCCATTAAAACAATAGTTAGATCTATTACAACGGTAATTTAGATAAAAATTTTAATTTCATAATAAAATTATTTTTAGCAACTAGCTAGTTAGATTTGTTGACTAAATAATTGTATTACCCCTGCTTTATAGTGTTGGATATGAAATCAAATTTGGACGACTCGTACTAATGACACCAACATTAGTATGGCTACTCCTTAGAATATAAGCCACGATCATTAGAACTTACAAGCGATGGTTAATTTTGAAGTCACGATTTTAAGTTTTATGATAAAATTGTTGCATCAATAATCAATCCGTGGTCGATATTCACCAATTACATGATATAATATTCTCGAGTTCGATTTTATGTCAATTTTACTGGCTTGGTCCCAATCATTAGATGAATAAAAGGGATAAATTTTACGATACATTAAATTTATAAAATTTAAGGTGAATTTTATTTTAAATCATAATACTTACTACCAATATAATTTGACGTTTTGAAGTATTTAAATTAAATTTCAAAAAAATTTAAAATAGAACAAAAAATTTAATGGATTTAACTTTTTTATTAAATGCCACATTAATAATTATGTAACATTATTTATTTTTTAATAGTGAAATAATAAATTTTATCGTCATATAACAAAGTAAAACTCATATTCTGAAATTTAAAATAATTATTTGTATTTTTTATTAATCCATATTGAAGTTATTTAAAATATTAAAATCTTTTATTAGTACATGAAAATTAACAGGAACAAATTTATTTAGCCCCAAACCAAATATCAGAGCTACCAATTCACCTTGCTTCTTCCAACACGACCAAAAGATATCAAAGAAAGAAGTAAATAAAAGACAAAGAACCAATCCTAATTTATGTAAAAAAGAAACCTAAAGAAAAACTCCTAGATAATAGAGAATTCCATTTACCTTAAACGGAACTGGTTGCAACAGAAGAAGAGACAAAGTAAGTGCATGAAGCACAAGGCAATGGTAAGAAATTGTTGGGATGTATGCTTCAATCCCGAGTGGGCCTCGCCGGAAAATGTCAATGGTAAAAGTAAAATAAAATTATTAACAGTAAAAAAAGTTAATAGCGCTGATAAATATTAAATTACCGTTACTACTTTTACCTCCAATAATTACTTAAAGAACGAATCCACCAGAAATAATAACCACGGTAAAAATCGAATAATGATAGTAAATGTCAAAAAAATAAAGACACCGAGACTTACGTGAAAAACCTCCTAAATAATTAGAGGAAAAAATTATGGGCCAAGTCGATAAAAATTTCACTATATGTATGAAGAAAATTTCTTACAATCACTCAAATTTCTTACCCACTAAAATATGATTACAATTCTGGCAATTCTCAAATTTTACCGCTTTTTTTTACCTCACACCTCTTTGTGAATGTGATCCAGAGCACAAGACTCACTCAATACTCTCTCTGTCTATTGAGTTTTGTTGCTTTTCTTTTTTCTCTCTGCTGAATGCTGCAAACTTCAACCCTATTTATATGCTCCAAGGATAATGAATTTGTCGCTTCAATTTTAGCCACATCTCCAGTCAGCCACACACTACAAAACCAAAAAAAAATAGCAACAACCATGTCTGCCACAATTTGTGCTTGGTCGGTGGTGGGATGTTGGGATGGACCTATCAATTCTCCACCTTCAGTCCCAACCATCACATACTGGAGGAGGTCTTCATCTTGCTCTCCGTAAGATCCCATCCTGGTGAGTTCGACATATTACTCAAACTTCTCCTTGGGAACAATCTTCGTCATATTAGTAGCATTTCTATCAGTGTGAATCTTCTGCAACTGAAATGCTTTCTTCTCGACGGAAAGTTTGAGCCAATGATACCTTACGTCAATATGTTTCATCCGTGCATGATATATAGTGTTTTTGCTCAAGTCTAAAGTACTTTGACTATCATAATAGACTATGTATTCTTCCTGCTGCAAACCCAATTCTTGAAAGAATCTCTTCAACCAAAGCATTTCCTTTCTTGCTTCTATTGTTGTAACTTACTCTGCTTCGGTAGTTGATAAGGAAACACATTTTTGTAATCTTGACTACCATGAGATAGCTCCTCCTGAGAATGTAAATAGATATACTGATGTAGATTTTCTTTCATCAAGATCACTGGCTATATCTACACCTGTGTAGCCAACAAGTGCAGGTTTTTCTATTCCAAAAGTCAAACATAACTTTGAGGTTCTCGCAGGTATCTCAAGATCCACTTTGCTACTTCCCAATTTATCTTCCCGAGATTTGACAGAATCGACTCACAACACCAACTGCACGAGCAATATCTAGTCTTGTACACACCATTGTGTACATCAAACTTCCGACCGCTGAAGCATATGATACATTTGACATATCTTCTCTTTCTTTCTCCGTTGACGGGTAGGATTTCTTACTCAACTTGAAGTGGGCGGCAAGTGGAGTACTAACTAGTTTAGCATTCTTTATATTAAACCTCTCGAGAACTCGTTCAATATATTTCTCCTGCGATAATCATAACTTGTAGGACTTTCGATCTCGAGTAATTTCCATTCTAAGAATTTTCCTTGCCGATCCCAAATCTTTCATGTCAAACGCCTTTGATAAATCACCCTTTAACCTACTAATCATGTCTGCATCTGGTCCAACGATTAGCATAGCATCAACATATAAGAGAAGGATGATGAATTTACCGTCAGGGTATCTCCGGACATATATACAAGGATTTGCATTCATCCTTTTGTAGCTTTGATTCACTATGAAAGAATCAAACTTTTTATACCATTCTCGCAGGGCTTGTTTTAACCCATATATGCTCTTCTTCAGGCACAAACCATGTCCTCCTTTCCCTTAACCTTGAAACCTTCTAACTGTTCCATGCATATCTCTTCCTCTAGATCCCCATGCAAGAATGATGTCTTTACATCAAGCTGCTCCAACTTAAGGCCCAAGCTGGCTACTAGATTGAGCATAACTTGAATATAACTTATTTTCACAACCGATGAAAAAATCTTGTCAAAGTCAATAACTTTCTTTTGAGTGAAACCTTTGACGAATAATCGAGCTTTGTATCTTACTAAGTTCCCATCATCTTTCTTTAACTTGTACACCCATTTGCTCTTAAGTGTTCTCTTCCTTTTTGGAAGTTTCACCTGCTCGTATGTGTCATTCTTCTGCAAAAAATTCATCTCCTCTTGCATGGCCTTCATCCAGCAATCTCTATCTCTGCAAGATTGCACATCTTGGAAGCTCTCTGCTCCCCCTCATCAATAATCAAAATATAATCAGAGCAAGGGTAACTTGTAGATGGCTGACGTTCTCTGATTGACCTTCTCAAATCAGGTTCACCTCCTTTCGGTGGAATTTGATTCTCTGGCTCCCCCTGCTCAACACCCTCTGCATCAGTATCAACGTCTACAACCTTCTCTTGATCCCCCATGACTTCCCCTTCTTCTTCTTCCTGTTCTGATTCTAGCATTTCTCCTCCTATGGCATTATATGTTGGAATGCTTACCAATGTAATATCAACAAAACTGACACTTGTAGATCTTGTAGCATCCACAGTTGTATCTTCCATGATCTCATTCTCGTAGAATACCACGTCTTGACTCCGGACAATTTTCTTTTTCACTGGATCCCATAACCTGTATCCAAACTCTTAGTCTTTGTAACCAATATATATGCAAGGCACCGACTTGTCATCCTGATCTCTGCTCTTTCGGAACATGCACGAATGTCTTGTAGTCAAATACCCTTAGGTGAGAGTATGAAATACCGAAGATAATCAGTTGATTAGGTAGACAGCAGTACCTATAGCTTCACCCCAAAATGACTTAGTTAAGTTAGCCATTTTGAGTATCGATCTGACTCTTTAACAATGGTGCAATTCATCTGTTCAGTAATGTCGTTGTGCTAAGACACACCAGGGACTATCTTCTCATGCCTGATACCATACTTATTGCAATAATCTCTGAACTCCCTAGAGAAATATTCACCACCATTGTCAGTGAGCAGACACTTTAATGGCATCCCGGTCTCCCTTTCCACCATCGCGTGGAACTGTATAAAATGTTGGAATACTTCGTCCTTCGTGCGTAACAAATATATCCATGTTTTTCGTAAAAAATTATCAATAAAGGTAAGAAAGTATCTATTAACTCCAAGAGATTCCTCCTCCATGGGACTGCATATGCCAGAGTGTACTAACTCCAATTTGTTGTCTCTCTGTCTTAAGCTCTTTTGAAATGTCACGC
Organism: Erythroxylum echinodendron; assembly: GCA_027575705.1. Taxonomy (NCBI): domain Eukaryota; kingdom Viridiplantae; phylum Streptophyta; class Magnoliopsida; order Malpighiales; family Erythroxylaceae; genus Erythroxylum; species Erythroxylum echinodendron. Next base: position 9,070,270 of record JANZXR010000006.1, on the reverse strand, counting down.
GATGTTGCTTCCCAAATAAACAATAATCACAAGGGTTTATTTTACCATTGGCCAGTGGGATGAGGGACTTCTTAGCCAACGTATATAACCCTTTCTCACTTACATGGGCCAGCAGCTTGTGCCACAAATTTGGTGAAGCATCATCCTCAACTACATTCAGTTAACCCGCATATATCACTGCGTGCATCTTGTACAGTGAACAATATAATCTTCCTTTCACCACCACTAAAGATCCTTTAGTGGGTTTCCAGTTACTGTCACCTATATGATGGTGGTAACCTTCCTTGTCCAGTATACTACCAAAAATCAGGTTCAACTGCAGATCGGGAATATGCCGCATACCTTTGAGTGTTAATGTTCACCCTACACTGGTCTTCATATAGATGTTACCGATCCCTTTTATTTATGAGACACTATGATTTCCCATTCTAATTGTGCCAAAGTTTCCTTCTTTATAGGTGGTAAAGTATTCCCCTTTCGGAACATAGTGGTATGAAGCACTAGAGTCTACTAACCACTCATTATCTGCATCTACAATATGACAACAATCTGCATCATGAGAAACTAACGTTACCTCGCCATCTTCCGTCAAGACTATAATCGATGTGTTTTTGTCCTTGTCCTAATTTTTGTTTGTATTCACTTGTTTGAGAAGATAGAAATTCCTTCTAAGATGACCTACCTTACCACAATGGTAACACTGTCTCTTCTCCTTGGACTTGGATCTATCCCTGAACTTTCCATGCCTTCGACCTTTACTCTTGCTCCGGTCCTTATTCTCTGTGACAAAGGCTTGTGAGCTAGTACTCGCAATGTCTTTTCTTTACAGTTCTTCCTTGAGTAGTCTATTCTTTACCATAGACATCGTTACCACACCATTTGGCACTGAGTTGCTCAAGGATACAACAAGAGTATCCCAACTATTTGGTAGAGATCCCAACAGCAGGCATGCTTGCATCTCATCATCTAAGGACATACCAGTAATTGCTAACTTAGTGACAAGTGCTTCGAAGTCGTTTAGGTGTTGTGTAACTGATCTCCCTCTGATAGCTTCAAGTTCACGAGTTTTATAATCATGAACACTTTTCCTTGAGCATTAGTAGCCTCGTACATACCTTCTAATTTCTTCCAGAGAACTTAGGGATATTTTTCATTCTTCACATGGTTATATAGACTAACATCTATCCATTGGCATATTGTACCCAATGTCTGCTTGTTTAATTTATCCCACTACTTCTCGATCATATCCTCTGGCTTAGCATCGTCGCCTTCAATTGGATCATAGATATCTTTACAATTGAGGTAATCCTCCATTCTGGATTTCCATATTGAGTAATTTGAATTTGTCAACTTGATCATTACCCTGTCGTTACCCATGCTAAGCTCCTGGATCTGCCGAATCAATGTCTCTGATACTAGTTGTTAGGATGTATGCTCCAATCCCGAGTGCGACCTGCTAAAAATTGTCAATGATAAAAGTAAAATAAAATTATGACGGTAAAAAAAGTTAATAGTGTCAATAAATATTAAATTACCGTTACCACCTTTATCTCTAATAATTACTTGACGATAGAATCCACTAGAAATAACAACCATGATAAAAACCGAATAATGACCGCAAATGCCGAAAAAATAAGGACATCAAGATTTACATGGAAAATCTCCTAAATAATTAAAAGGAAAAATCACGGGCCAAGTCGGTAAAATCTTCTCTATATGTATGGAGAAATTTTCTTACATTCACTCAAATTCCTCACCCACTAGAATATGATCATAATTCTAGCAACTCTCAAATTCTACTGCTCTATTTTTATCTCACACCTCTTTGTGGATGTGATCCAGAGCACAAGACTCACTCAATACTCTCTCTGTGTATTGAGTTTTATTGCTTTTCTTTTTTCTCTCTACTAAATGCTGCAAACCTCAAGCCTATTTATAGGCACCAAGGATCATGAATTTGTGGCTTCAATTTTGGCCATCTCCAACCTACCATACATCACAAAACCAAAAAGAAAACAATAATAACTATGTCTGCCATAATTTGTGCCTGGTCGGTGGTGGGATGTTGGGATGGACCTATCAGAAATGGTGACAAACAATTGGCTTTAGTTCAAGTGATATACAATGACAATGACGATGGCATCTACCATTTGGTAGTCCTTATCCCAAAGTGTAGTTGGTCGAAGTAGGTTTGAAGTGGCTTTTGACATGTTTCTTCAAATGTATGGTAATCTCATTACAATGGGTTCAGTTCATAAACACTCAAAAACAATTGAACAAGTAATATGTAAGATTAAGAGTACTCGATGATGAATGAGATGTGGTAGTTTGGACACAACAACTTCAAACTTTTGACATTCGTATGCCCATATCATAGATGCCATAATTTAGATTCATTTCCTTTAACAATAAGAGCATAATTCTCATCACTTGACACTTTAAATGTAAACAACTTATTTGGTGTCATGCGAACATCACCAATAACCTAATCAGATTTTTTTTATATATAATTGCATAAGAAGCATCTTGTACAAGATAAAACATCCATTAGCTACAATTTGCATAAAATTTAATAGTTTTTAAAATAAAGTAGGAATAAAATAGACATCATAAAAGGGCTTTACATCACTATGACCATTGTTAACTTTAACAGTACATTTGCCTTCCACTTGTATTTGTTTATCATCTCCAAGTCTCACCTTCAATTTGTAAAACTCAATAAGCTCTTTAAATAATGATTTTATTCCTGTCATGTTATTAAAGCATTAGCTATCCAAAAGCTAGATGTTACTAAAATTTGTTGTGTTTTTTTTATGGGACATAAATAACTTGAGGTCCCCCTCTTCTTCTTATTTTGCATAGCTTACTTGCTTTCCCTTTTCCAGCATTCAACTTTTACATAACCAATTTTTTTTTACAATTATAACACTACGCACCGTTCCTATCCCTTTAAATGGAAAGCTTTTTCTTCATTCTTTCATCTAGCCTATTCAATCTTACTTTATAGGATTGCAATGATCCCATAAGTTCATGAAATGAGTATGTAGCTAAGTCTTTTGACTCTTTAACAACTACTACAACATGATCAAACTTTAAATTCAAACTTCGCAAAACTTTTGCAACAACCATTTGACTGGAATCTCTTTTGTATAAGATCTCATTAGATTTACAATTGCAGTAACTTTAGATAAAAAATTGCAAAAATCATTCACTTTTTATATGCAATGTTTCAAAATTTCTACAAAGAGATTGAAGTTTCACTGTGATTATCTTTGAGGAGCCTTGGACAGTTGTTTGCAAAGTCATCCAAGCTTCTTTTTTTGTTGTTGCTACTGTAACTTTTGAACAAAATTGATTCTTGAACAGTTCGCTGAATAAAGAATAATTCTTTTATGTCCTTCTTGTTTTCTTTCAATATGGCTTTGTCATTTGGATTAGGATACCCTTTCTCTACCAAGTCCCATAAATCTTGAGATCAGAATAACTTAATTTTAATCCTCCATAATTCATAGCATTCACCTTTGAAAATAGGAATTGTCGGTTAAGAAAGACTCATTGTGCTGCCATTAGTTGCAATAGTTTGTACACCAAGCTGTGAATGAACTTGGCTGCTTTGATACCACAATATTGGGATAAGCATGGAAAGAATAGAGAAGATGAAAAACAAGTGCAGAAAATTAAAAGTAGCATACAAATATTTTAGGTGTATTGAACTTGACTATTAATTGAAAGAAGATCGAGCATTTTAAATAGTCTTTGTAAAGTAATAGAGAAATTTAATAATAACAAAAAAAAATGAAACAACTAGGACAAGATCTAATAACTGAAAATAGAAAAACAAGGAACTAAACAACCGTTGCCAGACATAGCCAAAGACTGTTGCAGAACATGGTCAGATACTGATAATATAGTTAGTAATTTTGAATCAATCTCCAACATTTGATACTATAAAAGAGTATATAAATTGAGGATAATAATTCTTGTATTTCTTTATGAATGAATAAAATATTTTTATACACAATAAAAGATAAAGTGAAATATGTATAAGATTCGCTAGGGTCTGCTGCTTCATCATTTTCTGCAGTTGTTAGACACTATTATCTACTGCTATCAATACTTCGCTAAAAATTGCTATTGTATCGTCAGGTCCTGTTGTTGTATCATTGGGACATACAGTTGTCATTGTATTGTCAAAAATTGCTATTGCATTACGAAGGTTAACGACAGCTGCTATATCGCTGGGACCTAGTGGGGCTATTGGTCTTAAACTACCTACGGTTGAGCCTACTACTACTATTGGAATTCAAATGAATAATGAATGTGAGATAGCTAATTGGATATAGTAGACACCAAGCCACACTTGAATGTTAATGTTAGGTGGTCTAAGGCTGTGATGACTTTTGATCTAGAATTGCTAACCATAATGAAGAATGATGCATCCTCTGAGTTTGGAATTTCTAAGGTACCTATACTATCGGTTGATCCAATAATAGTTTCAGTGACGCTGAGTGAGGTAATGGCTTAAACTTCAACTTATACAGAACATGCTATTGATGTTTAAACTCGATCCCAACTTTAAGCTGCTTAAATTCCATTTTCAAAGTCTCAATGATTAGTGCTCTATTTTGGAATATTCGTGGTTTGGCCAATAAACTTTCAATTTTGAGATCGAAAAAATTGAAGAAAATTCACGTGTTATGAATGGTTGTAGTTGTTAAATCAATGTTTGACTTGTCGTGTATGAATGAAATAAGATGTAAATTAAAGTTTGAAAGGATGGTTACTAATGCCATAGGTAATGTCTGGGTCTTTCATAATAAGGAGTTTTCTTGTGATATTTTGTATTAAAATTCTCAACTGTTGACTTGGAAAATGTCCCATTCTCTGATAAGTCAGTCTTAATGCTTTACTTTTATCCATGCTTCTTGCTTTGTGGTTAAGAAAAGATTATTGTGGAATTCCTTTGTGCCAACTACATGCCCTAGGTCGTTTTGTGGGGATTTTAATGTATGTCTTTCTATGGAAAAGAAGATTGGTGGGTTGTATTTTCAAGTTTCTGAGGCAGAGGATTGTCACAATTTTATGGCTGCATGCTCCTTGGTGGATGTTGGATATACAAGTTCTCGGTTTACATGGACCAATAATAGAGAAGGTACTCAAAGGATATAGAAAAGACTTAATAGGGCTTTGGTGAATACTGAATGGTTATCCCAGATGATTGTGAATGTTGAGCACTTGAGTCGGGTTCAATCTAATCATTCTCCTTTGCTCTCGAAGATTGCTGACAACTGCTAGGCTACTAGTAATAGAGCATTTCAGTTCCAAAATGCATGGTGCTTACAGAATGAATTTTTAGCGATGCTAAAGCAAAGCTGGGTACAGCCTTACCCGGTTCGGTGATTATAGATTCTATATCAAAAAATACGTAAATTGAGAGCGTGCCTTAAATAGTGCAATCATCTTTGTGTGTGGTAATTTTACAAAAAATGTGAGAAGGACTATAGATGAGGTGCTAACAGCATAGAATGCCTTTGAGGTGAATGGTACTGTGGATTCACGATAGGCTTTGTAGCTAGCTCAGGCAAAGTACAAATGTGCTTTACTCGCAGAAGAGGCATTCTGGTGACAAAAAGCAAGGGTGAAATAGATGAGGGAAGGAGATGTAAACACAAAATTCTTCCATGCCACAGTGAAAGAGGGAAGAATCCAATATTCTATTCAACAAATTTGAGTTCGACTGGGGAATGGTTATCAGACCCACAGTTGATCCAGGTGGAAGGGTTGGGTTTCTTAGAACATTTATTATGTAAGCAATCAGTGGATATTAATACTATAGATGGCCTAGTGGATCATGTGATTCATCCAGTTGTCTCGTCTAAGGAGAATGAAAAGCTCCAGTCCCTTTCGAAGACGAAGGAGATATATGCTACCTTGAAAGAAATGGATGAGGACAGCATAGCAAGGCTCGATGGTTAGATAGGTAGATTCTTTTTTTTTTCTATTGGGAGGTGATTAGTGGTGATGTCTTCAAACATTAAAAGAGTTTTTCTTAAGGGGAGATTTTCCATAATCTTATACCTTTACATTGCTTGTGTTGATCCATAAAGTGGTGAATGGGTCTCAGTTTTCAGAATTTCACCTGATTAGCTTGTGTAATTTTATTCAGAAAGTTATATCGAAGCTGATCATTAATAGGCTACATTCTGTATTACCTTAGTTGATATCTCCTTAGCAGGCAGGCTTTTTACCCGGGCAATTGATTTAAGATAATATATTATTGGCCCAAAAACTATGCATAGATATGAAAAGGAAGACAAAGGGAGGAAATATGGTGATAAAGCTTGATAGGCAAAGGCATATGATCGTATGTCTTGCTATTTTTGATTAAGGTTCTCAGGAGGTTTGGCTTTGGGGAATAGTTCATCGATTGGGTGTGGCGATTAATATCATATTGCTGGTTTTTTGTCTTAGTTAACAGAACACCGATAGACTATTTGCACTCTGGTAGAGGTTTTATAGTGCCAAAGAATTGTCCTCAGATTTCCCTTCTTTCTTACACGGATGATGTTCTTATCTTTACAAATAGGATGAGGTTATCTTTAATGGAGATTCGAAGTTCCTTCAAGGAATATAAGATGTGCTCTAGACAGCTAGTGAACGTGGGTAAAAATTTTGTTTTTATGGGTCGTTGTTCTCAAATGTGCAGGAATTTGATTTCTGGTATGATAGGTTTCTAGCACAGAGAAAGGCCTTTTACTTATTTGAGATTTCCAATATATTAGGGACGTCATAAGTCTAAATTCTTTAATGTTATGGCTGACAAGGTTTGGGTTAGAATCAATCATCGAGTGAGAAATTTACTTTCAAAGGGGGGGATTGTGCTTTTATGTTCAGTTTTTTTGTCTCTTCTTCTGCATGTGTTAGCAGCTTGTAACTTGCCTTGAGGGATATTGTTGAATTTGGAAATGATGGTTACAGACTTCCTCTGGGAACTTGATGATGACAGATCCAAGTATCATTAGATAGATTGGGACTCCTTATATCATTTGAAGGAGGAGGAGGGAATTGGTTTGAGGAGTTTATCACACATTTTCTTATCTTTTTCAGCAAAATTGTGGTGAAGAATATTATAGAATGAGACAGTATGGTCAGAATATATGAGAAGCAAATATTATTCACAAATAAGGCTAGAGGAGGTGATTATTAGACTAGGTGATTCTTTGGCTTGGAAGAGGCTCATTAATGCCCGTGAATTGGTGCATGACTCTATTTGAAGGATAGATGATGAGTGGATTTGGATGCCAACTTTGGATGGTAGGTTCATTATATCATCGGCATATGACACAATTAGCGCGATAGGAGTGGTGACAATGACTGGAAGAATATTTGGCATAAGGGTTTATATGTTAAAATATCCATTATTATACTCAGATTGATGCGAGGCAAGTTACCTTTAGATGTCTCCCTACGTCGCTTTAGTGTACATGGCCCCTCGATGTGCATTTATTGTATCGATGTATTTGAGGAATCCTTTGATCATGTTTTTTACATGGGCAATAGGCTCGAAGGCAATGGGATCTTTTTGGAATGCTATTTGGAGTTATTAGGCTTTGTATTAGAATAAAAGCATAATTTTGCATTGGTGGTTATTAGGTGTCAACACTACTTAGTGCACTTTGTTCATAGTTTTGTCATTCTTGATAAGTTAGGCAATTTGGAAAAAAAGATATGCTGCAAAGTTTGATAGGGCTAAGATTTATATTTCTTCCTATATTTTTAATATTATACAGGATGTTTGTTTTATTTACTAGGAAACTCTGTATCTGTCTATCTCTGGGTTTCATTGTCGAGAGGTGGTTATGGCAGTAGGAGGATATGTGAGGCCAATGACTGTAATTATTGTCAAGTGGATCCCTCCACTAGTTGGTTTTTATAAGTTCAACACTGATGGAGCATCTAAAAGCAACTTGGACAGAGGAGGTACGGGGGGTATGTTAAGAGATTTAGCAGGCGAACCCATTTTAATATATTCTTTGGCCCTTGATGACATCATAAATTTTCAGGATAAGATTCGAGCTTTATTACAAGGTTTGGAATTATGCGCAGAGATACTTGAAGTTCCTAATTGCTAGTGGAATTTGACTCTAAGGTAATTGTGGTTATGTTTAATCATGATTCTCATATTCCATGGTGAATTAGGCCCCTAATTCAGTAGGTACATAATTATACTTTTGTGACAGGGATTGAACATTGTTCTAGGGAGGCTAACCTGGAAGTAGACTATATGGCAAATCTAGGATGCTCTTCAGAAGGGTTTGTCAGCTTACAAAGAATGGATGCAGTTTCCACATGGCTCGTGGGGAATTGTGACTTTAGATAAAGTATCTTATCCTTTGATTCAAGTTAGAGCTAGATAATTCATAGTCATAACGACATTGGTGCAAGTACATTTTTAATGTTTTTTAACCATTTTCTTACTAGGTTTTACTGGTTTGCTTATAGTTATAATAGTATTGTGAAAGCCAATCTCTTCCACTTATACCTTTTTAAATTAGTACAACAAGTTAACCATCCCCTCCAGGGTATTGCTGATCGTGGTATTCCGATGTGTGTAAGTTCTAATTAATAACCTCGATAATATGAAAGCGTACAGGTCATTCGCGAAGTACCTAAGGTGTCGATCCCACAAGGAGGGATAATTTAATCATAAAATCTAAGGCCAAAGCAATTCTCAATAATTTAAAATGTAACAAAACTAAAGCAAGAATTTAATTCAATCATGCAACTCAATCCCAAGAACCAATTACAAAAATATTAACAAAGTAGCAGTTGCAACAAATACTCAAGAATCAACTTAAGGGAACTATCAATTAAGAGAGAGGGAAAATTTTACCTATCTTTATCGCTAACCTAATTGATTATGAATTATTGGATTATTGGTCGTAGATGATACAAGGGTTGATTACCCTCTCTCAAGTTATAAACATTAACCCTAGATTATAAACCCTAATCAGATTTTAGAAAATTGCAATCTCTCAATTAACATTCTATCCTAAACCCTAATTAGATCTAAAGTTGTCTAATAAACTATCGGGAACCTATATGAGATCTCTCTTCACACAATTATCAATTTGATTAAATTTCTGTTCTTATTAAATCACCTAACTCGTGTTAGCCCAATTTAATTATTTTTCATTCGATTCACCCTCTCAGTCTATTACCAAATTATGCAATCACAGAAATCAATCACAATAAATCCAATAAACATAAAACAATTACATTTTATTAAATCAAAGATAAAAACCCGAAGGTGAATATAGAATATCTCAACCTTCATAATCCTATCATCAAATTGCTATTCCCAATTATATATAATAATAAAAATGGAAAATAACAGAAAATATGATTCTAAATGGAGAAGGGAGGTAGTGACGTAAGGAAACTCCAAATCTGGTAAGTACATCGATGTCAGCTTCTTCTCCACTTCTCTTTTCCTTCTTCTCTTTCTCAATCTCTCAACAATTCTCTCTAGGGTTTCTCTCCAAAGTGGCTGATGTGAAAGTTCCTTCATCTTCTTTATTTTAGTCTTTATATAACTTTTTTGTTCTGGGCAGTCCTAGGATTTTTCCGATGCATATTAAGGGTTAGGATATAGGATCCTAGACCATGATACGTGAGAAATTAAGAGGTGCATTGCATTCATGTGCATATCATTCATATACACACATAAAATATGATTTTTTACACATTACAAATACTGTATATGCATTCAATTGACATATTCTAGGTTCTGAACGATTTAAAATGATTATGACGTGAATGGTAAATTTTATGTCTTGAAAAATTATTGATGAATTATAATTGGTGATTTAGAATTTATTTGTTATAATGGAGAGATTTTATTAATTTATATGTATTTTTGGACTAGGAAAAATACCAAGGACAAGACAAGGTGATAAATGACAATGAAAATAAGTGACAAATTGTAGTAGAAATAATCGCCAAATGGCATTAGGATTTGTTGACAAATGGCATGGAAAATTGGGTGACAATTGGTTTAAAAATTGGGAGACAAATAGACTAGTTATTAAAAGAGCTAAGTGGAACCATAGGAAAATGACAAGTGGCAAGTGACAAGTTTCATAACACTTGCCACTCACCACTAATCACCCACGACACTTACATTGAAAGACATTCATTTTCATCTTTCATTTGTCTTTCACTTTAGCTATATGCTCTCATGTTCTTCTTCTCCTTTCTTCTTCATTTACGACACTCACCAACCTTCATCACGTTGATTTTTTACTATAATCCTACACTAGCCACTCAAATATCTTGTTATCTTCTTTTTGTTACTAAAACCTATTCCTCCTTGAAAAGAAGATGATTGTGTAAGCTTTGAAGAAGCTAGGATTAATAGAAACATTTTTTATGATAGTTAGAGATAGATTGAATATGTTAATGGAGTTGACTATATGCTGAAACATAGATAAAAAAATGGGTACATTCATGTCTTGTTTTTGTGTATATGATGAGTAATAATTTATGAATTGTTATAGGGATGTTTTTAAGAGGGATTGGTAGTGTAAATGGTGGTTGAAGAGTAATGATACATTGATGAACATGGACTTAAATACGTTCGATTTTTGGGTGTATAAACAAGTGAATCATTGGTTATTATAGAGATGAACTAAATTGAGTTTTGAAGCTAAAGAAAAGGCTAGTGTAGTATTCTTGAAATGAGAAGAACTGGGATTTATGTATGATTATGAATAATAATGTTGTGTTCTGTTTTTATATAGCTGATAAACAATAGTTTATGAGTTGTTTTATGGAAGATATTGAGATAGAAATAAGGGAGAATGAAGAAGAAATGAAGTATAAATGATAAACTATGTATAAGATGTCTTGGATATAGTATGGAAAAGTTATGACTGCATGTATGATGAGATGAAGTAAATAACAATGAATCAATTGAGTAGAGTTTTGTGAGATTTAATATAACCAATATGTTAGTTATATTATCATGAAATGAGGTTGCATAAATGGACATAAATTTTGGAAAAATTGAAGTGTAAATGATGTTTATAAGTATATGGAATTCATGGAGAAATGAAGGAAGAAATGTAGAGCACAATTGCGGCCTAGTTATTTGGGTTCTGTCACAATCATGGCATAGTCCCCATGATCGTGGCCTGTTGCACAAGCTTCAGACAAGATAGTGGGAAAGTCCACCATAATCGTGGGCAAGGCATAAAAAGTAAAATGTTGTCTTTTAAGTAATGTTTGAAACAACTAATGATAAGGTACTTTCCTATGATGCATTTAGACTTGAATGACGCTTAAAATAAAACTGGTTTTGAAACAACTAATGATAAGGTACTTTCCTATGATGTATTTAGACTTGAATGAGGCTTGAAATAAACTTGGTTTGATGATGGATTAGTTGATAAAGTAGTTGATATGTTTAGGTTGTTAATTAAGGTTTTAACTAAAGAATGAACTGATAATATTAGAATAATTAAGTATAATTGAGGTGTAAGCCTAAGTACAAGATAGATATATACAGTGATAAAGCTTGAATGATAAAAACTTATGATTTAAGGATACTTACCTAGGAATAGTCAAATTGAGAATGCATTGTACATAACACATATACATATGTGTATCATTGCATATTTATATGATTGAGTAACTTAGTAATGTGTATAAATGTGTGTATTGTAAGATATAGAAGTGCAAATCGAAAAACAACATCAAGACATTGTCGAATCATCGAGGCAATAGCTATCTGGAGCTTACTATGAGTAACCTAGATGTTTCTCACTAGGATTGATTGTAATTTATTAAATTTTCAATTATTAAACTGACAATTAAGTGAATGTGATAATTCGGGACATAGATGGTCTGAGGAGTTCGATAATTGGGAATATGATTGATTATAATTGATTAAATTTTCAATTATTAAACTGATAATTATGTGAATGAGATAATTCAAGACAATGATGGTCTGAGGAGTTTGATAATTAGGAACGTATTGGAAGTGTTCTGATTGTATGTGAATTTCACTGAAATATATGTTCCCAACAAAAATGTTGAATGTCAGACTTATGTCCGATGAATATGAAAAGTGATTGTGTATATGATGAATGAAATTTGTTGAAAACATAATATGTGATATGATGTATTTCATTACATGATATGCATGATCAAATAAAGGTAGTTGTGACCAAAGTAATAAGTAAAAAAGAACTTAAAGCTCAGAATATGCTTAAAGAACCACAAGCTCAGTATTATAATGAGCCCGATATCCCCAACGAATACAAGAAAGTTATTAATGACCCAGTATCTACAACGTATATGGAATAGTTAAAAAGGCAATCGGTCACAACAATGTAATGATTGAAAGTGAGTCACATATGCATTGCATATACATTTTGATATGTATGATTTGAATGTTTGAAACAAATTAATTGAATTGTTCTAAATAATTGAATGTGAAATATTGTACACAATTGTTTTTGATGAAATATGAGGATATATGAATTTATTGTTCAATATGTGATGATTTGATTTAATCGTAAATTAAATTGTGAAATATCTTTGTGGGTTGATATGTAAGCGCGTCGAGGATGGTTCTCTCATTGAGTTCACAAAACCCATCAAAATTGCAACATTGATTTTTATATACGAGAGAGGAAACTTAGCTTCTAAGATATTATAGAAGAAGTTTTATACTTGCATTTTTGGACTCAAGAAACGACTCAAAGTTCAGTCAGCTGAGACTGTGTAGTTTAGATCAAATGTTTTTGTTTATTTTCTCATTCCATTAGAATATTTTGTAAAAGTGCAGTATGCTTTTAGATATTTATGATACTGTATATATGAATTATGGAGTGTAATGCTACTGTAACTATGTTTTACAAATGGAATGAAGACTTGATATTTTGAATATTGTGTTTTATATATGATGCCATATTATGTGAATGTGATTGCTTTAACATACCATTGTTATAGGGTATGTTCTTGAATGTCCTCTGGATGTTCGGGTATATACTTTATAGTAGTGGGGTGTTACAATTTTGGTACAGAGAATGGTTTTACATCCATCCATAGGGATGTATATAAGCATTTAGACATGATATATAGTGAGAGACTCGGATAGTAATCCTGATTATTATCTATTATAGGTCATCTACTATAGGTGGTCAAGTTGGAGAATTATCTGACCTAAAGTCTATAGAAGCTAATAGAGAGCCTTTTGTACCTCAATCTGATCAAATGCCTTTGAGAATCCCTGAGAGGAGAGAGAGGAGATATGAGAAACTCAGAAAATAGGAGGCTGTAGACTTATATAGAAGTAAAAACCTTGTTAAGGATGAAGGATGGTTAGATAGGATAGAAAGAGTGTTCGATCAGATTGACCATGAGTCAGATGAAAGATTTGACTACGCAGTCGTACTACTACAAGGTCTAGCTTAAAAGTAGTGGAAGACTGTTCCAGGTAGTACCACCAGGCCTTATAATTTAAAATGGGAAGACTTTCTGAAACTCTTTAAGGAGAATTACATGCCAAAGATCTACGTAGATAGGAGAATGAAAAATTTCCTAAATCTGAAGCAAGGCAGTCTCACAGTGGTTGAGTATAAGATATAATTCAATGAGTTCATGGGATATGCTACTACATTGATTCCTACTGAGGAGTATAAGTGTAGACGGTTGGAGGATGGGTTAAATATGGAGATAAGGACGAGGCTAGCTATTACGAATCTGAGCAGATTTTTTGAGTTAAAAGCTGCCTTAATTAGAATTGAACAGTCGTTAAAGATGGATAAGGGGAATATAGGCAATAATTTAAAATGAAGAGACCGAGTTAGTGCCAAGTTGATTCTGGCAGAAGGTTCAGTAAGCACCAGAATAGATCGTTTCGACTACTGACAAGATTGAGACAATCAGGGTTTAGATAGAAAGGAAGTTTTGTGTAGACTGGTAGTAGAAGAGGTACAGTATAGGGGTAGATGCCTAACTGTGAACACTGTGGGAAGAAACATAGTGGAGAATGTTGGAAGTTATCGGGAGCTTACCTTTATTGTGCTCTTTTGAACACCAAATCAGAGACTATCCCACAATTTTTGGAGCACAGTCCAGAGTAAGAGGAGGAGTGGTAATTGAAATGACTACCCAATAGAGCAGAGCAAGTGGATCTAGACAGAAAGGCAAAGGTAGAGGCAGAGTGAGTTCAGCTGGTCGTACTGTTAGGAATGGGCTGAGGAGTAATCAACCGCAGTCTTACGCCAGGATTTACGCTATCACCACACAGGAGGTTCAGAACTCCCCAGATGTTGTAGCAGGTGCGTTAAATGTCTTTCAATTTGAAGAATTTGCATTGGTAAAGCTAAGATCTATACATTCATTCATAACATTGCATCTAGCATCTAGACTGCATTGCGAGAGAAGATATTGAAATGTAGTTTAAAGGTGAGTACACCAATAGGTAGTACTATAGTAATTGGTGAAGTGTATAAAAGATACGCGATTCGAGTTGATCAAGTAGAGTTGGAAGCAGATCTGATTGTATTACAGTTAAGAGAGACAAACCTTATTCTATGTATGAATTGGATCATTGCTTATAGGGCTATAATGAATTGCTACACTAAGGAGGTGATTCTAGAATCTCCTAATCAGCTGAGAGTGATATTGTGAGGTGTTAGTCAAGCAGTGCCAGCTAGACTAATCTCATCAATGAGTGCTTTGAGGATGATTCGAGGTAGATGTGAAGCTTATCTGGCCTATGTAGTTGATACCTATACTGAGCAAACAATATAGGATATTCTGGTTGTTAGGGATTTCTTAGATGTGTTTCCCATGGAATTATCTAGTTGACCCCTAGATAGGGAAACAAAGTTCACTATCAACTTAGCTCTAGGTACTGCTCTTATATTTATTCCTTCAAATAGGATGACATTTATAGAACTTAAGGAACTTAAGGCTCAATTACAGGAGTTGTTGGATAAAGGCTTTATTAGACCAAGTGTGCCACTTTAAGGAGTACCGGTCTTATTTGTGAAGAAGAAAGATGGGACTCTGAGACTGTGTATTGATTATCCGCAGTTGAATCAGGTGACAGTGAAGAATAAATACCTATTACCAAGGATAGATGACTTACTTGATCAATTACAGGGAGCTCAGGTATTCACTAAAATAGACTTGAGATTAGAGTACTATCAGTTGAAGATAGCAAAGGCTGATGTACCGAAGAGTGCATTCAAGAGTTGGTATGGATACTTTGAGTTTTTAGTGATACCTTTTGGGTTGACAAATGCCCCATCAAATTTTATGGCTTTGATGAATAAGTTATTCCAACCTTATTTAGATCACTTTGTCATTGTGTTAATTGATGATATTTTGGTGTATTCAAAAAGTAGAGAGGAACATGTTGAGCATTTGAGGTTAGTCTTACAGATAATTTGAGAGAAATAATTTTGTACTAAATCAAATAGTATTCTTAGGTCATTTAATGTCTGGACAAGGCTTACAGGTAGACCTAATGAAAGTAGAAGCAGTGATTAAGTGGGAAGCTCCAAGAAATGTGTCTGAGATTCGGAGTTTCTTTAGATTAGTCGGTTATTACAGAAGGTTTATCGAGGAATTTTCATTGATCTCAGCCCCTTTGAGAAAACTTCTGAGAAAGAATGTACCTTTCAAATGGAATGATGAATGTCAAAAGAGTTTTGACGAGCTAAATCATCTAACTACGACACTTGTGTTAGCTATTCCATCTGAATTTAAAAGTTATATTGTCACGACCTGGAAGCACATCAGGTATATGATAACTGCCGCATACCTGGTGTAACACCCCACTCCCGCCGGACCCGAACCCTATATCGATCGTGATACCCGAATCCGTGCCCCGCGAGGGTGGCGTGTCACATCACTTAACACATCTCTTAACAAAAGT
>JANZXR010000006.1:9027233-9039496 GCA_027575705.1 Erythroxylum echinodendron | reverse complement strand
CTTTCATGATTCCGCCTTCTATTTACTTGCAATTGATCCCACCAAATACTAGCATAGTCACAAAATTCAACAACAGTGATGGGAGACACAGTAGGAACTTGTACTAGAGAACCTTCAATAAGATGGAACTATGCTCGGGAATGACTAGAATCAAAAACAAATGGAAGCACAAAAAGCAAAATTGAAAAGATAGAAATAGAACACAAAGAGATAAGGGGTTAGAAGAATGTTGGTTAATGGCAAGAACCCTAAGAGAACTTGTCTTTTAGAACCCTAGCAAGAAGTTTGGTCAATGGAAAGAACCCTAAGAGAACTTGTCTTTTAGAACCCTAGCAAGAAGTTTGGTCAATGGAAAGAACCCTAAGAGAACTTGTCTCTTAGAACTTTAACCTTGGGACGCCACAAAGGAAGACCACTCATTTGATAAGTCAAGTATTCTCAAATAATACAAAGAAAGCAAGAATGCTCTCAATAATACTCAATAGTATTTCTAAATGAAAAATAGCTTTCAAAGTACATTGAAGGTGCTTATTTATAGGAAAACTTCTTAACTTAATGTCCTAAAGAAGAAACTAAATAAAAAGAAACAAATCAATCCCTAAAAGAAAACAAAATAAACTTAGAAAGGTGATGACTAGATGACCTTCTTTCAAGGAAAACAAAAAGGAAACTAATTAAAACATGATATGAACATATTGAACCTTATAGGTCACGTCCTTCTTATTTTTAAGTGGCACATGGTTGTCACATGATATTTTAAGTGAGTTCTCCCAATTAGACTCCATGTGGGCCTTTGGAAACTTCATATTGGGCTTCAAGAAGTAAGACAATGCCTCTTGGACCTTTATAAGATGAAATCTAACTCAACAACGCGGGCTTTATCTCTTAAAGGTCTTGGATCAAACAATTCAATGCTTGCTTCATTGCTTTGGCCCTAGCTCTTGTCATTGAGCCTCCAACATCTTGTAATAGATTTTTAGGAACATTAGACTTGAATGTTAGGCCTTTGATATGGGAATTTCGTTCAGCCCCTTGCCTTGCACATTCAGACTTCATATCTAATCTAATTTCAGCTCCTAAGCCTCCTTTTGCAAGCTCATATCCATGCAAGTCATATCCTAGGCTTCCTTGAGGCGGATCACACCATGTATGCATCTCTTCTTGTCTTTCACATGCCCATGGTTCTCCATCACTACGCATGTCACTAAGAAGGGTAGGATGATATACTAACTTGAAACGCAATAAAATAACTCCTTGTATGCTTGATGTTTTGCCTCCCTTGTGGAGATCCATTATGGCTTCTCCTTCTTATACAACTCGTCGTGGTTGGAATGGATGGAGTAGACCTATCTCATTATACACTAAAGTCAGAAGAGTTGCTAACTTGTGAAAGTGGCAATCTAACAAATATTTTATGAGAGAGTGCTTCAACACATGAAGACTTGAAAGAAGGGAGTGTTTTTTGATTAAAGATAGGGAGAAGAGTGTAGTATTAGGCCAAAAAAACTCACTTAAAGGAACTATTAAATTCCCTTTTGTAGGCCACCAAAAGGTGCCTTTGAAGAGTCATGACTCTTCTAAGAGTTATGTCTCATGGAGAAACATCATGTATGTTCATTATAAGGTTAGGTATATGATGAATCTTACCTATTGGCCGAATTCAACTTCTTGGCTTCATCCTTTCTTGGTCGAATTCATGTATCCATGTGGGGACAATGAACCTGCACTCTAAGTGCATGCATGGAAAGATGCATTATAGTGTGCTATAGGTCATGGTACACCCTAGTGTCCATTGTGCACTCAAGCATGCTAGATTCCTTCATCTAACACCACCAATTTCACTTATTAACCTTTGGGTTTCAACTCGAACTCATGCTCCTTAATTAACTCTTCTTACTTAACTAGTGTGTACACATTTATAGCTAGCTTCAATTCTCAAGAACCAAAGATGAGCTGGGTTAATCTCAATTAAGTCTAGTTGAGCTTATCCTTAGTTTTTTAGCTAATAAATAGTTTTAATGAGCTTCCACGAGCTCATCTTAGGCTAGATTTAGACACTTGAGCTAAGGAAAAGTCATGTCAAGCGACTTATAGCTTACATGAGCTTCATTGAGCTCCCTTGAGCTGAGGGTTAGCTCCTTACATAAAACCCAAGCACTTTCAAATATATCTTGATGCGTCAAATGGAATTAGCACTTAAGCTATAAAGTTCCAACGTGAAACTCATGTTGTTTCCCTCTTTTGGTTAATTCTAGGGAAAATGAGAAAGAATATAAATTGGGGCAAAAAGTAGTAGAAATGATCGGGCAATATTCGCCCCGATTTCGATCAAAAGTATTCTATCAACCACCAATCAAAGAAATAAATATCAAGATGTTCAAAATTGGAGAATCTAACGAATCCCTAATTGTATTGTCTTTTTCTTTTTTTAGTTTCACCATACTAAAATTCATAGAATCCTTGGACTTATCTTGTAGGCTTTATTTAATAATCGTGTTTCTAGTATGAATCTAAGGTTTCAGTCGATCCATGCCCCAACTACCTCCTGACATAATATGTACTTCTAAAAGATCTTTTATAATATGCCCACAGGCTTTTTTATCAATCTTCTATTTTTTAACCAATTAACTACTAGTCTCATTTAAATTCTTAAATTGAATTTCAATTAGGTAGGAAAAAAAAGATAGACATAGTGGTTCTCCAACTAGATACTAAGCATATTCAAAAAGTTTCTTGAACAAGTCATAAATTGCACACGTAATGCTTAGTTTGTGAATTGTAATTACAACTAAAATCAACAGTCTTCGATGGTTATACAGGTATCCAAGGTACAAACGAGATGGATGCGTATTGTCGAGTATCCAATTGTTGGACCAAAATGTCATGGAGTTAGTAGAGAAGTTTCAAAAGCTTCATATCATCGATTTTGACCTACTCCAAACTATCTTCTGCAACTCTTAATAAGAGATCAACAAGAGAAGTAGTCATTTTAAGAAAGAATGAAAGATTAGAATTCAAACAAGCATCACAGGGACACAGATCCCTTACATAGCTCGATTTTTGCATCTATGGGTTACATGAATCTATAGGGACAGTGAGACATGGTGAAGAGAAGATGGTGAAGAGGCAAGAGGCACTTTGGTTTCTGAGCAAAATCTAAAGGACTTTAGGTATATCTGTATTGACATACTGGCTAGACCGATTTGGTGAAAATCAGTTAGTTCTCTTGTAAACCAATTGGATTTTATATTAAGAGATTATTAAATGAAACTGAACCAGACAACTAGTAGGTTTAGACCTTTTTTGGTTGGACCGACCGATCCAATTCAATTTTTAAAACCTTGGTCTAGTCCTGTTCAGTTTTCTTATCTCTTCGATTTTTGTCTGATCATACAAAAAGTAGGTCTAAGTGATATAAATCAACAAGGGGAATGATTCAACCAAGGTTGGAGATAACATCAAGAAGCAAGATCCTTTAACCATTCATGGAGGGCCAATGACAAAAGCTAAAGCTAAAAGGATGAAAGAAGCATTAACTTGCTTACTTGAAGACATTTGGAAGGAACAAGATCAATTAAAATCTTTGAAGGGTCTACATATGTAAGAAGAGTTTAAGCTTATTAACATGATTCAAACATTTTCAAATCATGAAGACAATGATCTAACCCACATTCTTTGAATCAGTCCAGACCATTAAAGAATAAAACAACCACTTCAGGATTGCATCTATATGCTAGCCTATTAGGTATGATTGCTCCTGGAATGAAATCAATTTGGTGTTTAATTCCCTAATTGGTGGAAAACTAATAGGAATTTCTTAAGGAAAGATCTTCATTTTCCTGCAAAAGGTCAACTATAAAACTAGGAAAACTCTTGCCAATTTTGTTAAAAGCAATCAAAACATCCAAGGTCATCTCCACTGTCCCACTCCAAATAGCCATCTAGATTATTCTTCGCTTGAAAAGGAGGAATACCCATTTTAATGTTGCCTATACTTCGATCCACATTATCAAATTAGCCGTTGTTGAATTTTGTGATTATGCTATTGTTTGGTGGGATCAATTTTGTAAAGATAGGCGTATTAATGGTGAAAGACCAGTAGAAACATGGTTAGAGATAAAACAAATCATGAGAAGAGGATTTATCGTTAGCTACTATTATAAGGATTTATACCAACATTTACAAATTTAACACAAGGTTCCATAAGTTTAGAAGAATATCCTAAAGAGATGGAGATAGCCATGGTAAGGGCTAATGTGGAGGAGGATCATGAGGTGTGGGAGTTTTGTTTAAAGTTCTTGCATCAACTTTGGATCCTATCAAACTAATTGAATTTATGGCATTCAACACCTAAAATCTTGTTTTCTTTTTAACTTATCAAACATGTTAAGTTTGTGATGTTTTGGAGCATTCAAAGTGTTGTTCTAGTCATTTTATCATCATTATTTTCATAAGGTGATTGGAATAGTTTGTTTCTTACTTTCAAACTTGAGTGATCCAGCTTTCCATCAATTGTGGAGGGTGTTAATTTGCATTCCATATATATCTTAATTCTTCAGCTATTGGGGTGTATGGTTGCTAAATTGAAGATTTCCATCCCTAAATCCTTCCAAAAATCTAGTTTCTAAGACAGTCCTAAAGCAAATTTATCAAATTTAGTTGTTAGCTCTAACTGCTCTTAATAAGGTTCACATCATATCTGTTCTCTTTTATCTACATGAACTTTTTCTTTTTGTTAAGGGTTGATTAATGACATCCAGCTCCTAGAAAGTTGAATCCAAAAAACTTTATCCTTTTTTAAGCCAGTTTGTTGATTAGGACCTCCATTCGTGGCTCTTTCTTCAATTGTGTAACAGTCCGGACTACCCGCTCACAAATATTGTCCTCTTTAGGCCTTGTCCTAGTCAAACCCTTACGGTTTTATTCTTCCTGCACACTCGCTCAGGAAAACACGTCTCTAAGGGAGAGATTTCCATAGCCTTATAAGGCGTAGTTCATTTCCCTCTCTAATTGATATGAGAATCTAACATTCCACCCTCCTTAGAGGCCAAGCATCCTCGCTTAGCCCACAGGCCTGGATCCACCCCTTGGAGGCCCAACGTCCTTGCTAGCACACAAGCCTGGATCCACTTCTTAGAGGCCCAACGTCCTTGCTAACATACCGATCTGGGTATTGACTTTGATACCACTTGTAACAGCCCAAACCACCCGCTCATAGATATTGTCCGCTTTGGGCCTTGGCCCATCCAAGCCCTCATAGTTTTGCTCTTCCCGCACATTTGCTCGGGAAAACACATCTCTAAGGGAGAGATTTCTATAGCCTTATAAGGCCTACTTCGTTTCCCTCACCAATCAATGTTGGAATCTAACAAATTGAGATTTGGAATTTTTGGGGTCACCTCAAGTTATGATGTTGATTACCCTTTGAACGATGTGTCCCTATTAAGTTCCTTAATTCTTGAATTACATATAGGAATCCTTCTTTATTCCTCCATAACTCACTGTCTAAGGTTGGAATTTAAAACTAAGTAATAATGAATCCCCTAGGATATTAGGCATTAGCTAGATATTAGTTATGATGCCCCTACATGTGCTTTGTTTCTATTATACTAATTGTAAGTATGTGAACAAGGCTTAATATGAATGAAAATTGCATTTATTCCTTAAGTATTTTTCATGATTTGGTGCTAAATTATCTTTTTTAACATAAATTTTATATCTTTATGTGTAATTGTGCAAATTGAAACTTGGGATGATTTTATTCAAGAATTGGGGGCTAATTCAAGCAAAATCATAAAAATATCAATTCTTGGAGGAACATGATTTGGCCTATGCTCATGTGCCAGCTCATGCCCTAGATTGATCAAATGTAGTAAGTGGTATGGCCTAAGCCACGACCATGTATGAATATGTTTGCAAGTCAAAGAAGAAACAGGAAAATCCAATGTTTAGTTGTCATTATGCTAGAGATTGTGATACATATGGCATTCAAGATGCTATAAGAAGCAATCTAGGTGATTTAGAACTGATTTCAAATATGGAAAGTTTTTGGGTTCCAAATAAGGAAACTTCACCAAATTTGGAAAATGGAACTAAAGCGTAAGGAGATACCATGAGAAATCATATTGAGGTTGTTCAAGAAAAACAAGATCATTCAAGTGCCAACATGGAAGGTTTTTCCAATATGGAAAGTTTTGTCTATTTGGTCACAAGGTCCCGAGCAAAGCGTCTGAAGGAGCAACTCCAAATTTATGTGCAAAAATATGTTGAAAGTGGGCTGTCCAAATATGGAAAGTCCATATAAGGAAATGTTTTGGAGCCTAAGTATGTTTACATAATTGGGCTAAAAGACTAGTTTGGAGTGTTTGTGTTTTTGTTGAGCCTATTTTGGGTCACATTTGGGTTTGTTTGTTTTGGGCTCTTTTTATTTGTCTCCTTTCATTAGAATAAGTGAAATGGACCACATTTCAAGTAGGCCACGTTGGCTTTAGTCATTTCTATTTCAGAATTGGTTTATGGGCGCAATTTAGCTTTTTAAGTTAGAATACATGGGGCCCTTGTTCTTTTTACTAAGCCCAGTCGAAACCCATTAGGTTTAGGTTTAATTAAGCATGTTTTAGGGTTTTTGTGGTTGTCATATTCACCTCTCCATCTTCTCTCCAGCAGCCACCTCTCTCTCAACATTGAAGATTGTCTTTTCATCTCACCCACCTTCTCCACCACTTTCTCTACATCAGCCATGATCTTTACTACCATTGAAAAAATTTATTTCAATTTTTAATGTTTTGTCTTGCATTGTAATACCTATTAAAAAGGCTATTTTCGGATGTAATAATAGTCAAGTTGTAATTCGAAAATTTCAGATTTGAATAGAGAGAGTTTTTGCTTTCTTTTACGTTTATGTGCAAGGTGTTCTTACTGATTGCAATTGAGCTTATCTTTTGTTATCAATTTTAATTCCTATTTCTTGTGTTCTTGAGTGCTTAATTGATTGGGGTTTAAGGGCATTTCTAAAAATTAATTTGAGTTCTTTTCATAAATGTTCTTGGGTGTAAGAAGAAATCATAATCTGATTGATTTGTTGAGAAACGATTTCTGATTTGGTTAGTAACAAGTTCTAAGGGTCGATTAAGGGTCTTGGGGTTCCGCATCAGATTGTGTACTAATTTTAATGAAGATAGTGATATTCATGGTCTATTGACATAACAATGCATCACTTAGAGGAAATAGTGAGGTCTATGGTCTAGGCCATAGCTATACCTTGAACCATATTTAAACGGAGTAAAATATACTTAAGGGTGGTACCCTAATTTTAGTGAGACTTTACATGAATTTGGAGAAAACACAATTAGTCATTTGGATGCTTCTCCAAACCTTAGAAAGCCAATTATAATCTATTTTTCACCAAATAATCACAATCTATATGTCATCTCAAAAAATCAAGCTATTGACTTAATCAAGAGTTCGTCTAAATTTGTTTCTATCATTTGTGGCTAAATATTTATGTTGCCTTATTTATTATTTTGAATATTATTTGTGGCTAAATATTTCTCTACGTTTAGATAATGAAAACCCCAATCGTTACTTTTGTATGGATTGATTTGATTTGATTTATGATATGTGGTATATTTTTGTGAACTACCTTTGGTTGAACTTAATTCATATTGGTGTCTAAATCTGATTTAATCAACCTATAGACTACTCAAGAGAGCTTGCTTATGAGTGGACTAGTGCTTCTTAGGTAGTCGAATGGGGGGCTCAAGAGAGACCTATGTGATCTTCTTGATGTTAGGGTGAAACCCGTCATAAGATTTCATAGATCTTAATGCATTCAAAGAGGTGTTAGCAGTGGCATAGATTTGGTTAACCAACTATATAATATATGGTTATAGCTCAAGAGAGTACATTTTTAGTCTTTGAAATATCCTAATTGTCTAAAGAATAAATCCAATATAGGTTATTCAAATAATGAAGTTAAAAAGTACTATTAGGTAAGTTATTGATCTAATTATAGCTATTTGATATAGTTATCTTTTGATTAATCATCATTGATTCCTTAATTATTATTCAAGATCTAGTTTTATATTAATTATATTATTTAAATCCATAAAAATTATATCTTTATTAATTATCCTTAGGTTAGTTAATGAGGTGGTGTTTTCTAGTTCATATCACTTCTTTATGGGATTAGATGTAACACACTACTCTTATAGAGTATATGCCCGAACGCAATGATGGTATTCAAGAATATACGCTATGAGGAAGGCATGTTAAGACGATCAAAAACACTAATTGTAAATTTCCAAACATCAACCACATCTTAAGCAACTCATATTTCATTTAGGCCCATTTTATTACAAACTTATTCAGTAGAAAAAGTCATTACATTTCATAATTCACTTATACAATGTACATTAGATTAGGAATATAATGTTTAACACAAAATTGATTGAAAACGTATGCAGGTGCAAACTGATCCTGACTACTAGCTCATGTTCATATGTAATGGCTTTACTCCAATTGGTCCAACTGTCTCTTCTGAACCTGAAAAGTCACGTTGCAATTTTTGATGAGTTTTGCAAACTCAGTGAGTGAACCATCATTAATGATCGCACTCAAGTCAAATACACAAATATCGCATATCCAACCAATTTCACAACATTTTCCATCTTAAAAAGACATAATGAATGTCACACATGTCACATACATTCTTTTAGAACATGTATGACCCAATTAATCATATTATTATTGCATATCACTTTATCATCACAATTTTAGAAAAGGTTTCATAATCATATAATTCATAAATATACAGATGCAGATGCATATGAGACTCCAGATTCGTTATTATTTTTGTGATCGAGTGCCTTTTAGATACAGATATAGATACTGGCCTATTGGGCTCAGTCAAATACAGAAATCATAGAGCAAAGCTCTATATGCAGAATTTTGAGCTTAAAGCTCTTTTAGACTAGCTACTCTAATCGTAACAACTTTATCTGAATATGCATTTCATGCTGCATCAAATCACAAAATATGCCATGAATAGCATTTATTTATGATGCATAAACAGAATCTCAGATTCATCGGACCTCATTCCAGCATTCAACTTTCATTAAGTATTCAGAAATTATTCAGAATCATATGCTCGTTTGCAATCAGAACACTTCCAATACATTCTCAAATATCAATCTCCTCAGACTATTAATGTCTGGAATTCACATTCAGATGATAAACAATTCAATAATTGGAAGTTAAATAAAATAAATCAATCTTAGGAATATCATCTAGGTTGACTCATAGTACGCTTTTGTATATGCTATTGCCTGAATGGTTCATCAATGTCAAAATAATGGCGTACATCTTAAGCATCTAAATACACATAAATTATACACATTTCTAACTTAATCAATCAAACACATAAATATATATATATATATATATATATATATATGCCATGTGTAATGCACGTTCAATGACTTTCTTGGGTATATTTCCTTAATCACAATTCATAATCATTCAAAATTTATACTAGAATATGTCTTGTATACATTTAGGTTAATACCTTGATTACACTTAATCATGCTCAATTCAATAACCATACATTTACTATCTCTTTTCTAGCATTTAAAGTATTCACATAATTCCCAATTCTCACTCATTTATTCATAACACAATACTCATAACCTTTGGAATACATTTGCTTTCATATGAACATTTCATGCCTTTAACACTCCTTTCCAAACTTAGATACATTATTACCAAACATTCCTTGCCTTAAGGTGTAGCATCAATTAACATCTTCAACTTATCCAATACTTTAATCAACTTATCAAGCATCAATTTAGGTTCATTTCAAGTCCCAATCAAGTCCAAATGCATCATAGTTAATTACCTCATCCTTAATTAGTTCAACCATTGCACAAATCAAAGATTACCATGTAAAAGCACTTCCCACGATCATGGGGTACCTCCTCAAGATCGTGACAGAAGCTAATCTCCCATTTTTCTGTAATTTTCTAGTTTTTCTCATGATAAATTTTCAAGTCAGTTTTGTATGGCCAATCTGACATAGAAATTGAAGTTTCTAAGCAATATGTTCTCTAAAAAAATGTTTTTATATGTCTCAAGTTTCTAATGAACTAAATTTCATACAATTTGGTTCATTATTCCTCGAGTTATAACTAAAAAACTACAAACTATTCTCAAACAGTGACAACACTCAGTACTCAAATTCAATCCAAATTTCACAACCCTTAGGTATAGAATTAAAATTCAATTCCTTCATGAAAATTGTAGCCATATGTCTCTATTTTAGTATGAATTAAAAAAATCATCCTATTTGGATATCTACAGATCAAGATATGGCCAAAATACAGATGCCTATTCAATGGAAACACTCCATCTAACATATTCTAGCACACTTCATCATCAACCTTACAAGCAATTCATTCCAATTCAAGCATCGTTCTCATACCATTTAACATGACTTAAAGCCCAGATTGTTACTTACCTATTAGACTTCCAATTGAACACAAAACTTCAGATTAAACCAAGTCTCCAATCATGCAAGATCAATCACGAATCTAAGTGAAAACATATTGCTTTTAGACAACAATATGAAGACCACTTTCAACTGATTCCTTGGCTAATTTGTGAAGTGTTAACATGTATCTTTTGTGTAACAATTTGGACTAGGTTCAGGCAAGTTACAGAGAAAAGGGAAGAGCAATTTCGGTGGAGAAAGAGGAATGAAGGCAGCTGTAGAAACTTTGCTTACTCAAGCTACTAGGTGTCAACTTCTAATCTCAACATTTGTCCTAAGGCATGTATTACATTTGCTTAATCAAAATGCCGCCACTATCCACTCCATAAATTGCCATTTGTCATTAAATGATTAGTCCACATTTCACCTACTAATTGCTCTACTACTCACATAATAATTAGTCCATTTGTCACACATTTACTAGTCCATTTGTCAAATATTTAACTATGCCAAATGTCACTCAATTTTAGGCTTAGTCATCCTAATTTTTTATGTTTCAATTTGTCTTGCCACTTAACATTTTTTCAAGACTAAATGTACATGTTAATTTATCAATCTCCTAATTATGATAATCAATTCCAAGTTGCTAATTATAAGCCATCAAATAGTCTTTGGTAAACCATAGCATAAGACATTGGAAAAGCATATTCATATCTCATATCACATTCAAATTCATGCCCCGGAATACATCAATTGAGTGCAATTTGTCTAACTTACAATTTATGTGTGTATGATCATATTATGCCTTTAAATACATTTACAAACTCATGTCATAAATCTATCAATTTCATGTTATATGCTGACTCTCATAGGACTCATTAGTCCAATGCTTTAAATCTCTTAATCATTTGAGAGATAGGAAGCTACAGTAGATCCTTAATTATATTTCTTATCAATAATATGTGCACTTTCTTAGTTAGTGAGTGAAATATTTGTAATAGGGGAAAAACTTAAGTAACACTGATGCATATACTCACAACACTCACAAAGGCTCCATTTGATTATGGTTATCGGATGTGAGTATATGGCCTTTCATCTATCTATCGCCCTTCTTATAATAATGTACGGCAAGTTCTCACATGTCAAAACTTAGTTCTTATATTGCTTATTGGTTTGAGGGGCTTCAGGGGTGTCCAAAATTCATTTTTAAGGATATTTGATGACCCAAATAATTGGAGATAATTCTCAAGTGAAAATATTAAATGATTTCAAACAATTTCCATAGGTGGTGTCAAATGATGTAAACTAAAAATTGGGATTGCCTTTCAGTTTAGACTTAAGTCTATGGCTTTCAAAAATAACTACTCAAAGGCAAGGGGTCTTCCTAGAATGGAAACTTTGATGCGCAAGTGAAAGTTAAAGAGTGCTCAGTATGTACATAAGTCTCTACTTAAGCTTAATGATAGTGGCTATAGGAATTTTAGGATGTCTTCCTTTTATAGACAATCCTTTACGAAATGTAGGTAGATTCCAACCAACCATCCTAGTAGATTTTGGATCCAACCTCTTGATACAACTAGCCTTCGCAATGGAGTTCCATGCCTTACACATCAACCTGAAAAGCTACACATACCAAGTGGTTCAATTACAACGTAGCAAGTTTCAAGGCTTAAACAAGCAATGCAAGCTTTTGTTCAAGACCAAATCACAAGTCAAGTACATGAGGAGGCCGAAACATCTATAGAGGAACACCAAGGCACACCCAAGCTTGTGACTT
>JANZXR010000006.1:8968256-8979593 GCA_027575705.1 Erythroxylum echinodendron | reverse complement strand
AATGCATGTACAGACATTTTTCATGTGCACATATCACTGTTCACAAATGCATGAGCATGAGATGTGTTTTCCTAACTCTTCTCCGATTGACCTCACTTGGGCCTGTTTCTCAGGTCCGACCCGTTCTGTGGAAACGGGATGTTACAGTTATTGTCATTATTATTAATTTTGCAATTCTGAAAAGGCATTCAATTATGTTATTATGAATACATCAAGTTCCATCAAATGTTTGAGACGGGGGCAACTTGGAGCTAGACAATCATTTGTAGTGTATTTATAACAAACCAATCATTAATTCCATATAGTGATTAATTTAATTTTGATTATAACTAAAGTACAGTCTTATTAAACAATTGTGCAACTGCAAGTCATTGTTATTAAATTTTTCTCTCTGAAGCATTTTAGAGGTAATTAATTGGTTGATGTGAGGAGTGGGAGTAAGCTTTAGCTCTGACTCTTATTACATCTTTGAATAAATAAGAAATACATAGACACACAGAGATAGAGACATAAATGAATAGAAGGAGAGGTCAGTTGACAGCATTTACAAAGGAGTGAAGGAGAGTGACGAAGAACAGATGTTGAAGAAAGCGAGGTGTTGGTGCTTCAATTCAGTGGTCATCCTTGAATTCTGCATTTAAGTGAATTCAAGATGAGTTAATGAAGGCAGGTAGAGCTACTTGAAACCCTTGTTTCTCTTTCAATGCCTTCAATAGCTCATTACTTCTATTTTCTTTTAATTTTTTGCTTGAAATAGTTTTTCTGAGTCGTTATGATATTCCAAAAACTCAAATGTTTTAAGATGGTGGCTACCTAAAGAAATACCCTTAGTTTGGAAAGAAACATATTTTTTGGAGCCCTACTCTATTGACTTCTACCAGTGAAATAGGTTGGTATTTATGCGATCTTGCTCAGTCATCTTTTTTTGGGGTCCCTCTACAAGTTGTATTCGGTTGGTGAAATTCAGCTAAGGACACAGTTTATACATAGCCTTTCATAAAATATATTAGAACTTTTCTCAGTCAGAGTAACTTACACGAATAATTGTTCAATGACTTTGCTTTATTAGCTCAAACTCTTCAACCACGAGTGAAACCTTTATTCACGGGCGAGTCCCAAAAGTTAAACAATATGACAATAGCAATAGACGAGGGCAAAGGTGCTTTCCAA
Organism: Erythroxylum echinodendron; assembly: GCA_027575705.1. NCBI lineage: Eukaryota > Viridiplantae > Streptophyta > Magnoliopsida > Malpighiales > Erythroxylaceae > Erythroxylum > Erythroxylum echinodendron. The sequence goes on along the minus strand of JANZXR010000006.1, from coordinate 8,978,423 downwards.
TTCGGCCCTTTTCATCCTAGATGAATTTATGAAGCCGAAAGCTCAGTTGCTGTGTTACGTTTTGGATTACGAATATAATGTTTGATACCTATTTAGATAACGCTACTTTGTAGTTGACATTCAGAAGTATTTAAAAAAGGGTCAACTATATGATTCATAATTAATAATTTTATTATTTACAATATTGATGATTATTAATTTCTAAAAAATTATCAGTTTCAAAATTATTTTTATAAAAATAAAAAGAATATACATCATATATTTTATGTTTTAATTTCGAAGTCCATATATTGTTGTTGCATTGTTCATAATTACAAACTATATAAGACGAGTTACTTTTAAATTTTGAATTTAGGTTCAAACTAGAGAGTGTTCTTTTAGTTTCAGTATATCTTCTATTTGGAATTTAACAATATAATCGAGTTCCCGAAGTAACTAGCAAAGACGAAGTCGAAGTCGAGGTCGAAGTTCAGTACACCTAACTTCTTCCTTAAGTTGCTAATTATGAGGTACTTTATGGTTGGGCGTGTTCATGTGAGAGCTTATGCATGTGCCTATAAATACATGGATAAGGATTCATACAATTTCACGGAATTATACATAGTTTGCACCCGAGCGACATGACAAATCAATGTAGCTAGCTTTGTATATTCAATATTTTATTTGACCTTAATTTTCGTTACATTAGCTGCTATACCTTACTATCAATCGTTGAATTCATAACTGCAATGTTTTCTGCAACTGATTGCTTTTCATCCATGTGGTAAAATTATTTTAATGAAATCGAAAAGGATTGCAAGAAATTCAAGAAAAGAGAAGTTCCAGTTTTTTTAATGTGCAAAAATTGGATATGCAACGCTACTTTCAAGAAAACTCGATATCCTCATCCATAATAAAAGTTTCACAGATCAGTATTCATGAATTTAAGCCAAGAGTAATTTACTTTTCCTTGTATATGCACTCCCTAGGCTGAACCTGGGTAGCCTACTTTTGGCTCACCGTGGAAAGTTAGGTAATTGAAGTACAAGCCAACAAATTGAAACAATAAATATCTACTAAACCCAAAATATAAACTCAGAATATGCACAAGTCTAGTTGTACCACATTACATTCATACATACAAGTCTAAATCCATGAAAAAGATATACTAATATAATGTCTCAAAAACTGAAAGTCTATTTGTTGCGAAGAACACAAAAGGGCCTTAAATTTGAGAATCTCAGGCATTAAAATAAATGCGATAATACGAAATTAATTAACAGATGAATGATAGATTGTTTAATGAGACGGAAGGTTTTATGGCTGAGGAGAGGCTCTTGAGAGCTTTAAAAGCTTATAGGTCTAGGAGTTGAGAGAGTGATTAATGGATATAGTTCATGGGACGTGATATTTGTTTTGGAGTAGGGTGTTGAGAGCTTTAAAAGTTATAGTTATGTTGAGTGACCCAATTGTGGAAGTTAGAGTTATGATATCTCTTTAAAGATCCATAATGCATTCAAGACAACATTTAATGACGCCTCTCCCTCTGCCTTACTCTCACCGCTCTCTAATTTAATACTACCAAAAGAAAACCACTTGGCTCTTTTGCCTTGTTCTTTTATTGCCTGCCTTGATTTCCATGATATCCATGCCTAGCTCCAAATCCTTCTTTTTCTATTTTACCTTTCATATAAAAGAGAATTTAAGAATGCAACAGAATGTGATTGAACTTCAATTGAAGATAAAGAACATTCTCTAGTTCTGATTCACAAGGCATGTATCCCGATTACCATTTAAGTGACCATGTGTTAAAGAGTCACAAGGTTGTGTTTCACAGTTTTGCTGCGGTGTCACTGCCACCGATTATAAGGTCATCAGGTGTTTAAGCATATATTTAGCAATATACAAGGTTGGTTTTAAAATTACTGACCTATATTGGATTTAACTTAGAGCTGCTTTTAGGATATTTATAACATTACTGACCTATAGGATTAACGTCGATAGAGTTGGTTTTAGGATCATTATAACTGTACTGACCTGTAGATTAACTTGGAGCTGTGTCATAAATAATTGAAGAGCCAACTTGGATGGCACGTCATGCATTGGGTACGTAGGCCCTTTTGCCTCCAGAGTTGCTCCATTAGATTCTTCCTTGCAGTTATGTTACTGACCTTACACCTCCAAACTGAGCCTATATAATAGCCCAAAACGCATCTTCACATTGATCACTTAACTAGATTGGAAGAGTACTGAAGAGAGACAAAGAAAAGGATTCTCATCGACATTTGAGTTCATCTCAGTTCAGCATGTCTATGGTTTCCATTGAAACACTTCACACTCCAAATGGCAGAGTGGCAATTCCAGAGCTTGACAATTTTTCGAAGAAGAGGAAATTGGAAGAGCCGCAAAATGATGGGTTTCTCGAGAAAAGATGGAGATCGTCAGACACCATGAGGTCAACCTTCGACATTGAGCTACACCTCGACACTCCTTTGCCTATGGAGTGGCAACGTTGCCTCGATATTCAGGTAATAATTTCAGTTTCGTTACGGTGGTTAAATGATCACAACAGGCAGTAAGAATCGCAAAGTAATTTCAAGTTCTAAACTCTTCTCAGAAACGAGCCCTTAGTGTTATTTTTTGTCCTTTAATTACATGCAGTCAGGACAGATACATTTTTACAATACAAGGACTCAGAAGAGAACATCAAAGGATCCAAGGGAAAGCCCAGAGCCACCAACTAGTCCTGTTCATATGAGCTTAGACCTTAAGCTAAACTTACCGTGCGACACACAGAGGAAACACCGCGCTAATGGCCAGACTAGGAGGCCTAACTCAGGTATCGCTAAGAAGGGTTTCAGTGATATATTATTCGATTCAAACAGAGATAGAAATAACAATTCAGAAGGGCCAAATCCGTGTCCTTCATGGTCGAAATTTCAAGGCGATGATCATCATCAGCAAGAGATGGTGGCTACTGTTTGCACAAGGTGCCATATGCTGGTGATGCTCTGCAGATCGTCACCTGCTTGTCCTAACTGCAAATTCGTGCACTCACCAGACCAGAGCCCTCCTAGATTGTTCAAGCCATCTTGTGCAAATTATTAACGATGTTGGAAGTAAGTATCGATCAAAGCGTGGCTGCAAGTTTTAGGATGAGAGATAAATCCATCAAGCCAGTAGTTCAAAACATTATGAAGTCTGTTCCATGGTGTAAATGCTAGGGAGCGCACTAGAATTCTTAGGTAAATTAAAGCACTACTTCACTTCTGTTGATAAATGACTGTAGAGAGAGAGATAGCGAGAGCGACAGTGGTTGGCTAACATTATGTAAAAAAAAAAAAAAAGTCATATGATTAATATAAGTTCTATAATTAAACTTGTTCAATCCATTCAATACAGTTAAGTCAGGGAAGGATGCAACTTATCAACCATGCACCAATCTATTTTAAACTTACATCTTAATTAGATGTTAACTTCCAAAAAAAAAACTTAACTAGATCTGGAATACAAAATTCTCTATTAATTATATCCGACTCAATAAAAATTCTAGTAATCCAATTCAAACTTACCATCTAGAAATCTTGTTTTGGAAGGGAAGTTATGAAGAGAGACATTCAAGTCCATCAGTGATAAATGTGTACAAATGGTAAGCGGTAAATTGTTATGTCAACTGATTTCTTACTCAAGAAATGCTACAAAATCCCATGTCTTTTATTTATTTATGCTGTCTGTTGAAAACAGAGGAAATGAAGAAATATTTAGCTCAATCTTTTATTAAGGTAGAGAATGCCTTTTATAGGCTGTAACTATAAATTTGTTACAACAACCTATAACATAAAGGAATCATTGCAAACAAACAAAATATACACGAATACAAAATAAAGCAGAAATAAGAAACTAAGACTTGGGCCAATCTGCTTGGAGTCTGGACTTAAAAAAGAGGTCCACATAGCATGCATAAGCCAAACTAGTAAGGAATTGGGTAAATGGTGACCCGGTTTAATCTAAACTTACTAGGTCTTGTTAGGGATAGAAGGAGTCTCCTCTTGTGACTCCTTTTTCGACAGCCCGCAGCAAGCTGGACGATATATGTTGTGTATAACGCCCAGCTTGTGAAGCAAGGTATGGAAAGGGTGTCGTGGGAGGGCTTTGGTGAAGATGTCGGTGAGTTGGTCAGTGAAGGACATCGGAAGAAGATGAACGATGCCGGTTTTAACCCTCTCACGGACTAGATGACAGTCGAGTTTGATGTGCTTCATACGTTCATGGAAGATAGGGTTTTTAGCGATGAAAATCGAAGACCGGTTGTCACAATAGAGGTAAGTAGGGCTCGGGTGACTGACTACAAGGTCGCGGAGGAGGAAGGAGATCCACTGGACCTCACAAGTGGTTATGAATAGAGTGCGGTACTTAGCTTTGGGAGACAGTCACTTACTTTTTAGATTTCCACAAGATTAAGGAGTCGCCAAAAAAAACTTAGTAGCCAATCAGGGATTGGGGGGATTTCAGACAGCTACCCCATTTAGAGTCAAAGAAAGCTCGAAGCTTTAAAGATGAAGCACCTCGAAACAAAAGCCCCTATCCTAGCGAACCCTTAAGGTAGCGAAGAATTCGGTGATCAGCTTGCATGTGGGAGACTGTCGGCTGCGATATGAACTGTGAGAGTTGCTAGATGGCGAACCAGATGTTTGGTCGTGTGGTAGTCAGGTAAATCAATTGTTCCATTAGACATCTTTAACTGGTGGGGCCAGGAAAAAGTTTGCCTTCTGTAGATAATTTGAGATTTGTGACCATTGGTGTTGAAACAGATTTAGAGTAAAGGAAACCAGTCTCTTGAAGCAAATCAAGAGTATACTTGTGCTGACAAAGATTTATCCTAGATGAAGACTGTGTAAGTTCGAGCCCCATAAAGTATTTGGCAGTGGCGAGGTCCTTGATTTTGAAGGCAGTGTCCAGAAACTGTTTGGTGGATTGGATGAGCGGATGAGAGTTGCTGGGCAATAGGACATCATCCACATAGACCAGGAGAATGATGAAGTCATCATGAAGCTTCTTTGTAAACATGGAGTGGTCGGAATGAGACTGGAGGAAACCATTAAAGAGCAGAGTAAAGGTGAGTTTGAAGTGTGATTGTCAACTTGCCTGTTTCAGTCCATAGAGGCTTTTCCGAAGGCGACAGACCATATCAAGGTGTGATAACTTCAAACCATCAGGTGGTGTCATATAAACTTCCTCGTTTAAATCTCCATGTAAAAATGCATTGTTTATATCTAACTGATGTAGATACCATTGTTTTGAAGCAATAAGAGCAAGGAGAACTCGGATTGTTGTTGGCTTGACCACTGGGGAGAAAGTCTCGATGTAATTAAGCCTTTCTTGTTGAATAAAACCCTTCACAACCACTCTGCTTTTGCAACGTTAAAGGGTCCCGTCGATATTAAATTTGTACTTATGGACCCATTTGGAGGCAACAACCTTCTTCCTTAGAGGTAGAAAGGTAAGATCCTAGGTACGGTTTTCTTATGAGGCCTTTAATTAAGCTTCCATTGCATCTCTCCAATCCTTGTGTTAAGTTGGCTGCTTGTAGGATGTAGGTTCTTTAAGAGAGATTAGTCTGGCTGAAAAAAATAGGACCGAAGGGAAAGAGAATCATAGGAAAGGACAGAAGATAGGGTATGTGAAGAGGTGAGAGAGAATGTAGGACAATCATAATCTGTTAGGTAAGAAGGTGGGTGAATTGATCTGGTGGAGCGACAAATAGGATGAGAAGGTGGTGATGGAAAAGGGGTGGAGGCTATTGAGGAAGATGGTGAAGAAAGAGAAGGAGGAGAACTTTGGTTAGGGGAAAGAATAGGTAAAAATGAGGATCAGAGGTCAGTAGATGTAGGAAAGGAAACGGTAGGTAAATTAGGAGTAAGTAAACTTAGTTCAGGTGGTATTGTGAGAAAAGGGAATTGATTTTTGTAAAAGATCACATCTCTTGACGCAAAAAACTGCTTAGCATGTAGGTTATAGAGCTTGTAGCCTTTAGAACCTATAGCAAAACCAAGAAATACACACTTCCTTGCTCTAATATCAAATTTGCATCTACTGGCTTCTTTAGTGGAAGCAAAACAGAGACAACTAAATACTTTCAAGGATCTAAGGTTAGGATTAGTGTTAAACAAGACAGAATAGGGAGTTTTATAGGATAAAAGGGGAAAAAGAACTCGGTTTATTAAATAAACTACAAGGAGAATGCAATCTGACCAGAACTTGGTGGAAAGGTTAGCATGTAATTTTAGTGCTCTGGTAAAATTTAAAATATGTTGGTGCTTCCTCTCCACTCTCCCATTTTCTTGTGGTGCTTCCACACAAGATGTTTCATGTAGAATTCCCTTCTCTTGATAAAAATTCTTCATTGAAAATTCAATTCCATTTTCACTTCGTATGCATATAATTTTCTTGTCAAAATGCCTTTCAACATAGGTATAAAACCCCTTCAAGAGTACTCTAGCTAGTTTCAAGCTTTTGTCACATCATATAAACCCAAGTCAGTCTAGTATGATCATCCACAGCAGTCAAGAACCATTCGTAAACAAAATGAGAAGGTGTGTGATAGGGCCCCCATACATCAACATGAATTAAGTCAAAAACAAGCAAGAGCAATAGATTTACTAAAAGAAAGGGTAATTTCTTCTATTTAGTAAAGTGACAAACATCACATTATTCAACAAAGTGAAAAACTACAAAGGGATCAATCTTGGAAAGGCTTCACAGTCGTTGATTGGATAAATGACCTAGTATCTTATGTCATAGATGTTCTAGGTGTGTGATGGTACTTCAAACAAGTTGACAGGGGTCCGGAGTAGATGAAGAGAGGTGGTAGAGTCTATTGATTTGTCTAGAAAAACCAATCATCCTCATGGAATTGGTGTCCTAAATATGACATAAGGTAGATGCGAAGGTTAGATAAAAAGGACTAGAAATAGTGAGTTTGCTGATAAAGAATAAGTTAAAAGAGAAATTAGGTACAAATAGAACATCAGTGAGTGAGTGAGGAGATATTGACAGTTCCAACATGTGTTACCAACACAAGAGCTCCATTTGGTAATCTAACATTTAAACTATCCACGGTTTTGCAGGTTGTAAAGAGATGTAAAGAACAAACAATATGGTCTGTAGCTTCAGAATCAAGAATCCATATGAAATACCAAGGATCAGAAGATAACACAAGTTTGGATGTACCTTGTTTATGAGTAGAGACTATATTTAATTGAGAAGTGATAACTCCTTTTCCTTTTTGATCTCTTTCTTTTTATAGTAGCTGCACTAATTAGCCATATTGTTCGGCATTCAAGTTGTAAACAGAGGTGTCTTGGGAAGGCTCTCTACTTATGGATTGGGAATCTAACTCAGAGGAGAAAACATCCAGGTTAGTTTCTACTTAATTGATAGTTTTGAATTTGTGTGGGTTATTGTCTCTATTGGAGTAGGAAGTTCTATTGAATGTTGAGAAATTGGGTGGGAAACCATGCTTTCGGTAACACTTAGATTCAATGTGGCCATTATTACCACAAAAGGTGCAAATGGGCCTTTTGGATTGTTTGCTAAATTTTTTGGTGTCAGTTTTGGCATAGAGAGCATGAGGTTTAATAGCGGGAGTAGACAGGTTATTTTGTAAAGAAATGTTTAGTTGTCTTTCATATTAAGCAACCATAACAAAGACTTTTTTGATATTAGGTAGGGGTTCCATTATCATAATGTGTGACTTCATAGTAGAATAGGATTCATTCAAGCCTTTAAGAAACCTAATCATATAATCATCATCCTGATAGTTTTTTATAGTAGCTAAAAAATCACAAGAACATTAAAGTTCAAACTTACACATGGGTAATGGTCTAAGGTTAAAAACCTCATCGCATATCATCTTAAGATGAGTATAGTAATCTAAAATTGAGAGTGATCCTTGTTAGAAACTGTAGATTTCTTCTTGCAAATCTGATATTCTCAATGAATCTTCCTGTAAGAATTGTCCTTCCAAGTCTTTCCAAAAATCTACTGAAGAATCAAATCAAATCACACTCTGTGCTATTGAATCTGTCACAGATCTTAATAGCCAAGAAAACATTGTAGTATTACACCTTTCCCAATAGATAAAAAGGGCGTCATCTTTGTCAGGCATTAGAATGGTACCATCAATAAATTTAAGCTTGTTTTTGGATAACAAAGCCTTCTGGATTGATCTTGTCCATGAGTGATAGTTGGTTCCTGTCAAAAGGGTTAAGACTAGGACTAGGGAAGGGTTTTAATTGGGATGTAGGTAGTAGGGGCTTGCTGGATGATCTTCTGGTCTTAAAAGATTTTGATTTTGTTGTCCTTGGTTTACAGTGATGCTAGCATATGAGGGTCCGGATATGATGAAGAAATCAAAGAAGATGAAGAGAAAATGGTGAAACAAAAAAAAACTATATTATGACAAAATCAAAAGGAATCAGAGACATTGCTTTGATACCATGTTGAAAACAAAGGAAATGAAGAAATATTTGGCTCAATCTTTTATTAAGGTAGAGAATGCCATTTATAGGCTGTAGCTATAAATTTGTTACAACAACCTGTAACAGAAAGGGAATCGTTGTAAACAAACAAAGTACACACGAATACAAAATAAAGCAGAAAATAAGAAATCAAGACTTGGGCCAATCTGCTAGGAGTCTGGATTTAAGAAAGAGGTCCACATTGCATAAATGAGCCAAACCAGTAAGGAAATGGGTAAATGGTGACCTGGTTCAATCCAAGCTTACTAGTTCTTGTAGGGACAGAAGGAGTCTCTTCAACAGCCTGCCACAAGCTAAACAGTATACGTTGTGTATAATGGGAGGGCTTTGGTGAAGATGTCGATGAGTTGATCAGTGGAGGACACCCAAAGAAGATGAAAGACATCGGTTTTAACCCTCTCGTGAACGAGATGACAGTCGAGTTTGATGTGCTTTGTACGTTCATGGAAGATAGGGTTTTTGACGATGAAAATCCCAGAACGGTACTATCAATTAGTCCAAACTTACTAGGTCTCGTTAAAGACAGAAGGAGTCTCCTCCTGTGACTCCTTTTTCGATACTCTCCACTAATTCAACCAATCTCCATTCCTTTAAGTTCGATACAATAAGACCTAGTGCATATACACGTATATATGTAGCTTCTCGTGAATCAACTATCCATATAGATGCAAAATGTTGTAAGAAGATGGTACCGGGATCCTAAAGGACACACTGGGAAAGGATATGTCCCATACGTACCAGTATGTCCTAGATATACGTCAACACCATCCTTCAAACAACACGTATCAAGAGATCATACGCTACTCCAAGGTGGATTATAGACTACTGACTCTTAAAAGTTATAGGTATGATGGCCGAGACACACTTCTCTTTCTAGCTCTCCTGGCTCTACGGGCTCAACTCTTAGCTTTCCTCTTAGGAACCTTACACACAGTATCTACTCTCTTTCCCCGTTAGTTTTAATATGATACAGCGGAATTGTTTTGAAGACGTAATCATGGACTGTCTTAGACTTTCTTATACACAAGATCTTCATAAGAGGCGAGCGTAGAGCATACTTGTCTCTATATCAAGAAGGGTAGTAACACTCACTCAAGACTCAAGAACGTACTAAGGTCCACTTACAAGTGAAGAGAAGCCTTGCTTTTATGGGTGAAACAAGGGGTATAAAGGTAAAACTACCTAAAGACACACTCATGACAACTTTAGAAAAGTAAAATACAATGATTACACTTTATCAAAGCTACTTTAAAAAGGAATCTACTTTTCTAAAAGTAAACAGTAATATGATAAAAAGAAATCTTGAATAGTAGTTGTAGTCCACAAAGATTCTGCATTATCAAAACACTCTAAAGGAAAAAGACAAACTCCTAAAAAGACGTTACTCTTTAAATGTCGTATCTCACTTTACATAGATAAAGTGAGGTCGTGATCATCATTTATCAAGGCCATGTCATTGTCAGTCTGTTCTAGAATATGACCGATATTATGGGCAGTCCATTGAGCAAGTCCTGGGCTAGTAATGGGCTCTAGAATTAGACTAGATGGTCTCCTTGAGGCTGTAGAGTGGCAATGTAACATCCCGTTACCCAAGTTGAGCCCAGAATAGTAAATATGAGAGATTATTGAGAAGTTAGAAATTGCATTT
>JANZXR010000006.1:8939460-8964991 GCA_027575705.1 Erythroxylum echinodendron | reverse complement strand
AATACATAACCAAAACTTACCAGTGGAAGAAGAGACCCTGCGTGCCTCCGACAGTGGCTGCGTGCCTCCGACAGTGGAACACCGTGCGACAGAGAAGCGTTGGGAGAGAATGCCAAGCGTCACGGACTGAGTGTGGAAGATGCGGAGGACGGCGTGCGAGAGAGGAAGGACGGAAAGAAAAATCAGACGGGAGGGGTAGGAGCGTCTGTTTTGTTCGGGAGACAGGGACGATGTCTTTTGTCCTTCGATTTTCGAAGGGACAAAATTTTTTGTCCCTGTCCACTGGAGACGGGGGACAAAAACTGCAGGGACAGTAACCAAACAATCAAGAGGCACAGGATTAAGTTGTTTTGTCAACTGTCCCCACTCACGGGGACAGTAACCAAACACGGTGTAAGTGTACGTTATTTTGTAATACAATACCTATTTATTATTAGTATTAGTATTTTTATGTATCTTTTTATTTATTTTTACTATTTTTTTAATGTGTACACATCCATTTAGAATTTTGTAGTATCTTTATGTCGCATTTATATGTAAGTCTATTGAAAACAACCTCTCTCCTAAGTATGAGTAAGGCTGCGCACAATTGAATCTCCCCAAATCCCGCATCATAGCGAAACTTCTACTAGTTGTTGTTGTTATTATTTTTATTTTATATTAGATTTAATAATAGTTTGAAATATTAGAATTATTATTAATTAATATACATCAATAGACATTGATAGATGCTTTTTATTTCAATAAATTATTCTTATAATTTTTATTTCTTATACAAGAAATAGGTAACCGTAAATATAATATATTGTACTTTGCATATTGTTTAGTATACTTTAAATATTATTTATATGCATAAATAATTTTATTATAAAATAAAATATATTTAAAATTAATAAAAGTACTTTTTATTTTTATGTAGCCAAATAATCTACTGTATGAAGCTCTTTTTAAAAAGTTTTTTTAATTGACAGCCAAATAATTAATTGACTTTTTAGAAAAGCTCTTCTCAGAAAAATTTTACTGATAAAAGCTCTACTGACAAAAGCTCTACTGATATAAGCTCATCCAAACGGGCGCTTAGTCTTAAAATTACGAGCCATTTAATTCAATATCAGAGAAAGATATGGTTTCATTTGAGATCCAAAATGAAGGTCGTAAGTGTATTAGCCGAATTACATTGGCCCAAAGCCAATCAGTTCTTCCTTATTCGCTACACTAATGTCTAGTTTAACTGCCACACTTCAGCGTTTTAACCACTAATCACAAAGGATTACAAGCTATCTCTACAGATTTACGGAAAGCACGAGCATATATTGGCTATCTTGTAGAAGTTTTCAAGATCCTTGGCCGCCAAAGGCGCCAATTGTAGGTCAGCACCAACATCACCTGATGCCAATCGCCTTTTTAAGCTGGGTGTCTCATAGTGGTTCTGAAAAGACTTCTTCTTTGACCTATGACGATTATAACATGGGTCAATGTAAATAACAACTAGAGAGAACATAGATAAGATTGCCAATTTATTATCCATCCATGGTTATTAATAATAGACATGATACCGAAGCAAGAATGCTTATTTTCCCTTTAAAAAAATCTTTACAGAAAGCTAACCCAAAAGGATTTGTCAAGTGAATTTCATTATCCACTTAACTAATCTGTGCCTAAAGAGGCACCCTGTTGGTCAAAAGCATGTACTTGTGGTGGACCTGAAGTTTTTGTACGTCACATATAGTTAATTCAAGTAACTTGTCACAGATGGGTAACCAGCTTTCTTGGAATCAGGTAAGTAGATATTGCAGACTTCTAGGCAGTAGGTACCAACTCAAATTCACTTGATAATAAGCTGGGTGATTTGATCAACGGCAAATACCTCTAGTCAAATGCGTAGGGATCATCTGCATATGGATTTAGCGATCCCTCTGAGAACAAATCACCTATGTTTGAAGGATGTGAACGAACCCCTCCCTTAATTCCCTGCATGCAAAATATTCATGTTAAACATTTCAACAATGCATGACTGGGGAAGCAACAACTCACTGTAATATAAATAATCAATCATATAGGGCGGTATTAGCCAAATATAAGGCAATTCTCAGAAAAGGGCAGTTCCAATAAAGCTACATATATCCAAAGAAGATAATGAGCAAAAACTTCTCTAACTTATAAATTTTCAGTGATCAATCAGTGCTCCACCAGGGAAGAAAAAGGGTTTTAGTGAAGCATACCGAACAAACAACCCACAGCAGAAAACAAAGCATAACTGTGACTTTACCTTCCCAGTGGTCTTGGGAGTTACCACCCTTGGTGTAATTCTCTTTTCATGCTTTCTTGGGTCCTAATTTGAACATACAAGGAAGTTGGAATCAACAGGCTATTTTTATTTGCCGTCGTCTACATAGGCTTAATGGGCTACCAAGAAGACTGATCCATACCTCAAACATGACGGTACTTTTTGTTTTTCTGCGTTTTGTAACTGTTCTTCCATTGGTAGTTTCAATTTCATATTCACGGCGAGTCACCTACTATGCCACGGAGGTAAGTGAAATATTGCTTGTTGTTGTTAGACAATCATAGAAGGATGTAAAAGCACGTTAACTTAAAAGATTGACAAGCATTTCACCTTCTTGTGGTGAGTAGGAATACTTGATACACTTCCCGTGTTGACATTCTCTACTTTATTCAATATTTTTGATACAGGTGTTTGACCACCCCTTGGGAACTGTTTACCCTACATAAATGCGGTGAGATAAACTGAATTTACTTCCTTTTGCTGAAGTGGTCGTACTGAAGAGGGAAAAATAATTGATCTTCGTCACCTGATCTCCATTCCCTTTCCTTACAAAAATACGCCGGCTTCTTCTACAATCACTAGGATCTCTCATTTTAATTGATGAAATAGAATAATCCTGCATAATAATAAAAATCATAGCACACAAGTGAAAGATCTTCCATATTCTGAATTTATCTATGATAATTATTCTACCTGCCATGTGGTTTAGGATGAATATTGTACTTGCAAACCGAAAGCATGCAGACTTTTGCATTATAGGCAGAATTTTCAAAAATAAATCACAATATTGTTTTCGTTATAAAATTATTGTCATTAAACCATAGAAAAGATTAACTACAGTTTTTCAAAATGCATCGAGATTCAGTTGAAAGGAAATAATCACTGCTCAAATTTGACTAATCTGGATAGGAAGAAGGCTAAGCTAGTGATCGCAACACCAGACACAATAACTTAGGCGGTGAGAAATAAATAGCAATCTCAAAGCATTGTAATAAATCCGAAGGCTCATCTATTTCTATCAATAAGGAACGCAAAGAAGCTCAAACCTTAAGATTTAAGGTCGCTAATTGTCCGATTATGCACGGAAATTCAACCTTATGAGAACTTTATTATAGGTAACAAAGAGCAGTGCCTTCGCATCGCAAAAAATGTGCAAATAATGCAAATGTTCGTCGAGTGATGTAATGGAAATGCACAGGCCACATTCACAGAATGAGAAAAACTAGAAGAGAAAACAACAAACTACCTTTTTTGAATTTACTTCCTGATCATCTTGTGGCTTGTCACTCATCACTTTCCACTGCAACTGTAACAAAGCTCTTTGTCTGTCCTCCTGCAGGATTTCAAAAAACTAACTCAGAGCCTTTTGATAATGTAATGGAACACAGTGCTGAACTATGAGGCGAACCTTGAATTTCTGAAGATCCAACTCCTCTAGGAGCCTCCGGTACTCGTATTCATGCTCACACCTCAAAGCTCTCATTTGAACTTCATGTTCATCTTGCAATTGTTTTATTCTCTGAAAAAATTGTAAAACATTGGCAACTTGTTTCTTTAGAACTGACATCAGATTCGAACCTGACTATACCTCTCTCAGCTCATTCTCAGTGTGGAGTTGAGCTTGTTTGAGGTCTTCATTGTGTTGATCTCTAAGACTCATTTCCATCTTGTCATGCTCCTGCTGAATGCGTAAAACCTGTAGAATATAGAGGATTTGAAATACTTGGATATGAATATTCAAACAATAAGCAATTCCAGTCCACAAAAAGTTCACATAGCTAATGAATTCATAGAGCAGCTGTAAGGTTGCAACTTAAGAGACCAGTATCAAACTAACACGTGGGAATCTGCAGAAACAGTGTATCCAATCATATATTGAAAGCTTGGGACTGATTTAAAACACTACCAGTGCTTAATGTAAGAGTTAAATAAAGAACTCATGCAAATATACATGATTGCTATATGTGTCCTGGCATAAAGTTTTCCACTTAGAAACAGGCAAGAGGTCCACCATAAAGTTCTTTTAGTCTTAGGTTGGCAATAACTTTGGCATCCTACCAGAGCAGCATTTTCCTCTTGAATGGACATCAACTTTTTTCTTGATTCTTCTTTGCATTCTGCAAGTTTCTGGTCACACTTTCTTTCGATTTCCAGTACAATTTTGTCTGCCTGAAATGTCAAACCTATAAAGAAGATGATCCAAGGCCAAATGTAATGAATAATTATATGCAAAAGCAGACCTTTTCCTTTTCCATGTTAACTGTATCATTCTTCTCCATCTCATACTTGTTCCTAATCTCATTGATTGCCTGTAAATAAAACATAAATATCCACAGTATATGAACTCAAATATTTGAGGTGAATATTCAAAGTCTATGAAATCAAATAAGGGAAAGGAAGCATCTAAAACCTGATCATTCCTCTGAGATATTTCTTTCAAATGCCTTGACAACTCCAACTGATTTCCTGCTAGCATCACATCATACTGTTTCTTTGTTTCTAGGAGTCTGCTTTCAGCAGCAGATAACAATGCTTGCTTCTGCAAAGGTATACAAAATCTTAAATATCCTTAAAGGTCTTAGCAACTCCACAAATTGATTAACCTATTAACCTCAGTCATTTGATCATTTAACTTTGCCTCTTTTTCCTTGTGTTGCAAAACCAGTTTTTCCTTCTCCTCTATAATGCCTTGAAACTCTGCCACTTGCTTCTCCAATGAATCTATATGTTGCTTGTATTTTTCAGTCTCTTTTCTGGAAGTATCCATTTGCTCTGATTTTTTCTGTATCTCTGCCTGTAATTTCTCTACATTGGCTTTATTTTTCATTTCTAGTGTTGAAATTTGTGACAACAAGTCTTGCTGCAAAATGTGATCAATCAAGCTTAGATTAATAGAAATAGATGCTCATACATACCTATGTACATATGAAAAGGAAGAATCTAAACCATTTTAATCTCAGACAATCTTGAATTTTCTGAAAAAGCATCAATTTTCCTCTCCAGTTTTGAAACCAAGATCTCTGTTTCATTCTTTTTTGACATCAGTGCTGCAGCTTCAGACTCAAGTACTTGGATTCTCTCTCCTGTTAAACGACATTCCTCAGAAAGCTGTGTCTTAGCAGTCTCTTGGGCTTTCTGAAGTTCTATGATCTTGTTGTTTAGTCCCAGATTTACAGATTGCAAGGACTCTTTCTCTGATGTTGCACACAGCAATTTGTCATGAAGTTCATTATACTCTTTTTTAGCATGCTTAGCAACCATATCTTGCTTATGTTGAACCAACTTAAAGCAACCATCATAAAGAGAATTCAATTGATCAAACTTTTCTGAAAAAGTCCCACTTTTTCTGTCCAGCTCAATCAATTGCGTGGCTAATACATGAACAAAACTTTCAAGGGTTTTGATCTTCTCAATTGACAATGCTAGATTGTCAGCAAGATCATTGTTGCTCGATTCAAGGTCACTCTTTGTTTTCTCCAAATTCTCCCGAATGGTCATCAAACATTTGATGTCATCTTCCTTCAGTCTCAATGTAAGATGCAACTCTTCCAGCTTAGAGTTCAGACTGTCAATTGACACTCTGTTTGTCTCAATAGCTGCTTCAAAGTCCTTTAACATAGCATCTGCACAGCAATACATGGAGAAGAGTGCCTTTACCAAACAGTTTTCAATATCTAGGACTAGACTGGGCTCCAACTTCAAAAATATTTACATAAGCAAATTGTAAGATGAGCTATTTATTCTACATCTGAATGTAATATAGCTATCCTCATGTGCTGATATGATCAGGAAGCACTAATGAGGGGACCACATTGGAAATTTATATATTTGTAAAGTGACGCACTAAAAGTATTAGAAACTAAGTGAGATGCAATTTTGCCTCTGCAATGTGTGAGGGATTCAGACAGTCAGCCTCTTCCGATCTTACTTACCTTTTTCCTCAAGGAGCTTAGTCGTTAAGCACTTTTCTTCCAGGTATATCTTGTTACTTTCTTCCTTTTCAACCCTGAGCTCTTCCAGTTCCTTTTCCCCTACATCAGGATCCAACTAATAAATGATGGGCATAATAAGAAGGCCCAACATCAGAGTCCAGAAAACTTCTAAAATGGCTCCTCAGTAATTGCCCTTTTAGAAGAATGGATCGTTACATAAGATTCTCATGACTCAAAAAATCTTAATTCAATAACCAGGGAGAAACAGTGGCATACGAGTTCTAATAATATTCTCTGCCGAGCCTAGTTTCTCAGATAGAAAATTTAGCTCCTGATTCAAGTTGTCGATAGCATTTGAGCTTGTGGATAGTTTTTCTTCAAAAAACTCCTTATCTTTTTCAGCTGTAGAAGGAAGCTAACAGGTAGTTATTACTGTCAACAAGTCGATAAGAAATCCAAATGCACAGAAAACCCCTACCATTCTTAACTTGACCAGCTAGGTGCTGTAAAGTTTCAGTCAGTTGGTCACAAAGTATCTTAGTTGAAGAGAACTTTGACTCCAATCCTTTCCAGAGCTTCTCATCCTCCTTCTGCTTTACTTTAAGCTTAGCATTCTCATTAAAGGCATTCTGCAACTTTTCTTCCAGTGCATGGACATTTTCCATTGATTTCTTCAGCTTAGAGTTCTAAATTGAAAATTGTGCATCAAAACAGTTCCAGAACATTGTGTACAAAAAGGTGAAAAATCAATGAAATTAAAAAGAAAGAACATGTTTCAGTTATGAAAGACAAACTCATGTCCACGCTAGCATACACTTACGCTAGGAGCCCAAAGGTTTTTTTTTTTAATATATCCACAAATACATGTTATATATACAAATTTAGATCGATAAAAATTCATAATACCGCCATTTCCAGGTCTGCCTTCACGGAAGCTTGTTCCTTCACCAGTTTCTCTACAGGCAAGCACAAATCAACGCTAATATTATAAATTCTCCGGTAAACTACAGAAATCAAACGAATTCTTGGAACAAACCTGCGGTGATCTTCAAATTAGTGAAATTCCCCATTGAAATGGAGTCCAAAGACGAGCGGGAAGAGAATGAGAAATTCTTAGCAGATCCTGAGAAAGACTTGAATTGATCGAAGCTTTTCATGCGTCGAGACCCTAGATTTTGCATCTCGACGCGCAGAAGACAACCCTAGAAATTTCGCGGTCGATTCTCTTTATCTCTCTCTCCGAAGAGCTACGGTGCTTTCCGTTTTCGTTCAGAGCCGTTGAAGGGACTCCTTGGAGAAAACAATTTGGGCGCCAAAACGATAAGCAACAATATTATATAAAGCGGCTAGTTTGCCACGTGGAAGACTGACGTGGGACAGTTTAAGAGTTATATTCCCGATTGACTTTTATACGAGAAATAATGCATCCCTCACTTAAGGATGTTTATAGACTAGGCCGGGCTGTCGACGGACCGGACAGTCTGTAGTCAGCTAAGAATCTGATGGGCCACAAGTTAGCGGGTCAAACCTAATGTGTCTATATTTTTTAATAAAAAAAGTTACAAAATGGTACAGTTTTGTCAAGTCATGGCCAGAAATTGTCATTCCTGCTCTCACTTAACAAACTTCCAAATTTTCCTAAAATTGAATAAAGGTTGTAGATAAGTTTTATTCTCTAACATTATTAAAATTTAATATAATTTTT
Source organism: Erythroxylum echinodendron (assembly GCA_027575705.1). Taxonomy (NCBI): domain Eukaryota; kingdom Viridiplantae; phylum Streptophyta; class Magnoliopsida; order Malpighiales; family Erythroxylaceae; genus Erythroxylum; species Erythroxylum echinodendron. The sequence goes on along the minus strand of JANZXR010000006.1, from coordinate 8,957,067 downwards.
AATATTTGAAAGCATTTTAAAAATTATACTTATTTAAAATTAACTAAAGTAATTTCATCACTGAGGAAATTAAAAGGGTTTAAAAATTATAATATTTTAAATTATTTAAATTAGATTCATAATTGATGAAACTTTAAATTTTGTTAGAGTTCAATTAATTAAATATATTAACATTTACCTGAATTTTTAATTATTTTTACTTTTAAGACTATCAATATTATGTCTAGAATCTACGTGATACTTGGAGTTTCATTAGTAATTTACTCTCATATTTTTTTCTCTTCTTTTGGTTCATAATAATCTAAATTTCAAAAGTTTCACTTTCACTCTATAACTCTCCATTTTTGGGTACTTTAATCACTACTTGTTAACTATATATATACTATTATTAGGTCTCACTAGTAGCTTAGTTATAGGTTCTTTTTTACTCTTCTTGTGTCTATAATATTTTAAAATTCAAAAAATCTTCTTTCAGCACTCTATTTTTCAATGCTCTATTACCATTTATTAAATAGAACATATGTAATCAAACAAAAGTTTTATATTTTTTTAATTCATATAAAAGCACTTATTATTAAGGATAGGCATCATCATAATATTAGCTTGATAATTATATCTCAATTTCTCCATTATCTTATCTCAATTTCTTTATTAAGAATAATAATCATCATAATATCAGTTTAATTACTATATCTCAACTTGTTCATTATCTTATCTCAATTTCTTCATATATGATTGTTTGTATTTTTAAAAATATATGTTTTTATCTTTTTTATATTTATCTTTTCAATTGTATTTATTTTTTTAGCCAAAGGCTGTATATAAATGGCCTTCATACTTTTTGTAAATTCATCAATTCAATACAAATATAGCACATTGTATTATGTTCTTGCAAGGTATTAAAGCCTCAATTTTTTTTCTCTTTATGAACATCTAATAATTCACAACTTGTGCCAACAGTATATTCCTACCTTCTCTTCCTTTCCTCACCCCACTTCAACTTAATTGAATCCCAAAAATTGCTTCACATGGAAGGCTTAATTCTTTCCTTTTTTAAATTACCTATTTTTACACAATTTTAGTAATCTAATTATTTTTCACCACCATAAACTATCCCCTCTACCTTTGATCCTTTTCAACAAATATCCAATCTAGCTTAAGATTTCTAGTTTAAAAAAGACTAAATATTACTCTCACAGACTTCCTCCTTTTTCAAAGATGTATTTTCATATATCATCAATTTAATGTTTGGAAGGCCTTATCATATGAATTAGGGTCAATTCCACAAAATAGGTAGCTTCTACATCATATGGAATTGTAAGAGCTAAAAAAGAATGATCTTATCTTCTTAAAGTATCTTTAAAAAGTAAAGATTAGAACTGACAAACTCTGTGTAGCTAGGAGATCCCTTTCTTTGGCAGAATTGAATGTACAATCTACCATAAAATTGAATTAGACTACCATAACATCACTACAACTTTAACTTTGTGTTCTTATCCAATTGTGTTATACAAATTACATGGAGAACTCGTAGCTTACAAGATATTTCTAAAAATCTCTTATACTACTCTTGTTTCTAACGTTATTATTAAGCAAAACTCAACTCTACTTCTTCCCACGCAATCTATTCCATTATAACAGTATTCTCCTTAACTAATATGGTTTTGACTAAATAGCAACAATAATAGAGCTTAAAAGAACCGTAAACCATATCAGATATAAAAGTATAAGTATTATACATTTGTTTGAAGGTTTTAAGGGGGGCCTGGGGAGAAATTGGGTCAGATCCAAGTGAGTCCATATATAATCAGGACATCATATCTTAACTCAAAACCTTAAGGCACTAGGTTATGAATCATATCTTTGTATATAACTCACTTTATCCATATGTCTCCTTCTGATGTGGGGTGACTCCACTTGTGAATTTCCAACATCTCCCCCTCACAAGTGAATCTATCCATATCAGACTAGCTCCCCCTAAACTTATAGCTTATGCGAAGCCATTTGAGTCACTTTGACCCAAATCCATGAATTCCTATTCATCAAACTTCGTCAACATGGCTTTAATAACAATGAAAGGGAGCCTAGCGAGAAATTGGACTAGGTCCAGGTGAGCCCACATATAGCCAAGACATCATATCTCAACCCAAAATCTTAAGGGACTATGTTATGAGTCATACCTTTGAATATAACTTACTTTAACCATGTGTCTCTTCCAGTGTGGGATGAATCCTCTTATGAATTTTCAACACTATTGTTTGTCATCTCCATCATTGATCTCAACCCTGTTCTCCTTATAATCCACGAGCGTACATAGGTTAATGTCATCTTCAATCATATCCTTGACCATAATTCATCTCACTACATCATTATTTTGGAAATTTTCCAACACTTTGGTATCAAGATATTGGTATTAATTTTTCATACTATTCCTGATCTTCTTAACTTAAACACGATAAGTGAGTATAATAATAATGGTCATCTATATATTGGTATAGAAAGGGATTACCTATATCCTACATAAATACTATTTTCTTACACTTAGTGCATGACAAATTCATTTTAAATAATGTCCTTCATATTCCATATTTAAATAAATACCTTTTTATTAGCTCAATAATTTTCTTATGATAATTCATGTTTTTTGAATTTTGTCCAACTTATTTTCTGACAAAGGACCATGTAATAAAATCAGTGCTCCTCCTTTAAGAAATCAGTCAAGATGGATTATATGCTTTTCACCAATCTCATTTTAGGAAAGCTAATTTAATCGACTATCCCTTTTTACATGATTAATATGCTCATAAGAAGAATTAGACCTAGACTAGGGTATTTTTTAAAATAGTCCATAGTTGTTAACTATTAAGAGATTTTAATATACCCTACTCTAGGTCTAATTCTTTCCCTCTCTTTTTTCTTTATGTTTCTTTAGAAAACTTGTAAAAAATCTTCTTGCTTCCATTTATTCACAGAATTTAATTACTGTTCAAAATTAAACATTTGAATGTATGGGGTCTGGCTATTATTTTTCCAAGCCTAAGACATCATTATGTCTTATTATTTATTAATGGTTTTATTCACTATACTTGGGTGTATCTTCTTAAAAATAAAGACGAAGTTTACTTTTGTTTTCTCCAATTTTGATCTTATGCTGAATGTCAATTTCATAATTAAATCAAAGCCTTTCATTCTACCTAAGGTGGAGAATATTAAAAATTAAATGAATTATTCTAAATTACTGGAATAATTTACTATATAGCCTATCCATATACTAATGAACGTAATGACACCATAGAAAGAAAAATCGAAATTTTGGTTTGCATTGCTCTTAATTTACTTGCACATATTCATGTTCTATTAAGATATTGGAATTATGCTTTTCAAATAAGTGCAATGTTAATCAACAACTTGTCTTCTTTAGTCACATAAAAAAGTCACCATATTTTTTATTGCATAATAAACATCCAAATTATTTTGGAGTATAAACCATTTGGTTATACTATTTACCCTTTGATCCTATAACTAATAAATTTTCATTCTAAATTAACTTGCATTTAATTTGGACAAATTCCTTCTCATTCAACTTTCTTTTATGTTGATATTATCACTAATGTGTTTACCTTGTATGACATGTTGGGTTTACTGAAAAAGAGTTTTCATTTTAGGAGATAGTTTAATCACAACCAGTCAAAGACAAAAACTTGATTATTAGCTTAACCTTTTTTTTGGATAAATCATTAGCTTAACCTATTGGGTATATAAGCCATAATTTGGCTCCTATAATGCCTTTAGATACGCAATCATTATATTCCTTATTATCTCCTACTTTCTCTCTTTCTATCTATTCTAATATTCATGCTTTTACATTAAACTAAAATACCATTAACTCTTCCTTCTCCCTAACACCAACAAATAAACAGTTTGTATTTAAGTTACATGTTTAACCTTTACCTTTTAACCCAAAATTCGAGTCTTAACTTAGTCATTAACCTTACTTAATTTAACCACAAAATCAACAACTAGAAAATCGTAATCACTATATGCAATTGAGACCATACATACGAATAAATGCTAAGCAAACTTAATATCTTTTTCCTCATCATAACCTAAATTAAGAAGCTTTGACCAAGCTAAACCATATCCATAATTGAAAAATGTCTTTTTATCTAATCAAAAATAGACATTGATTCCTAGATATCAAGTACAAACATTATAAGAATAAATGGATATTTAATATTAGAGTTGATAATAGCGTTGAACGGTATAAGGCTAGTCTTGTGACAAAAGTGTATATTCAAGAAAGCAGTGTGAATTATGATGAAACTTCCAATCTAGTGGTTAAAAGCACCATTACTCATAATTTTATCTATGGCCATTATTGATGATTGAAAAATTTGCCAACTTGACATATATAATGCTTTCTTACATGGTTTCATAGATAAAGATGTTTTCACGAAGCAAGTAAAAGATTTTACTAATCTTATGCATCTTGATTATAATTATAAATTACAAATATCATTATATAGTCTAAAGTAAAGATTCAGAACGTGCTCCAACACTTTGGCGAATTTCTTACATAACTTAAATTTCATGGCTCCAAACTTGACACATTTAGGTCATCAAGCTCGAGTATCAGGTCGAACCCAGGTTCAAATACAAAATTTCAGGCCTAGTTCTTTTCCATCATCAATTCAGTGGTTTCTTTAGCAACTTCAACATCTTTTTCTAGTCCAAGACCTTGGCAACCTTCATTATTTTCTAGGGTTATAAGTTATCTCTAAGCGGGATGGTCTTTATCACACACAATAAAATAACATATCTAATTTAATTTATCAAGCTTATGTCAATGCTTATAAATTGTGCTTATACTAATGGCATCTAGTCCACCATTGATAAAATTTTTGGGTGATCCATTTGATAATATTTTGTATAGATAAATTGTTGGTGGACTACAATATGTGACAATGACAAGTCCTAAATTTTCATTCTCAACAAATAAATTGTGTCAATTTATGTATTTTTCTACTCAGGAAAGGTTGAAAAGCTGCTAAAAGACTACCATACTGTCTTAAACATACAGACAATTATCGTGGAACTTCTAATATTTAGGAAAAATATTACGGGATTGAAAAGGCAATGGTAGATAATGTTGTTGATTCACTAAAGGGTGTAAGAGTAGACGATGAGTTCCTACATTGGTGGAACTCAATATTGGCACGTGGGCTAGACATTAGTAAATCCTACATAAAGTGGAAAAAATAATTAAAAAAGTTACGTCAATACTAACATAACACTCAACTTACGAAACTCTGATATAGCTAAGGGTTTCGTTGATTGGGGCTTTAATAAAAATAAGTTTAAAACTATATAGTTCTTTTTGAACTCTCTCAAATGTTAGGGGTCTAAATTAAATTTTAGTGTAAATGTGAGGGCTAAAATATACCTTAACCAATAAGCAAAATAGTTGACTAAATAATAGATATCTTTTTATGTCCTCCAATATGTTTTAAATTGTAAATCATTTTCTAATAATAATTAAGTTAAACAATATGATTATTTTATTTAAAATTTAATTATTTATGTATAAAATATAAAAATTTAACATGTATATAAAAAATATTTTATTTAATGGTATGCATGTAAAATAATCTTATTAGTATATTTGCACAATTTAATTCAATATATTATAAAGATTTAATCAAAATTTAAAATCTCTGAATTAGAAAGATGAAATTTCAATATTTTATACAATTGTGTGGTTCTAAGTGAATATTACAAAAAATTTAAAATAAAATATAATAGTGCATTACTTATAAGAAATATTTGAACTTACACTAAATAATTTGACAAGAACTTTCTAATCTATAATTTTAGTTTAAAAAATTATAAGGTTGAAGAGTTCAAAGATAATAACTTTTATTTACAATAATTAAATAATATTAAATATTTTATTTACAACAATAATATTGAAAACTAAAAACCAAATAGTTAAATGAATTAGAAGTAGAAGGAATGAATTTATTAAAACAAAGAAAGGGTATGAGAAGTTGAAAAAAAAATGTGAATAATGAGAGATTTTAAATAAAATGAATTTTGTAAATTTATTTCTATAACAGAATTGTTGGGAAACCACGCCGCTATTTACTCTCAACCTCAACGGAATAATTACAAAACTTTTTTGTTACTTTAATTTCCCAAAATCCAAGATGTATTTAATTATATAAAATGATTAACATATGAATTATAGCAAAGCATGAATCGTTATTCATATCTTATTATGAAGCATGATCTTTATCTTGTCGTATATTTTGAACCATTTTTGAAACCGATCCATCTCAACTACAGTAGTCATATAAGTGTCTAGCCTCTAATGACATCCGTAAAATAAGTTGAAAGAACTTTGTAGCTTTTATAGAGAGGATTAAGCAAGAAGTGTTAGCTCTATAGAGCTTAAGTCTATTTCTAATATGTTTTGGACGTTCAAGTAATTTAATAGAGATTAAATTCTAATGTCAATTAAAATTTAATTAGAATATGAGATATTAAATCTTATTAGGGAATAATTGATATTTAATTAGAATTATTTATAATTCTAATTAAATATCAATTATTCCCAAATAAGATTTAATATCTCATATTGGTCCTTATTTATTAAATATCTCATATTTAATCATAAATTTCTCAAACTTTACAATCAAGTCCAACTTGATTAAAATAAATTTGTTCTCTTCAACCTATTCTTTATGTGAGACCTATTTGGTTCTCAAATATGTTGGTAATGATTATAAATTACAATTATTTCTAATTCATAATTAGAATTGGATAAATTAAAACTCTTTTTAATTTATCTTTAATTCTCCAATTAAACAATTTATAATCATAAATCAAGATTAGCATCTAGTAATGTATCATGACCACCTAAATATTTAAGAATGTCAAAGTCATTTTGACTAACCTTTGTGTGCATGATTTTTTTATATAATTCAATCCTTTCATCATACAATGTTCCAATTAGACAGAGCATGGAATTAATGTCTCCACTTTTGAGTCTAATCATATTAGTTCTTCGTCATTATCTATTGATTCAATTAATAAAATTTGTAAATTATTTATAAAGCTTCATTCTACCTTAGCCAAGGATTTCCCGAAGTAATAGAGATCAAGAACAACAGAACATTCTCCCTAATTACTTTAGGGTGATGAATTTTATCTTGATCACACAACTATCTCCATATAGTTTATGCTACATCTAGTGACTACTGATTGAACAACTCATAATTAAATAGGTCATAAGCAGTATCAAAATATAGTAATCCCTATACAAGATAACTTAGGTGACCTCAAGTCAAATGATCACTTATATAATCATCACAATAAAAATTCCATAAATATACAAGTAATGTTCCAAATGTATATATTTCTCATGTCAAGTTTGTTCAGTGAACTTGTTCTCTAACAAGCACCTGCATGTTTGTTTAAGTATCTCCATACTTTGGTCTATAAGATCGATGACTTTCTTTATAAGGAAAAACATAACATGTGCTAGCCTTTTCTATTAATGTCCAATCTTAATATAACAATGACTAAGAACAATTTTGAGATAATACATAAATATAATATGAATCTTACAATTATAATTTCATTTGCAATGTATAATTAAATATATAATTATCTCATGGACTTTATCATATACACCTAAACATATATAAGATAAAGAATGCTTTACAATCAAAGCTATTGGCTGTAAGGTATAAACCAACAATAATTAGTTGTCTTATGCCAATTTAATTCACGAGTATACCTATTTCTTAAATTTTCATGTCAAAAAGTATATCATATTATTGATTTTTTATTTAACAATTTTCTCAATAAAAGTTTATTTTGATTTAAAATTTTGGCTAATTTTTAAGTGATAATTTTTTAAAAAGAGATATTATCTTAATAATCCTCTTAATTATCAGAAAATGTTATTTAAATAGTTTTAAGTATTATAAATTATTTATTTATATATTTAAATACTGTAAGTAATAATTACAAATACAATTAGAAAAATAATAATGCACTCGAAAATATACGATCATGTCTTATAAAGATAACAATATAATTAAAAAATATGATTTTATTCGATAAAAATAGGTAACTACAAAATAATGGACGGAAAGAAAAACGATCTCTTTGATAATGACATTTCTAATTTTCTACTGGGTGAGCTTGAATTGTAGTATATTCACTTAAGGTTGTATATTATGAGTCTTCTTTTGTTATTTTCTTTCTTTATAAAGGTTGTGTTGATAAAATATATATAAAAATGTAATAGTATAAAAGAAATAAATAAGAACAAAAGAAAATTTTAATAAAGTTTAATCAATTAGTGTACTTACATTAGTGGGATTAAGGGCCATTATTTTCACTATTCAATCATAATAGTGATGCATCAAACTAGAGTTACACAAAAGATTATTTATATGTAAACTCTACCGAATACAATCTTACATAAATTTCCTTTTTCTAATACTCAATATATAAACATGAATCTGATAACACTATCACAAAAATTTAATAGTATAAAAGAAATAAATAAGAACACAAGAAAATTTTAATAAAGTTCAATCAACTAGTGTACTTACATCATTAGGATCAAGGGCCACTATTTCACTGTTCAATAAGATGTATCAAACTAGGGTCACACAAAAGATGATTATATGTGAACTCTACCTAATACAATCCTACATATATTTCCCTTTAATAATACCTATAATTCTTTCAATATTTAAATTCAACCTAAAAATATATTTTGAGATAAGACAGTCTGTCGTAAACATTTCTTAAAAAATAGTCCTATCCTAAATCATGTAATTCACTTTTTCTTATAGAAAACGATAATAGTGTGGATGCTTCTATGTCTTAGGTTATGTTTTTAACTGTATTTATTTTAACATAGACATAAGAATTGACAAACCCATTTTTTAGGTTGTTTATTTCTTTTGGAACTCCTCCAATCCAATTATGTTATTACTCATGTCTTCAACTCTATATTTCAAAGAACACATCCTAATACACAACCATATTATTGTAGAAATACTCTAATATTGTAAGTTTGTGTATATGAGTCATTATATAAAAATCTTTACCTTAGAAAATATACTCTAAATAGGTTGAGTTGTTTCCATGTATAACATCTCGAGAAAATAATCAAGGTCAAGCAGTGATTAAACTTCTCTTTGGCAACTATCTTTATTAAGATATTAGTTGCATTCTCTAAAGTGTAAACCTTTTCCAACTAGAATTAACCAGATGCAATTAATTTCATGATCTTGTAAGACCTTACATCTCTATGTTTGGTCTTTACACAGTGCACTTGATTCTTTACTAAATAAATGGAAGAATATACTCGAACTCTACCTTGATCGCTAGTTACTTACTTTATTAGTCTTGTAAGCTATAATTCTTCTTTAGTAGCCTCAACGATTTTAATTATTTCACTTAAGTTGTAGACAATGCAAACATATAGTGAATCATTGAATTCCAACTAATGGGCTCCTATAAGAGTTAAAATATACCTTATGATAGATATATTATTATTTGAATCTCTTATATAGTTTCAATCCATATACCCTATAATTGAAGGATTACTGTATTTACTACTAAACATACTTTTCTAGTTCGTCTCTTAAGTATTTGAATATCCATTTAAGTGCTTCCTAATGTTATCTTCCAAGTTTTAGCATGTACTTACTCACATGACTAATAACATAAGCCAAGTTTGTCCTAGTATAAACTATCACATATATTAAACATCTCATAACATTAACATGTGGTACTTTAGACTTATCTTCAATCTTTGCATGTATTTTGGGGAAATTATTAAGGGAAAACTTGAAGTGGTTTGTTAATAACGTGCTCATTGGTTTAATTTTACTCATTCTAAACATATTTTACACTTTCTCACTATAATTACATTGAGATAACCACAATTCTATAGAGTTCTTATCTTTGAAAATAGTATTTTCTTATAATACCCAAATCCTTTATCTTAAATAAATTTCCTAGCAAGGTCTTTAATTTATTTACTTCCTAAATATTCCTTAAAACAATCAAAATATCATCCTTATATAATAGCATTAAAATAAATGAACATCATATAGGATTTTAATGTATATACAATAATCATAATCACATTTCATGTAGCTAATTCAAATTATGTAAAAACCAAATCTTTTATATCATTATCATGAAGACTAATTAAACCTATAAAATGACATTTTCTAATTTACATACTAAATGCTCTTTTATAGGTTGATTAAACCCTTTCGACTTACTCTATATACATTTTATCCTCTAAGTCGTCATCAAGAAAAGTTTTCTTCACATCTATATGCTCAATGTATACCCAAAATAACTATGAATACTATCATTATCTTAATAAGCGTATGGCAGACTTCTAAAGAGAAGTTTCACTATAATTAATTCATTTTATTTTGCATACTCTTTTGCTACTAGTTGATCCTTGAAAATTTTTCCTTCTTTTTTTTCATGCTACTGACTTCCATTTATATACTCAGTTACACCCTATAAGCCTCTTTCCTTTAAGAAGTTATACCAACTCAAGTCTTATGTCTAGTTCTTGTGCAAAGAATCCATCTCCTCCACTATAACTCTTATCTAGCTTTTATTCTCCTAACTGCTTATAGCCACATCAAAGGTTGTTGGATCCTTGTTAGTAATGATAAGTGTAAAGAATATTAGGTCTTCCCAAGTATATCTATTTGGTGGATTAATAGTGCATCTCTCTCTATCTGTAGCTATATTATGAGGCTACTCTTCATCTAAAATAGAAATTCTATTTCATGAACTAGAACTTCCAGCCTCTCTACATTCTATTCTAGGTTATTTAATTTATCTTATAACTTCTTTAAGTTCGTCTGCTCTTTACTGACCTCTATATATCCACTATATATGTTTGTTTCAACATATACTACTCATTAAACATTGCATCCTTACTAATCACCATCTTCTTTGATATTGAGTCCTAAAAAATATATCCCTTAACACCTTTTAGATAGCTAATAAAGATACGCTTTTTTATTTTTGATTCAGTTTAAAGCTCTCATCACTAAAAATCAGGAAATAAGTGGGATAACTAAAGATCTTTAAGCCTAGTAATATACCTTATTCCTTGTCAACATTTTCTTTTCCATCTCCCTTATAATGAAATTTATGATGATCTATTAATGAGGTAATATGTTATGCTCACTGTTTTTAACTAAAAATTTTTAGGTAGCTTGCATTCAACCTCAAACACTTTACCTTTTGAATTATCAATATGTTCATCCTCTTCGAAACATAATTCTATTGTGGTGTTTTACAAATTGTATAATGTCTCTAATTTTTCCTCACAAAATTCTAAAATTATGAGTTCATGTACTCAATTTTGTAGTGTGATCTTAGGTACCTGATCTAGATGTATAATCTGGTTATTCACCTTAGCTTTTCATACCTTAAAGTTTAAAAAAGCCTCATATTTCTACTTCATAATTATATCCAAACTTCTCCAAAAACCTATCAATGAATGTAACAAAATACTAAGATCCATCCACAATAACTCTGTAGTGGAACCCTACATGTCAGTATACACATAATCTAGAATTCCTTCAATTTTGTGATTACTATTTTAAATGCCATCCTAAAATGTTTACCAAGCATATAATACTTTTAGAATTCTAACTTATAATACCCTTCAATAAGCTCATTTTATGAATTGATGTCATCTATCATTCACTAAGATGACCTAACTACATGTGTCATAATGTAGTATTATCTTGCTCATATTCTATTATAGCAACTTCTCTACTTATAAATGTACACCTTATCAATCTATAGATAGTTTTTGTTAGTTTTGGCCCTTTTATTATATTCAAAGCACCTTTAACCACTCTGATATTGCCTTCATTGATTTTATAGCAAAAAATATTCATATGTAAGGTGCCCAAATAGACCAAATAAGTTTTTAAATTTAGCTCATATTGAATATCACACAATATCATAACAATGTCATCAAATATTTTAATCTTAACATATCTTATTTTGATGATTTCATAAGCTTTATCATCTCTTAACAAAATTGATTCACATGTACGACTCAAATTAATCCTCGTTTGATATCATATAATATGAGCATCTCATATCTAAATTCTACGTGTCCTATAGTTAACTAATTGAAACATGTAATATGTCTCTTTCACTACAGTTTAATCCATTTTGTACACTATATTGATCTAATAACACGTACATTTAGACAGTCCTTGATATGGCTAATTTTCTCATACTTATAACACTAAATTGTCTGGTTATACATGAATTTTGATATAGAACTCCTCCTAAATAAGTCATCTTTCTCCTATTTTTTCCCACGACTTGATTTACTCTTATATACAACCCTTCACTTTAAGGCCTTTTACTAGTGTTTTGTCTTTATTAGTTATGAGCAAAAAATGCAACATTTTTATCTATTAATTGTGTCTTTATTTAGTGAGAGTATGGTCACTATATTTTCATAGAAGAAGGTAAATAAAAAAATTTACTTTATCCTTATATACAATATTCAACTAAAGCCTTAGAAATTTAATTACTATTTAGTTAAATGCATCGATATGTTGTTCCAATTTTGATCCCTCCTACATCTTTTACATGTATAGTCTCTACTTCAAATACAACTTATTTGTGATAAACTTTAACAAGTATCGACTCTCCAACTTCTTTTATATCTCTTATCGACAGTTTGCAAATGCTAAGTTTTAATATTTATAAACTTGATAATACCGCAAACATACAGGTCATTCGTATAATACCTAAGGTATCGATCCCATAAGAAGGAGTAATTTAATTCTAAAATCTAAGACTTGACTCAAATTTGCAATAAATTAAAATAATAAACTAACGCAGAAAATTAATCAATCAAGCAATCAAACTTAAGAATTAAATTTAAAAATTATAAACAGGATAGCAAATTGCATAACTCAATCAAGAATCAACCTAGGAACTACCAATTGAGAGAAGGGGATTTTAATCCGACTTTAATGAAAATCTAATTGATTATGAAATTATCAAATTACTGGGTCTAGACAGTCCTAGGTTGGATTACTCTCTCTCGAGTTATAATCTTTAACCCTAATTAATAATCCCTCATTAGATTATGAAATTGCAATATTATGAAATTGCAATCTCTCAATTCACAATTTACCCAAAACTTAATTTAGTTTTGAAATTGTCTAATAACCTACCGAAACCTATGCATGATCTCTCGATACATAAATTTAACGGTTTGATTCAATTCTTTATCTATCAAACTACCTAACTCTCATTAGCCCAATTTGAAGATATTCACTCAATTCACCCTCTCATTTTGTTATTTAATTATTAAAAACAGAAATTGAATCACGAATAACTCAATAAAATCACAATAAATCAAATTTCATTAATATCAAAGACAAATCCCAAAGGTGAGTTTAAACAATATCCTCAACATTCAATAATCTATCGTCTATGGCTATCTCAAATTCTATACAATTGTAAGAACAAAATAAATGAGAAATAGTTCGGAATGAATGATGATGGAGAAACGGAAGGAAACCACCTGTTTTGGGAAGTACTTCACGTCAAGCTTCTTCTCTGTGTTTCTCTTCCTTCATCTCCTTCCTCAAATCTCTCGATAAGCTCTTTAGGGTTTTGAAATTTGGATTATTCAAAAAGCTCCTTTCTCTATTCTTTATGTTCCTTAAATACCTTGAAAGTTTAAGGTTCATTAGGGGTCCAAACCGTCCAAAAAGTTCATCGAAACTTGACGTTTTCACTTATTTTCATATTTGTCCGACGCAGGCCATGATCATGGCCCTACCTAGACAATCGTGGCCAACATTTATCCCTTTCTGTTGCCACGATCGTGGCCTAGCTCAAACCTCTATGTCACGATCATGGCCTAGATCCTAATGGCTCAGATCTTTCTATCATAATCGTGGCCTATTAGGTCGCGATTATGGGTCGTGGTTTTGGCGCGAAACTTCTCCGTTCTTCACCGTTAACCCTAAAACACTAACAAACATACCAAGGTATCTTAAAAACATAACATTTAAGCTCAAAGACTCATACTAACCCATAAAAACACTTAAACACATAAACTAACACAATTAAAGCCTAAATACACACTCAATACTCAAATTAACACTAAATACCTAACAAATTGAACCCTAAAACATAATGCAAATCACAACTATCAATCTTCATAAGGGATGTAATATTACATGATATGGTACATGACCTTGTCTTCTAAGCACAACCACAAGGTTTCAGTTATTCATACTTATAACTCTTCTCAATTGAGCTCATTCATATCTTTCAGCTTATTTTCACATAACCTCTTTAGTATGCCTTACTATGCTAAGAAATATTCCACTGCCACAAACCAAAATTCTTAGTTATGTTAAGCTTCCTCACTTCAAACTTATAACCAAATTCATTGTTAAGTCAAGTACGCTCTTGTATCACTTGTCCATAAATTATATGTAGTAATATAATAATATAAAAGAAACAAATAAGAACATAAGACCATCTTAACAATTTGACAATTTTTAACTAATTGATGCTACTACATCTTCAGGAGCAAGAGCGATTATTTTTACCATTCAATAATGACAATAGTGACATATTAAGCTAAGTTATATGTTAATTTTGACCAATAGAATCCTACATTAATTACCTTTTACCATACCAAACCTATTTTAAATATGATTTTAATATGATATAAGAGACTAAATCCCACCTAAAAATATGTTTTTAGATAATGCAATACACCAAAAACAGGATTTAGGATACAATTGTATCTCAAACTATGTAATTACTATTTCATTTACAAAAGACATAGATATGAACACAATCTTCTTTTAGACTGTGTTATTTCTTGTATCTATTTATACATACATAGATATAGAAACTAACTCTCTTATGCTCTAATTCTTGTACTTCTTCAGAAACTATTTCTCCATTGAATACCCCCTCCAAGACAATTGTGTTTTGGCCAATATTTCACCTTTATCTTGTAACAAACAAGATATTTGACACAAGGTCATGTACCATGCTATGTTTAGTTAATGACATCTTATATAAACCTATAATCCAGTCATAATATATTGTTTATTGAGCATTCCTCCTATTCAAATTCTTCTCATCAATACCATATTTTTTATAAGGTTTTATTAGAGAACGAAATGATGTTAATGGATTTTTTTTATAGATGATGAAATTGAACTCGAACCAACAATGTTATTATTAAAGGAAGAGAGCTATCACATCCATAGTTTCAAGAAAAGTACTTTTTGTTAGAATTTTCAAGTCACTTGTATTTATGATAAAGAGGATTAAAAGCTAAACTGAGTTTTATTATGGCAATCATTATGATAGGATTTCTTTTTTTTATGGTTGTCATTTATAGTATAACTTTTATTGTTGTGGTGGAAAGATTAAAGTTGGAAAATGTAGTTCCTGATGAACAAAGGAATGTACTCGAGCTTGTTAAGAGAATTGTAACTTTTATAAGTTTAAAAGGCTTTTGGAAGGAAAATTTTGTTAACATTCTCATCATAGACCCATCTAAAACTATCGATTTTGTGCATATTGTAGGAAAATTGGAACAAAATCTGATCTCTGATACAGTGGAATAAATACAAACTTTTTTGTATGATTCTTAAAGTTAATATCATTTAAATTCTATAATATGATTAACATATAAAATATAATAAATCATGAATCATAATGTATACCATATTTTAAAGCTTGATTCTTTTTCTTGTCGCTACCTTTAAACCATTTCTAAAATTAGCAAATCCGAATCATTGTACACGTACAAGTGTTTGACCTTTAATAGTATCCACAGTTGTCTCACTGTTGTAGAGAGGATTAGCAAGGAGTGCTAACTCCCTTTGATGTTTTAGATATTTTAGTAATTTGATTAAAATAAAAGTATAATTTCAATTAAACTTTAATTAGAATTATAATTAATTTAACTGAATACTAATTATTTTCAAATAAGATCTAATATCTAATATTGATCATTATTTGCTAGATATCTCATATTTAATTATAAAGTTTCTTAAACTTTACAATCAAATCTAACTACATTAAAACACTTTTTCTCTCTTCAACTTTTTCTTTATGTGTGACCCATTAGATTCCTAATTATGTTGCCTATGGATATAAAATATAACCCTAAATCATGTTTAGGATTAAATAAATTAAACTCCTTTAAGCTATCTTTAATTCTCTAATTATATAATTTATATCCATATATCAAGATTGATGTGTGGCAATGCAGCATAACCACCCAACTATTAAGAATGTTAAAGTAGTTTGGACTAACCTTTTCATGCATAGTTTTTTTATATAATTTAATTATTTCATTATACAATATTCAAATTGGACATAAAGTATGAAAATAATGTCTACTCCATTTGAGTCTAATCATATTAGTTCTCCATCATTAGCATGATTCAATTAAAGACATTTTAAAACTATTTTCAAAATGTCATTCCACTTTGACCAAAAAATTTTCGAATCGATACTAATTGAGAATAACAAAATATTCTCTCTAATTACTTTAAGATGGTGAATCCTATATTGATCACTATATATAGCTCATGCTATGTCCAATAATTATCGACTGAACTTTCATTGACTATAATAGGTCATAAATATTATCAAAACATAACAATTCTTACATGAGATTCTTTAGTGATATCAAGTCAAAGGATCACTTATATAATCATCAAAATGAGAATTTTCATATACATACAATTAATGTTTCAAATAGATTTCTTATACAAGTTTAGTTCAGTGAAATTGTTCTTTAATAGGCACTCACACGTTTATTTAAATATTTCCATAGTTCAGTTTATGAGATCTACTACTTCTTTTATAACACTACAAGAAAATTGCGAATTAGCGTCGGAATATTACCGATGACAAAACTTCCATCGCGGATTACTGACGGAACGTCCATAATCCGTCGAAGAATAGAAAGTTTTACCGTCGGACAATCTCTCCGTCGGCAATATTGTAGGAAAAAATTTAGCACAAAATCTCCGACAGAAAATAGTGACGGAAAAGATCTCGGCGACGGGAAAAATGCGGGAATCGTTTCCGCAATTTAATTGCTTTGCTATTTACTGACGGTATAATTGTCCGTGGGTAACTAGCTTCAATTTACCGATGACAATGACGTCCGTCGGTACATGTTTGATTAATATACCGACGGACAATCTTTTCGGTCGGTAAATACACCGACGGAAGGGAAATATTCCGTCGGTGAATTTTTGATGGACAAATATTGCCGACGGTTAGAAGTGACCGTCGAGAACATGGAAGTGTACACCGACGGACGTCTATCTTACCGTCGGCAATTATGGGCAGGTAACAAAACCGTCGGTATTTGCGATTTAATTATAATAAAATATCGTGCTTTTACCGACGGAGCTGCTTCTTGCCGTCGGTAAAGGTTTACGAATCAAATTTGTCGACGGTAAGGAAAGTCCGTCGGTATGCTTGTCTGTTGATACCGAC
>JANZXR010000006.1:8924536-8934677 GCA_027575705.1 Erythroxylum echinodendron | reverse complement strand
CAAGGAATGACTCCCATTCCTCTAGTAATGGAGAGGAATGGAGTAATGGCCAAAATCAAGGAATCATAATATTAGCTCTCCAATCATAACTTCTTACTAACTATTATTTTTCATTTCATACCCATTTCTCCTTTCTCATTCCCACTAAACAAGCATACCCTAAGTTTACTGAATACGAAAATCAATTTGGAATATTAGTCTATGAAAACTCCCAATATGATAATTATATAAGTGATCTTTTGATTTGAGATCATCAAAGTATCCTATAGCGATTGTTAAGTTTTAATACTACTTATGACTTATTATAGTTAAATATAACTCATTTGATAGTAATTGTATATAACATTAACAACATGGAAGTAGCTGAATCATCAATATAGAATTCATCACCCTAAAATAATTAGAAAAAATATTCCGTTATTCTTGATTAGTATTGATTCAGAAAATCCTTGAGTAAGATTGAATGACAATTTGAAAATAGTTTTCAAATATTATCAATTGAATTAATTACTAATAGTGGAGAACTAACATGATTTGACTCAAATAAGGTTGACATTAATTCTATGATATATGTCTAATTAGAATATTGTATAATGAAAGAACTGCATTATATAAAAAATCATACATGGAAGGATTAGTCAAAACCAATTGAATGTTCTTAAATTGAGTGGTCATAATATGTTGCTAGACATCAAACTTGATTTATGGATATAATATATTTAATTAAAAAATTAAAGAGTTTAACTATCTAATCCTCATAATTTATATCTACCGCCAATATATTTGAGACCATAATAAGTCATACACAAAGATAGGGTCAAAAAAAGAGCAAAGATTTTGGTTAAATTTAAGTAGGACCCAAACGTTTACAAACATTCAAATAAGACTCAAACGTTTATGAACATTCAAATTAACGATTCCATTAAATATTTTGTACATAAAATTTCAGATTTTTTTTCTATAGAACCCTATTGTCATGTAGAAAATTTATTTGACATAGTATGGGATCCATAATTCAGCAACCACCTAAATTAACTACAGTTTTAAATTCTAATTTCTCTAATTTTGAAAATCCTTAAATGTTTGTTTCTATTTCAGCACCTCCATACGATTCATCTCCTTTTCTAAATAACTCATGGCTAGGAATAGAATTAGAGGAGCTATTAAAGAGCTATAAAAGGGTATTCACAAAGTGTTATCTTTCTTACCACTTGTCCTCGTGGCAGCACTAGATTTTGGCGAGTTAAGGATCAAAAGGAACAGGGGTGTAGGGGTGGTGAAGAGGGATTGTGCTAAAAAATAATTGTGAGTAAGTATATAATTTTGGTGATTTTTTTAAAAAGGAGAGCCTTGGAGTAACTGGTAAAAGTTGCTTCTTTGTGACCATAAGGTCCCAGGTTCAAATTACAAAAACAGTCTCTTTGTAAAATTACAAAGGGAAGGTTATATACATTGATGACCCTCCTTTGACTCTCGCAAAGTAGGGAGCTTTATGCATGGGGTACATTGACTTTTTTTTTACATAATTTTGGTGATTTTGAGTTTTCATAAACAGTATAATTAATAGGTTAAGAATGCACATTGTACAAAAGGAAAAACAAGTTAGATTAATGAGTTATATTTTATTTCTAAACTAATTAACATATTTCACAAGGTTTCAAAATATGATAATGCTGCAGCTTATAATATGAATATGGCAATGGCTAGATGGTGGTATAATTCAGGCATAGTATTTAATGCTACCTAATCCTATTATTATTAGCTTGTAATGGATGTTATTGCCTCTTATGGTCCAGGACGTAAAGCTTCTTCAGTTGATGACCACAGGGGTAAAATTTTAAGCAATTCTATTTATGAAATAAACACTTATTTGAATGAAAGAAGAATGACTTGAGCTACTTATATGTATTCAATCATGTATGATGGTTGGACAAATATAATACATAGGCATATTATCAATTTTTGGTTTATTCTACAAAGGTGCAATGTTTTTTAAGCCTATTTATGCATTTGGCCTTAATAGAAATGTTGATACTCTATTTCAAATATTTGATGAAATTGTGAATGAAGTTGAGCTAGAAAATATTATTCAGTTCATGACCGACAATGATTTTGCTAACAAAATAGCTGGAAGAAGATTGCAAATCATGGATAATTCTTTTTACTAGACACCTTTTATTACAAATTGTATTGACTTAATGTTGAAAATACAGAAGATGCTATATACTTTCCTATCATTGATGAAACTGTGCAAAAAGTAAAAGAAAAAGTGACCAAGTTCATCTATAATCATGCATGGATCCTGAATCTAATGGGCTGCCTATTAATATTTGTGAAAGAGAGAAACTTAATCCAACTATTCTTTTTTACTTTTGTTACTTGTTGAAAATTAATCATCACTTTATTTTGCATATAATGTTACTCTGTTGTCTTGCAATTGCTTGGTAAGACCAATTGGAAAGTAGTATTCCAAAATTATAAAAGTTTTGTAATTCAAATTCTAAGTTGATATGTAAGTGCAACAGGGTGTGAAAGGAATTAAATCACATTTAAATTCGTTCATTCCAATAAAAAAATATATTGGACCACAAAATATTAAATGGCTTGGTCTTGTTAGATATAATTTAAAGCTCCTAGAAAAACATGTTATTATCATTTATCGTTATTAAGTTGAAAATAGTTTCTTGCAATTTCTTCATAATTTTATTTTATTTGTTTACTAGGACTCTTAATAGAACAAATAGTTATATAGATCCCATTTGCCTTGACCATATCAATCTTTTAGCAGATTGAGTTTATAAAGAACTGAGTTTGATAGATGAGAGTGACTTGGATGATAATCTTGGATGAAAAAGTATTGACATGTTATTTGGTGCAATGAATTTGAATAATGGTGATAATAAGTTTCCTCTTAATAATAAGGATTTTTTACTAAATGAGAATTGAGGTTAATGCAATTTAAGAGGATATTCATTTAAATGAAGTTCCAGGTTTTCATTTTATCTCTTTTTTTAATTTCACTTATATAATGATACATATGTTAGATTCTATATATGCAATATAAATATAAAACTTTTAATTATAAATGTTTTTGCTTCAAGTTTCACTTCTAGTTGATTGTGTTCCTCGTCACAAACTTTATTGTAATACTTATAGAGCCAGGGAACTTTATTATTTTTTATTTGATCTTTTGATGTAGTTATTCTTTATTATACAATAAAATTGTTAAGTATTTTGTAATATTCTTTTATATTTGTATAATGATTAAACAATCTTTTTTGTATTAATTGTGGTTATTATTTATATATGTAATATGTGAAAAGTAATATTAATAGAAATAAATAGATTATTGTTATTTCATATTTATATTTTTATGATTTTAGAGATATGGTTAATATAAAATTAAAAATTATATAACATAATATTTGAAAGACTATTTTGTAATTTTATAAAATAAGAATTATTTTATAATTTTGAAAAATTATCAGAAATAATACTCGATATTGACTGCTATTGGTATAATATCGTATTAAAATTAATTTCAATACAGACACGATACTGATATGGTATTTATAACATTGGAGTCTATCATTGGTGAAAATCTGAAAGGATGTAGTTTTGCAAAAATCTGGCTCAGCTGCAGTTGTTTTGAACTGTATTTGTCGATTACTTGATATAAAGCAACTATGTCAGCAATTATTAATTTTTCAGCAAAAACGAAAATAGAAAAATTAAACACAAAATAAACAAATCAGCATCTGAGATTTAGTAATGCAGTTCGACACACTTATCTACATTTGCGGGGCCCTCACCCAGGTTAATCACTTTCACCAAAGAACAACAATAGTTTTACTTAAGAGATTACAAATCCAAGTCACCCAACCCTTGACACTATCTTGCGTCCTCACAATCTGTGAAAGTAAATCACTCCTAATAACATGATCATCTCGTGCTAACCTCAATAGAGGATTTTTATAACAATGTTTGACAATAAAGATAAGAATTAAACAAACAACACTTGAGATAGAAAACAACTCCCCTAATAGTGTAGCTTCGTTAACAAAAGAATAGGGAGCTATTCACCAAGAAATTTGCTGTGAAGCTTTGATATTGTTACTGAAGCATCCTATGCACAACAGTCACGAAAATTCAACAAAACAACGGACAGCAGCAATACAACCCCAAAAATTCACGAAAATAGACAGAGAACATAGCTGTCCAATGTAGATAATGTGACTAAAAAATCAACTTCCTTAGATAGATGAAAACTACCAAAATAGGCTGTCATGAAGAATCCAACAATCTACATCTTATTTTAATCAAGATATGGTGATTTTATACCAATTAAGTTCTATCATGACTAGGATTTATCCCAAATAAACCTTATCTTCAGAAAATCTCACATAAGGTAGAATAATCATCATAATAATATTCCTCAAATAATCAAAGTTGTCCAATTACAAATAATGCCCAAAATATCATAACATATAACTTAACAATCTCTCCTTTTTGGCATTATTTGTCACATATCGAAACTCCCCCTTAAGAAGATAATTAGACACTCAACATCAAATTCCAAATAGCATCAAGTTCGTCAAGTTCAAGAAACATCCAAAGAAGTGGTAATCCGAAATAAACAATTATCCAATCATCTAAATTTCTCCCCTAAGTAAGACCAATAATCACGGAAATACCTTGAAATCTCCCCCAAAATTGAATAGTCACTAACAAAGCACAAATATTGGATGAAAATAAACAATCTTATATCTTCCCTTTGCAATAAACAATGCCAAAACGAAAAATGTCTTTAATCCGATCAATCTCAGCGAATAAAGAGGCCTAAAAATCAACAGTAGGTGTAGTAGAAGAATCATAAGCACATAGTGCAGCAGTAGAAGACCAAGATAACAATTTACCACCAGTTAAAATACTAGCTAACATATCATTACTCATATCAAAGTTATCCACACACGACTGATTAAAATCATAAACCCCAAAATGCATTTAATGAATCATAATCAAACTCAATCAATTTTCTCCTCATATAAACCATATTAAAGTATATTAAAGTATATTGCCCAAACTTATACAACCCATGGTGTAGAGAGAAACTAAGATAAACTTTGAAAAAATAAAATCATAGAAAACTCAAATCTTCCTATAGGTCTCCAACCAAGCATCAACATTTTCTTGACAAAAATCCGTAAATCAAAATTCAACAGTAGAATTCTCAAATCATCAAGCAAAGTCTCATTTTCACATCAATTCTACTGTTCAACAAATAAAGAAAAACCAAACACACACTAATCAACAGAACTTTAGAAAAGTCATAAAAACTCAAAAAGCCTAGATGTTAACTCCTTCAAACCTCTTTCTTTTTTTTATAATAAACAACATCAATATACTTCAAAAATGTAAAGCACATAGTTCCAGTGCCCCTTAAAAAAATTCAAACTTGGCCTTATTCCTTGTCACATTATCTCTGTTATCAACTGTCTGGTTGGTTTCTTCCATTAAAGTAACCAATGGGTCCTTTTTTGGAACAATTTCTTTTCTAATAACAACTCTGTGAATCTGGATAAGTTCTGATTTTAGTTTCATTGCATCTTTGTTCTGATTTTTTAGGTTGATTTTGAAGGTTTTCTTCTACCACCAAGTTTTGTTATTAGATCATCTACACAAAAGGGTCCCTCTTCCAATTATTGTGGCCGTCTTTCCAACTCCAAAAGAAATGAGGGCATCTATACAACTTTGATAATCCATCAAGTAGCTTCTTTCACCCTTTCTAACCCAAGTTTGGTTTAGTAACATTAGCTGCTGCTGAAAGTTCATCAAAGAATGTCTAGACTTTTTGTTTTCAGCCCTCAAAAATTTCATTTGTAACAATTTGTAACAATTTGGCCTTATGTGCTTGTTTACCCCACAAAAGTGATAAGTAGGTATAAATTTTTGTTTCCTCCTTGAAGTTTCTCCTTAGAAAGATCTAGCCACTCCATTTTTCTCATCATTCGACTTAGAACATTCACCTTTATAGCCAATATCTTGAAGGTCTCCTTTAATCTTACCAATTTTTAGCAACTTTTCTAACTTTTCAGTACCTCCATTTAATACTCTTGTCCTTTTTCTGCACTTAGTAGCTTCAACTTTTTTTCATCAAGCTCATTTATTGTAGATAACAACTTCTTTTCTAGATCTTGAATGATGGTCTTTATGGTGGAGTTTTCCTTCTTTAACTTCTCATTCTTCTTGCATGTTTGCACCCATTTAGCATACATTAACTCATAAGCTTTGCAAATATTATCCCTTTTGTATTTTCAATTGCTATCATCATTATAATAATTTGAACTAGAGCTATGGACTGATTTATCTACGTTTTTCTGAAGTCTTGCACTAATTCTTCTTCTTTTTTTCATCAATTTCTTCTTTGGTTACTATTAAGCAAGCAATTGGTATAAAGCAACTAACGCAACATTAATGCTCATAAATTCCTCTTCACTACCATACTCACTTTCAGATTCATTCTCACTTCAAGTACTTGTATAATGCTTCTCTTTTCTCTTCTTCAAAGTGTTAGCACATTCCGCTTGCATATGTCCGAAGCCTTGACATTCATAACATTGAATTTTCTTCACCTTTCTTTTACCCTTTTAAGCTTTAGCTTGTTGTTTGAAATTATTATTTGATGAGCTCCTACCATTATGCCTAAACTCGACTCTATTTTTCTTCAAATTTTTTAACCACTTGCTGAAATTTCTTGTCAATAACTCCATATCCTCATTCTCACCGGATTCATCTCTTAAGTCATTTACGACTTTTCCAACCTTAACTTACAATGCCAATCCTTTTTTCTTCTCTTGTTTATCTCTCAACAAATTTATCTCAAAGTTGGTAAGAATCTCAATTACCTAATCCAAAGATAATTCATTGATATAATGGGCTTCTTCGATGGCTATAATTTTCGATATAAATCTAAGAAGCAGTTATCTCAATGTTTTCTTAACAAGTTTTAGATTTGAATATTTTTTCCCAAGTTGATGTGCTTAGTTGGCAATGTCATGTAGCCTCTCATGGAAATCTCCAATAGTATCGCTTTCATATATCTTTAACTCTTTAAATCTAGGGGCCAACATCTGACGTTTCAAAACTATTACAAATTTTGATCCCTCATGTATTGTTTGTATAATATCTCAAGCTTCTTTTGTCAATTCACAAGTTGATATCATATTGAAACGTCCATCATCTACAGCAATGAAAATTGCATATATTGCTAGAGAGTTATCAAGTGTTTCCTTTCAGCCCATGTCCATTCAAATTGATCTTTAAGTGTCACTTCATTCTTTTCATTAATCGTCATTGGATGTAAGCAGCCATTCAACACCGAAATCGATACTTTGGTTCCTTATGCTTGAATAGATACTTTTATTCTAGATTTCCAAGCAAGGTAATTTGAACCATCTAGTAATGGTGGTCTAATGATTGATACCTCTTCTCTCGTAGCCATAATTGCGAAACATAGATCTGCACCAATTTGATATACCAAGTTCTGATTAGGTGATCCAATATCTTATACTAATTGAAAATCAGGAAGGATATAGTTCAAAAAAATCTAGTTTAACCATAGTTGCTTTGAACTGTATCTATTGGTTGTTTGACATAAAGCAACTATGTAAGCAACTGTTAATTTTTTAGCATAAACGAAAACAGAAAAATTAAACATGAAATAAACAACTCAACACCAAGATTTGGTAACACAGTTTGACACATTATCTACATCTGCGAGACCCTCATCCAGCTTAATTACTTTCATCAAAGAAGAATAATAGTTTAACTCAAGGCATTACAGAGCCAACTTACCTAACCCTTGACACTGTCTCTCGTCCTTACAACTCATGAAAGTAAATCACTCCCAAATAACTCAACTATCTTATGCTAACCTCAATAAAGGAGTTTCACAACAACAATTGACAATAAAGATAAGAATTAAATAACTCAAGTGATTTAAGCACTAAAGACATAAACAACAACAACACTTGAGATAGAAAACAACTCTTCTAACAATGTAGCTTCGTCAACGAAAGAATAGGAATTTGTCCACCAAGAAATTTGCTATGAAGCGTCGATATTATCACTAAGACATCCTACACACAGCAACCATGAAAACTCAACAAAACAACAAACGTTTCATCACTGAAACATTAAATCAATGAAGCTGCAAACCACACGAAAACAACTTGATTTTCGCACAAAACCAACAACTTGGACAAACCAAAAAATCGGACAACCCAGGAGAAAATGTAGTTGCCAAATCTGGATAGAATCCTCGTAAAATCAACTGCCAATGATAACTCAAGATCCCCAAAAATTAGGCATGTCAATTATGGCCTAGCCCAGCCTATGTCCTACCCATTTTTTCCAAAACGACGTCGTTTTGAATTTTTTTACTTTAAAAAATTAATAGGCAGGTCGGGCCGGCGATCGATCTGTAGGTCAACCCATCCCTGTCCACCGTCCTAGCCCATTGACATGCCTACCAAAAATACAACTGCCAATTCACAATGTGTTTATCGTTTTTCACCCAAAAATAACAACAATACAACCCCAAAAATTCATGCAAATAGGTAGAGTATTTAACTGTCCTACATATAATGTAACAAAAAAATCAACTACCTTAGATAGATAAAAACTATCAAAATAAGCTGTCAAAAAGAGTCCAAAAAATTACCCAAAATCTACATCTTATCTTAATAAAGATACGGTGATTCTATTCTAATTAAATCTTACCATGACTAAGATTTTATTTCAAATAAACCTTATTTTCAAAAAATCTCAAATAAAGTAGAATACTCATTATAATAATATTCCTTAAATAATCAAAGTTGTCCAATTACAAATAATGTCTAAAATATCATAACATATATCTTAACAATTGGGATAACTAGTGTCTCAGTTAAGAACCTGTTTTATTGTCTTTTATTTTCATTTGATATTTGGAGCAGTATAATATATTATCATACAATTCGAGAGAAAAAAAATGTAACTTCAGTTACTTTCAGGAACTCCAAACTTAAAGTCAGAAATCACGTAATCAAAAGGTCAACCTGGTAACATCCGTCTTGGAATCTTCTTTAGAGTTATGACATCTGATGAAAACGTTTGGACAACAATGTTGATAACTCTGTGCTTTACATTCACGGGCCTTATCTGTATTCACACAGGCTTTGGGACAGCAAGCCCAGTCCATTGTTTTGAAAGAGAAAGCCCAAGACATATATGAATATTGGATGGTATCTCTACTAAAAGGAGCCCCTCAAATATGAACTTTGATAAAATTCTCGACAATTGAAGAAATTAGCTGTAAAAAAGAAAGTTCAAAAGTCAAAACACAAAAAACAAAAAACAAAGACAAAAGAAAAGTCAAGATGCAGTAGACGAGATGTCCACACCATCAAGCTAATGCTCTTCTGCTTCTGCTCCTGCTTCCTGTTCCCACGGTAATGGGATAATGGTTATGATGCATTCATATATGTTTTGGAGAAAGACTAGTATTCCTCCCATTAAACATGGATTATGCCTCACGATCACGAATACTACTTGTACTGCCAATGACTAGTTAAAAGACAACTTGGTTTGTGGCCAGAATTATTCTTAAATTAGTTGAACAAGTGGGATGTTTATTTATATGTTGATATATATTTATATTCAGTTATATATTTGCAGGTTCTCAATTATTAATGTAACACATTATACAAAGTCATGATGAGCTTATATAAAGACCAGCATCTTTGACTATGATTAATATATATAACTGCTCTAGTGAGAATCTTTCAGCAAAATAACTTGAAGAACATACTTACTATCATAAAAGATCCACTGAAAGCGAACTATAACACATGTATATTGCTCATCATCGCTTTGTATAATATATATAAGTTTAGAAGTACACTCTCCGTCATGAATGATACGATTTCTGTCTTTTGATTTTATTGGTATAACGAGCTATGTCTCAGGCTTTGGATGTCTATAATGTTGGACGAATAATTGTTATAAAGAGGAAAATCATTATATGTTGGGAATTTACACCACCCAAACCCACACCCAAGGATATTTTATAATCAAAAATAACAGAAAATGGAGAAATAAT
>JANZXR010000006.1:8881990-8924436 GCA_027575705.1 Erythroxylum echinodendron | reverse complement strand
TCCTTATATAGTCAAGAGCCTTGCCCCAATTGTTTCTCCCAACCAATATGGGACAACTAAAGGAGCCAAACTCAACATTATACTTATAAAGCCAAAAGCAAATATGTCTTTATGATATTTGGTCAGATATAATGTAATGAAATGAAATTAGGGTAGTTAAATAAAAACTGTAATATCATAGGCATATATGGGACTGTCTATACTCAATGGTGAGTTACATTACTATGGAGAGTGAATTTATATATAGTTTAATACACATTGCCGTTGGAATTTTCTTTAATTGAATTAATATTAATTGTGATATTTGAAATTATATATTTTGTTAATAGTAAGAAAAATATTTGATCCATAGTAAAGCATAAGAGATCTAATGTTTGATCTAATTAAAATAGAACAAACTCATAAAACCTAAGTCAAATTATGAAATTTGTTATTGTGAACTATAGAGGTCCATTGAAATTTATGATGAGGAACATCATAAAAATTCTATATAAAAAGGCTACGTCATCTAATTACTAAGAGTCTCTAATACATTAGGAAAAGAGTAAAAAGCAGTAATACTTATAATTCTTTGGCATGTTTAAATGAATCAAGAACCAAAACGCAAAACATATAAAATTTACTAGCACTCTATTATTATTTATACTAACAATATAATTTAATGATAAAATATTAGAATTATGTATGAATTTATAAAATAATTTTTTTTTTACAATTCCATCTATAACTTTTATAGAACAATCAAACAAAGAAAACTATGGTATAGATTCACTGTTGATCAAAGTATTTACATCTCTTATTATACTATGCGAATGTAAAAACATGGGAGAATGCCTTGGAAAAACTTATGATGCTGACTCGTAGGCATGGCTTGGGTTATTATTTCCGTATTGGAAAGTTCTATTACAATCTCTATTCTGGTCTTACAGAAATGAGCGAAGAAAAAGATAGCCTTTGAAAGAAATCAGGGTCGAGGATAAAAAAGTTACCCTTCTCTATAATTTGTATTTTTTAAAATGGTATATTTTAAATTTATTAAAAATACATTTTAATTCTAGAAATACTAAAAAGTTATTAAAATATTGTTAAATTATTTTACTATGTAATCATTATATTATTAGCTTTATCTGCATCTGTATAAATATTATCATATATATATATATAACAATAAATTAATAACTTATATTAAAAGGAACATAAACAAAAATCTATTTTAAATTTTAAAAATATTTCTTAAATTCTATTGATGACCCAAAACAAAGTGGTGTCTATGATTTGCCAAGGGGGAAAAACAAGAGACTGTTGCTCTTAATTTTATATATCTTTTGACGTCATTTGGCGAAGCAGACCCTACATTTAGGAAATATATATCAATTTGAGCTGTAGTTAATCGATTAGAGTACATCATAAGATAAGAGTCACGTCTTGTGCATTTTCACATTCTACCTAAAACAAGAAGTTGAAGAATTGACGGTTCATGTAAAAGAATGATAAAAATGAAACTAAAAGAGTAATGCATAGATATAAATAAGCAGTACTATTGCGTTAGTTAACAGGTTGTGTGCATATCTTAACCAAAATCTAGAAAGTTAATTGGATCACGAAGTCTTTGTTCTCATGCAAGATCACCTATTCCTAGCTTCGGTGTGCTCTCTATTTTGATGCGATCCCAGTCGTTCAATTTTTGTAGGCTATATTTATTGAATAAATAGATTTTTATGGAACATAATTAGAACAGAGTAATGAGAATAGGTAATCTACTCTCTTATATTCCTAACTTCGGTGCGCTCTATATTCTAATGCGATCCCATTCGTTCAATTTTTATAGGCTATATTTATTGAATGAATAGATTTTTATGGAATAGAATTAGAACAGATTAATGAGAATAGGTGATCTGCTCCCCTATATTCCTGCTCGTATTGATTTCGTAAAATTATATGCAGGTATTTGACGTTTGCCGATAATTTCACCAAGAGGACCTTCTTGTTTACTAGTTATGTCAACGAGAGAGTAAATCTAATATAAATAATGAAAAAATGGTATGTGGAAGTTTTTTATGACCATTATAATTATTATAAATTAAAATATTCTTTTAAGATATGTATCATTCATTCACCGATGAATGGAGTAATTTAATATATCTTAATTATGATAACTTTAAAATTTTAAATTGCCAACAATTGTGGCTCATTCTATAATTGCAAATTCCACATTGAAAAAATATGGATTTGTAGGAGGTTGCTTCCCTTATAAGATAAACTCTCCTCCTTTAGTTGTAATCATCAAAAATTTGCCTTTCTATAAGGAAAAAAATCTCTCTTTTTGTAATATTTTACTTGTAATATTTTCTTAAAATAATAAAATATTAAATTAGTAGTGCTTGAGGATGTAGGCATAATTGACGAAATCTGGTTAAATTTTTGTTTTCTTTATTTATTTATTTAATAGCTATTATCGAGTATAGTTATAATGAATTATTATGCTATTAAATTACATGTTTAAGAAAAGTCCATCTAATGAGATTGGATTTTAAGTAGGACCGTTTGTGACTCCTCTAATCTTTTCTAGGAATTTACCTGGTATAATTTTTTAGTACAATCATTATCACTTTATTCACCTATGCAATAATGCTCGAGATGAATTTGTTATATTGGTAAAAATTAACCCAAGTTTTCACAACAATTGATATCAAAGCCAAGGTTTCTTCTTAGTATGCTTTGTGGTTGCAGTATATTATGATCTTTTACATCAGGGGCAGAGGCAGCGAGGGACAAGCCCCCGCTTGAGCCTCGGCTTCCGCAACTGCCATCTCTAGTTTCGCCAACAAGGTCATTGGTTCACTTCCTGTCATTGGCCTTGTAGCTAGAATTCTCAGCGATAAAGGTGGCGTTGGTGGTGACGGTATCGACTTTGCAGAGTTTAGGAGGAGAGTGGGCAAGAAGTGCAACGTTACAGATTCCAGAGCATTTTATGAGTTCCAGGATCGACAAGGCCGGGTAATTTAACCTCTTCTCTATGGTTTAATGATATTATTTTTCCTAGGAAGTACTGGTTTTATCTGGGTTTAACTCCATACCAGGATTTTTGTCTCTTCCTTCTTGTTCTTTTAGGATAATTGCTTTTGTTTTATATTGAAATCAAGGAGTTTTGGTTGGTGTTTTATGGTAGGCAGGAGACACATTGTATGTTCTGTTGTGCTGTTGGTTAGCAACAGTCGGTGCTAGTCTTCTTAAATATTAAGGGATTTTGGAAGGAGTCGTAAGGCTTTGGATATCCAATGATATTGAATTTGAAGAGCAGACTTTCTTTGCATTGATGAATGAGGCAAAAGAGGTTGATAATTACTTTGTCTATACTTTTCTCGTTGAACTTTCACAAACATAGGCACGTTTTAACTGACAAATGTTTTACTGCTAATCTTACTATTTTCCAGTAAAATTGTTATGTTTGTTCTTACATTTAGGAAGCCAACTGTTCTCATCCAGTTTCGTATTGTGTTTAACTATCCTTGCAATTGCTTGGTCCCTCATGTGATCTTGATATATAGCATTCCATGAAGAACTCAAGGAGATTAGGTGGTAAATATTAGGCTGTAACTTGTTTAATTCAGAAAAATTGTAGCTAAAGTAAAATTTTCATCATAATTCGACATTATAAATACGATGTAAAGATTCTAAAGTATAAAGATCTGCAGATTCTTCGACATTATAGATATGATGTAAAGATTCTAATGTATAAAGATTTGCGGATTCTTCTTCTTTATGATAAATTGCTGTAGAAGATGTCATTATTGTTTTGTTCTTATGATATACATTCTTTCTTATTGGTCATGCCCCTGCTAACGCAATGGATATGCTTAAGGATTGAGATCAAGTATGCATATGCAAACTCTCTTGTCAGTTTTAGCATCGCCATTGAAAAATTATTGGTAGAAAGATTGAGGAAAATGCTTGAAGATTTCGGTATTCGAATAAGGTTTTCATTTCGGTATCAGAAAAACCATTCTTCCATCTCTGCCGTTCTTCACTTCTTCTGCCAACAGCCTCACAGCCGACTGCTTCCTTGACCTTGAGCATCAGCCCCAGCTTTAGGACATTCCTGGCTCTGCCACTGTTTTACATCAGAAAAGATCTCCTTGGGCTTTTAACATTCCGCATCGACAGCTATTGAACAAAAATTGTAGTAGAGATGACAGAAGACATAAAAATTCCACGCTATCCACGTCGACTGCTTCTTCCTCGTCCATTTTGGTGGGAATTGCAGTGATAAATGCAAAATTTACGGTGGAGATTTTTTATGGTATCGGTCATTTCTGCATGTGACAAAGTGAAGTTCAAGACGCTCTTTTTCAACAAAGTCTTGACATTGCCATTGAAGAAAAGAAACCAGTTGATGTTGAGGAGAAAGATTGGAACACTATAAATCATTTAGCATGTGGTACAATTCGATCGTGTCATTATAGAGAGAAAAAGATTTTAAATGGTACGGTTAATTTCAGCATGTGACAAAGTGAGGATCAAGATGCTCTTTTTTAGCAAGGTCTTGACATTGCCATTAAAGAAAAGAAACTAGATGATGTTGAGGGGAAATATTAGAAGACTACAAATCGTTTGACGTGTAGTATAATTCAATTGTGTCTTTCTAGAGAGTAAAAGTATGTTTTCTTGAAAGAAACTTCTGCGTATAAATTGTGAAGTGCATTAGAAAAAAATTCTTGAAAAAAAGTAGGCAGAATAAGCTTCATATGAAGAAAAGACTTTTCTGTTTCTCTTATATTCCAGGTATCACTATAAATGATCACACCATCAGTTTTAGTCAGTTAGTTATTGATTTAATAAATTTGGATGTGACATTTGAAGATGAAGATCTGGCTTTGTTGTTGCTGGGATCCCTTTCTGAGGAGTTTGAGTTTCTAAAAACTAATCTACTTCATGAGAGGTTGTTGTGTCTCTTAGTGAAGTTACAGCTGCTTTGTATTGTTATGAAGTGAGAAGGAAGGCAAAGGAATAATGTATAAGTGAAGCAGCAAAAAATTTGGTGGTCAGAGGTCATTCGTAGAGCCAAACTAAAGGAAAGAATGAGAGATCAAAATCGAGGCCCAAATTAAGCAAAGATAAATGTGCCTTTTATCGAAAAAAAAGGGCCCTAGAAAAAGGATTGCTTTAAGCTAAAAAATAAAGACAAATCTAATAAAGGAAAGGCCGTTACAAATTCAAATATAGCTGAGTGTAACGATGAAGACTCAGATTTTTCACTTGCTGTTACATCATCATCTAGCTCTTCCAGTGCACGTCTGCTTGATTCAGGATGTAGTCATCATATGTGTCCCAATTAGGACTATCTTTATGGTTTTAGAGAACTAGAAGATGGAATTGTTTACACATCAAATGACTTCCCTCTTACCACATATGGGATTGGTTCCAATCATTTGAGGAATCAAAGATGGATTAATAAGAATTTGAAAAATGTTTGTTATCTATAGAGTCTGTCAAAGAATCTCATTTCTATAGGATTGTTAGAAGAAAAAGGTCTTGAGGTGGTAGCAAAATATGGAGGGATGAAGATCATCTCTGGTGCACTTATGGTATTAAAGGGAGTGGAATAATAGATTGTATCATTATCTAGGTACTACTATTATCAGAATGGCAATAGCAGCAGCTTCTAGTGATGAGAAAGAGTTAGAAGCAACTAAGTTATGACATATGCGCTTATGGCACGTAGGTGAAAAATTCTTGAATCTCATAGTAAATCAAGGATTGTTGAAAGGTTAAAGACTTGTAAATTGGATTTTTGTGAGCATTATGTCAAAGGTAAAATTTGGATCAACAATTCATTATACCAAGGGTATTTTGGACAATGTTCAATCTGATGTGAGGGGACCTTCCAAGACAACTTCTTTGGGATGAAAACAATATTATGTGACCTTTGTTAACAATTTTTCCCTTTGAGTATCGGTATATACTATGAAGACTAAGGATGAAGTGCTAGGAGCTTTCCATAAATGGAAGAAGATGGTGGAAACTCAAACAGGCAGAAGGATCAAACGCTCCGCACAGATAATGGTGGGGAGTACCAAAGTGATCCATTTTTAAAAGTCTGCGAAGGCATTGCCAATCACTTCGCAATTAGGGATACATCACAATAAAATGGGGTTGCAAAACATATGAACTAGAGATTGCTAGAGAAAGTTTGATGTATGTTGTCCAATGCTGGGTTGGGCAGAGAATTTTGAGCTAAAGTTGTTATATGTGCCATCTCGTCAACTACCTATCGTCTAGTGTTGTTGGACTAAAATGCCATTGGAGAAATAGTTTGGAAAACCTACTATAGATTATGATTCCTTACATGTGTTCGGTTTCACTACATATTATCATGTTAAGGAGCTAAAGTTGGATCCACGTGCAAAGAAAGTAATTTTCATAGGGATCACCTCTAGTGTGAAAGGTATCATCTTTGGTACCTAGAGTAAAAAAAATCATTTTTAGTAGGGATGTTACCTTTGATGAATCTACTATGTTAAGAAAGATGACAATTGAAAATATTGAGCAGACATATGGTATTTTAAAACAAGTGGAGTTTGAAAGGAGAATTGTTACCCCAACAAATGATAAAGCATATGCAGAAACTCCTATGGTAGAAGAGGAGTTATATGAAGAAGAGCTTCTAACTTAAGAACCTCCATAGCAACAATTGCCAATTGTATTTGAGAAAGTCAAAAAGGAACACTCAAGTACTTGCTTGTTATGTTAATATGGTGACTTATGCATCTCTAATTGAAATTAATGACATTCCTACTACTTAGAAGGAATCACTCTAAAGTTCAGAAGAAGATTAGTGAAGGATAACCATGAATGAAGAAATACAATCCCTTCATAAAAATCATATGTGAAAGCTAGCTAGTCTCCCTAAGGGAAAGAAGAAAATTGGATGCAAATGGGTATACTCAAAGAAAGATGGATTTCCTGAGAAGAATGATGTTTGCTATAAAGCAAGGCTAGCAGCCAAAGGCTACGATTAGATGGAGGGAATTGACTATAATGAAGTTTTTTCTACAGTTGTAAAACATTTCTCCATTCAAATTTTGTTGGTTTTGGTAACACAATTTGATATAGAACAACTTAAATTGGGTGTAAAAATCATGTTCTTACATTGAGACTTGGAGGAGGAAATCTATACGGCACTACAAGAAAAATAGGTTTTAGTGGCTAAAATTATCGACAGAAAATAAAGATTTCCAAAGGAAAACAAAGTTGGCGACAAAAATTACAGATGGAAAGAGTTGTCGGAGAAACAACTATAGCTAAATTTTGGCAACGGATATTGTGAATCCATTGCAAATTTAGCAACGGAATATTGTATAACTATTGGTACACTTTGCGATAAAGTTTTGTATTTTTGTTAGTAAATTTGTAATATTTCGTCGCTAAATTTATGACATATTCACAATATTCTATCGGTAAAATTAGCGACAGTAAATTGTAAATCCATCACTAAATTTTTCTCAATAAGATACATTATTCCATCGATAAGTTATCTACGAAATTATAATATTCTATCTTTAATTTACCAACGGAGTATTTTAATTCCATCAAGAAATTTAACTATTATAAATTTCAATGACCTTTTCTCACTTCCATCTCGAGTTTTCTATTGATAATCTTTTGATTTTTTGTATATTTAATTTCTGTAAATAATATAACATTTATTGATAATATAAAATTAAAATTATCCTAATTGGTAATATAGTAAATAATTATAATGTACACTAATAAGTATCTTGAAAATAACTATAAATTAGGAATTCTTATAAAAACTTAAGAGTATCAAAGCACTAAACATATTCACTTATCCATCTAAGCTATGCAGTTGGTGAAGCGGATGCTCTGGCTGCTACAATGAGGTCCTGTCCCTCCCTTTCAACTCATCCACCTCGTTATAAAGCTGGGTTATGCACTCCATCAACTTCTCTATTGTATTCTCAAACTGAGCAGTTCTCTCATTTGATGCGGGTCGCCTACTAGATCTAGTTGTAGTGGATATGGAGGATTGTGAATAGCATATTTTTACAAATAAACCTAAGCAGGAAATCTTTTTATAGTGGTCTTTACTACCCACTATATCAAGATATGTCTAACTCTCATAAAAAGTTTCAAAGTTTTGAGACTGTCATTCAATGCTTTCTTGTATTTGGTCCTATCATTATAATTGTTTATATTAACAAGTGATACTTTTTAAGAATTAATATTAAAGTATATATTTTATACATATGAAGTTGTCTGCACTGGGTATTGACAAAGGTCACACTATCATGCTTTATAGTATGGGTGTGCAAAAAGAGCTAGTGTAGTGTAGGCTTCTTGTCGATAAACTTTTCCTACATCAAAATAAATTGTTATAAGTGAATTACAATTTACAAGAATTTCAGCGGAGTTTCCTCTATTTTTATGGTATTTGCCCTTGTTAAACAATTTACTCAACAATACAATCATTAATGATATCAGACATTTATAACATTATTATTCTCCATAATACACATATATTTTCATTCAAAATTTCATACATGAAATTACATTGAAATCAAATTTCATACATCAAAGCACAAAAATGAGAATATAAGTGTAAAGTTTTGGATACTTTCAAGTTTCTCTACATGCTCCTAGTGGGCTATAGATCCTCCAGTGTGTACGGTTAGACTATCTGCCTTCGGTCCTCTACATCTCTAAAATGGGCATTGCCTTGGGTGATGCCCAATACTGTTGCCAAAAACTCTATATTTCTTCATATATATAAGGAGGTCATAAACTATTCTTGTGTATCGAACCAAGAAAATCTCTATAAGATGTTCGAGCTTACCTATCCCATACATTATAAATAACAACATCAAATTTTGAATCCCAAAAATATTCTTTCTAAAAAAAGAAAAAAATATTATAAGTACTTATAAACTATAATATTTATCTAATCAATGTATAAAATTAGATAAAATATAAAATATTTAAAAATATATTTTTTGTACTTCAAACTCCTGATAATAAAAATCCTTTGTCACCTGAGAGATATTCATTCATATATAACCCTCAAGATCTATCATATCCTTGAACTTAGATGAGATATTTTTAGAGCACGCTCCATATAGAACTAACCTAATATATAAGCATTTTTAGATCATTTTCAAATTAAGTCCTATAACTTAAGTATAAACCTATGGTGTTATCAAACATGCATTACAAAATTTTTAGAAATTCACTCATAAATTTTTTAGATGTAAGTTCTTCTATTAACTCCTTTAGCTCTAATTTGGAGATCGTCTCCTTCATCCGCAATGTTTACCTTTGATATCTATTGGTATAGAGTGCTGGATGGTGCAGGGGTGCTGGATGGTGTAGCAGTAGGTAGGGAATGTGACTCTACAGGGGATGTAGGTAGGGCAAGTGATGCATGATCTAGATGTGCATTAGCTAGACATGTAGTACCTGATTCTGTACTATGTGTAGAAAGTGATGCTTCACTTGGACATATGTTGGCTTCTCCAAATCGTGGTAACCTGAACTTTGTTTGTATCATATCTGATTTTCTCTTCTGTGGCATAGTTTTAAGTTGAAATTCATATTTTATTGATTATTCCACTAATAGAACAATATATTGCTGATGCAATAATAAATTTATTCATATAATATTATATTACTTACACAAATTAATCGTTATCATCAGTTAATTATAAATCAAA
Organism: Erythroxylum echinodendron; assembly: GCA_027575705.1. NCBI lineage: Eukaryota > Viridiplantae > Streptophyta > Magnoliopsida > Malpighiales > Erythroxylaceae > Erythroxylum > Erythroxylum echinodendron. The sequence continues at coordinate 8,914,708 of JANZXR010000006.1, read as the reverse complement.
ATCATCATCATCTTCTTTTCCTCAAGAATTAGAATCAAACTCAGACTCCTCTTCAAGCCTATTGCCCTCCATATACTCTCTAGAAGAAATTTTAACATATTTATTATTTGGATTGTTCAAATGTTCATTATTGTCATATAGTACACATGCATTTATTTCATGAACATCTTCTTGAAATGCTTTACTTTAAATTCTTTTATTTTTCTCCTTTTCCATGAAATTCAAAAATAGCTCTAGGTTTTACTTTGCAAACGGCCAACCAATCTGGCTTATCACGTTGTCATATAGGAAAAGGGACACAATAGACTTTAATCACTTGCATCGCCAACACGAAAGGTTCAAATTGTATAAATTGTCTTTGTTGGTTGATTTCAACTAGAATTTATCAGCTATGCACTTTTGTTCCAACATTATGAGTTGGAATAAACCATTCACACTTAAATATCACATTTTGTTTGGCAATGCAGAGTAATCAATTTTAAGTATCTCAATAATTTTACTATAGTAATCCATCAATTCTCTATGTATGCAAACCTCACTATTTACTATATTACGTTACGCTATGACCATAATATTCTGTACAAAATTTGTATCAATTAAAAAATACATCAAATACGATTTAATGGTTCATAAAGGCCTTTTCACAAGATCACATATGAATTTGTTCTCTATTGTACTTTTTTTGTCCTAAAAAAAATTATCAAATTAAATAGTATATTGTCATTTAAACACTTTGATATGATAATTCAACCATTTCAATTATTACAAGTGAAAACTTACATATTTCTTGAACCATCAAGGAAAGTGTCTTTCATCTTCTTTATTAATATCATCATGTGTTATTTCGGGCATTAGCTTGTGTTATCATTTCTCGTATAATCTAAAAGCATTATTGTGTATTTTAGTTGTGAACAACACTAAGTTCAAAAACTCAAATAATCAATTTCAAAATTAAACTTACTGCACAAAAGTTTGAACCTCTTGAAAGTTCAATAAAATGTAAGCATGTGCAGCCTCTATTTCTTCTTCTGTTAACATTCTTCTTATTAAACATCCATATGTTTGTCCTATATATGTGGAATGGATAAGTTACCATCAAATACAAGGAACTTTTCTTTCTCTTGTGTGCACATGCAACCCAAAATAATGTGAACAAAATATACTTGTTTCCTTCACTAAATAAGCATTACATATCAAACTTTCAACTCTAGCCTTTTCTTTGACATTTTTCTTCAAGTGATATAAAAACCTACATCACAAATAGGGTTATTGCAATTCTGTGATTAAAACATGCTATAATTTTTATTTAAATATTAACTATAATTATCTCTCAAACAAATATATCCATCGATATTGAACTAGACCAGTAACTTTAGTCTCATGTGCTAAATATATGGGTAGATGCTCCATACAATTAAAGAAACTTGAAGAAAAAATCCCTTCCAATTTGCACAAGATAACTAGAATTTTCCTTTCTAGTTTTTCCATTTAATCCAACTTTACTTCAGATGATGTTAAGCTTTTGAAAAACAAACTTAATTCTATTATAGCTCCCTAAACCTTAATCGATAGCAACTCTTAAAATGCAATTGGAATTAGCATTTGCATAAACATATAACAATCATGACTTTTTATCTTATATAATTTGTACTTCCTCATGTCTACACACCTTGTTAAGTTAGAAACATAACTATTAAGAAATGTTAGATTTTTCAACCATTCACACCAAATTTCCTTTTGTTTTTTTCTAAAATGTAACATGCTTTTAGATATTTAACGGTGCGAAGATCTTTATCTAACTCATTCCTTCTATAAAAAAGTTTCAAATCAGCTAGTGATTTTGCATTGTCTTTGTCCTCCTTTCAATGTTCATTATGGTATTGAAAAACGTTTCAAAAATATTTTTTCAATATGCCTTACATCTAGATTATGACGTATCAAATTAGTTTTCTAATGTGAAAAATCCCAAAAGATACTTCCTTTTCTCCAACTAAAATTTTTACTAAGAACATATATGCCTTGTTCATACACATTCATGGAGGAATAAGGAGTAATTATGATTGGCTATGATGAATATTATTGGCTAGATTAACCAAAAAGTTGGAATCCATTTGTCAATAATCTTAAATTAACATTTCGACTTTCAGTTGTAAACTTAGAGTGGGTGTTATTGAAATGTTTCCATGCAAGTGCACCTAATAGATGGCTCATTATTTCATCTTCTTGTTCGTGTTCATTATGTCATCTCATGTAAGAAACAGTAACATAAAGGCATATAGTCTTTGAAATCTCAGATTTAGCGAGAAATAATACATCCACTTCTAGGATACTAATTTATGTTTCATAAAATGTTTTCTAGGTTTGAACCTAAATTGACCATAAAATATGCACTCTTGTAAATTCACGTTATCTCCCCAAAACAACACACATCCCAAATTGTAACAATTAATTTTTTCAACTCGCAAACCAACCCCTTATAAGTTTCTTCATATTGTAGAAATTATCAACCATTGTATGATCAGGAGGCAATGATTCATCATACCAAGCAAGAATTTTATCAAAACTTCGATCATAAATATGCCCTTTAGACTTTATATTCAATATTCAAGCAATTGAAGATAATTAAGTCATGGTCTCACAATTTGGAAATAATTATTGGTCAGCTGATTTTAATAATACAAAAAACTTTTTTGCATGTAAGTTTAGTCAGCTGATTTTAGCAAGTCAAATGATTTTTTGCATAGAAGAATTTTTTTAGGAAAGATAAGGCTTTGATCTTTATTATCCTTAATATATCTTAATATCGTATAAACAACCTACAAATGAACTATACTTGGCTCATCGATATATTGACTTAATGGACAACATATGTGAGTATCAGCCAAATAAAGCAATTTGCCAACCAATATACTATAAGAAGTGACATTAAGAAGTAAAAAGAGCACTGACATATTATTTTTCTAACTTTATATTAAAATAAAAGAGTGAAAATTGGTTTATAATAAATAAATTTAGTTTCCTAAAAAGATCAAAAATATTTTTTTTTGCTTACATATACTAATTCCAACACTAGATCTAGCAATCATATTGAAGTTAATGTCTTTATGTTTGAATTATTAACCTACAAGTTCATTTCCAAAGTTTGAATATAAATAAGGTACGTGACATTGTTAGACCAGATGAATTAAGAAAGTAAGTTCTTACTGTAACTCCTAGTCTCGTGGAATTTTTCACCGATAAGCTTCATGGGAGTTGCATCATAAGTTTTCAGTCTATATACCATCATAAGGGTTTATTATGCAAAGAATTTTCATGTCAGTTACATGAATTTCTTATATTGATATTTAGTTTGAATCAATCACATTGGAGTTCATTTCCAAAGTTTGAATTTAAACAAGCACTATGGTATGTGGCATTGTTAGACCAAATGAATCGAGAAAGCAAGAAAGTTCTTGTTGTGACTCTTAGGCTTATGGAATTTTCACCGATAAGCCTCATGAGAGTTGCGTCACGAGTTTCCAACCTATATACCATCTTAGGGGTTTATCATACAAAGAATTGTCATGTCAATTGCTTGAATTTCTTATACTAGTACTAAGTTTGAATTAATCAAATTGAAGTTCAAGTCTTTATGTTTCAATTTAAACAATGCACAAAGATAAGTACTTAGACTATTAAACTCTAGCCTAAAAACTCATCAATCATTGTTAAAGGTAAAATTGCAAAGAACAACACAAAATTGATCATACTTAATTAAACGACTTACCTTGATAGACGAACAATCGCAAACTACAAAGAAGACGGATGAGGTTGGACAATTATCGATTCTTTTAATCACAAAACATAGACTACAAGAAAGACAATAAATAATTAGGTAGTTTTTTATAATGTTTGAATTGAGCATAGGTACAGATATGCATAAGTTTTAAGTTGTGTTGCATATTTTGTTTTCCTTCTATTAATGTTTTTATATCCTATAACTTATAACCATTTTTTGCAATATCATATACGGACAAAGACAACATATAAATTTTTTGTAAGATCATAACCATTATTATGCAGAACCATTATTGTGGCGAAAGACAACAATTAACCTTATTGATGAGACTATGTCTGAATCGTCACATGATCATATTGCATCTTATAAATGTGAATAACGTAGCATACATGCCCATCTATCATCCTCTAAGTCCCAAACAAAAGAAAATTCATGTATGGATCACATTCTAAACCTAGAGGGTATAATACTCAAGGCAAAAATAGTAATAATTTTTATGCAATGTCATCTAATGATTGCTTAAATTCTTATAGGATCACTCATGTCCTTTACTTATAGTCAAAATTTTCATTTTTGCCTTCTTAAACTTTAATGAAGTTAGGCTAATGCTTGAGTTAAGTGTAATTATATTAAAACCTACTAAGTTTAGGTTTCACTTGGATTCAAAATTAATTATAAAGTCCAATTTACATTTGAAAAGTTTTAAGTATAAAAATTACAATAAGTTAGTTATACTTAAATGGCTAAACTAAATTTAACTAAATTCAAACTCAGATTATCTAAACTTTAAAATAAATTCAAGTTTGACCTTATAATAGTGATTATAACATTATCCAAAATTGTTCTTTATATGTCAAATGCTTTGATTTAATTGCAATTTTAAATAATAATAATAATAATTTTTTTATAGTTCTAAATTAGAAATATTCATTTATATTTAAAATTTAATGGTTATTCTATTATTTATAATTTAATTATTTTAATTTTTTAATTGAAAATATTACATATGTTAAAAGGTTTTAAAATTTTATGTGTAAAAGTTTTAGATATTTACAATAACATATGTCTTAAGTTCTTTTACTTGCCTCATGCCATCTAAGTTTGAACTTGATCAGATTTTGGATACTCTCAAACCCGTTTGAAGCTTGAACTTGCCCAAATACGACCGACCTAATCAAAAAGTTTGACACCTCACCCTCACTCCTTCAATTAATGCTTATTCTTATCTTTTCCAATCAAAGATTCGGTTGAAGCAATAAAAATACTAGTAAATGGTCACCAATGCCACAATAACATGACAACATAACCAATACCACAATAATAACACTTCCGTTCATTGCAAAGACAACAAGTGGTCACTAATACCGCAATAATAATACTATCAACACCACCATTCATTAACGACAAAAACATTAGTCATAGAAGAGGAATAGGGATGAAAAGAAAGATGATGAAAGTAGAAGAGGTATTGTGACAAAGAAAGGAAAGATAGAAGAAAGATTATGAAAAGAAAGATGACAAAAGCGGGAAAAGCATTGTGACAGAGAACAAAGATGGAAGAAAGATTATGGAAATGATACGGTAAAGAAAACAAATAAGAGAAGAATTGAAGAAGCAAAAACTAGGAATTGTTTTTTATATATATAGTCAAGTTTTGGGTCTAGTTAGGTTGTAGAGGACGAGCTTGAGTCCAACTTGAAGCTAAAAAAGTTAAAATAAAAAAACTTAAGTCTAAATTAAACTTCATTCAATTTGAATTAAATTAGTTTACCTTGGATCAGACTAAATTGATTTAAGGCTTATTTACCATTCCTACTATACCAAGCTACAATGCAAAGAGTCCAGCCAACAAGGCAATTGTTATAAAACAAACAAAATAAGTCTATAATCTAATTATGCTAGTGGAAGACTTTAGATAGATACTTTCATTTCAATAGTTTAATAAATATAAATTTATCCAATTTCATTTTAATAATGTTGTATATTATGTAAATTCTTACATACATGTTTTATTATATATAAACTAGATATTAATGAAGTAAATTTCATGTATGAAAAGAGAGAATATTGCTTCACCCTTATTCCTATTATAACATTTTCCTACCTTTCAAAGACACCTATGTACAACTTCATTCGGTTAATCAATACACATGGATTTTAAAGGATCACCCTCAAATGGAGTAATCGAGACTCACTCTAAATAGGCATATATAAGCTCAACAATTTTTCATGCTTAACCTGAATTTACAGTAGCTATAAAAGTAATTTAAAGGAACATATTTTAGCACCTAATTTGCTTCCTAAACTCAAACCAACTTGACTAACATTTCACAACCAAGAGTAAAGTATATAACACTTCTTTTCAAGGACAAAATCTGAACAATTCTTCATAAACTTCAATAGGCCCTAATTCATCTTATAATACTTTTAAAGTAATCTTTAATTGGTAAATATACATGCAATTCAATCAAGATATATCTCTTTACATAATTCAACTTATAAAACAAGCTTTCTATAAATTAATCAACCACTTCCAGATTATAAACTATGTTAGAGATCTTTTACAGAACTTTCATCAAACACTTGGTACGCTATTAAAATTTATCCCTATTTTGTTTTAAAACTATTGTCTTCTTCCATTATTCACCAACATAACCACACAACAACAAAAAATGACCCATTAATAAACCCTTACGAGTCAATCCACAATAACACTATCACACCCAACATACAACAGTTTATATACAAAAATTGAAGACAATAAAATTAACCCAAAACTAGTAAGTGGACAACTTACCTCAAGACGAAAAACCCAACACAATGGATGCACTTGGTGGAAGAGGATAGAAGATGAGTAGATGGAAGAACATAATACATAGAGAAGGACTGAAAAAGGTGAAAAAATTGCAGAATAGTGACAGGGGAGGGGCTTCGAGTTTTTAATTTTGTTAAGATGAAAGTGACGTCATTTTACTTTAAATTTAAACAACATTACTGACTTCGTTTGCATTTGTCAAAGGAATGATAGTTCCGTCAGTAATTTACCAATGAAAATTTCGTTCTTCGCTTATTTTTACCGCTAACCATTGTCTCCTATTTTTACGACAGCTTTTACTATCGTCAACAAAGTTTTGCCGATAAATTCGCTCCGCCTTTATTGACGGATTTTTCCATCAAAAAATACCATTGTTTACAAGTTTACCGATGGAATTAAATTTCCATTACTAACTTACTACGAAATTTTTTCAGTCAGTAATTTGTAGTTTTCTTGTGGTGTGACTCAACCAGAAGGTTTTTAAGTTGCTGGTGTGCAAGCTTGAATGATAGTTGTATAGATTGAAGCAATTTCGAGGTAGTGGTACAAACGATTTAACAAGTTTATGGAGGGGCAAAAGTACACAAGTAGCAAATACAATAACTATTTTGATGATATGTGTATTTTCACAAGCTACATGAAGGATCGTACATCTATCTTCTCCTGTGTTGACGATATGCTGACAGCTTCAAAAAATCTAAAAGAAATTGAGAGATTGAAGATTTAGTTGTCAGGAGTTTGAATTGAAGGATTTAGGTGAAGCCAAAAAGATTCTCAGCATGGAGATAAATAGAGATAGGAAATTGGAAAGACTTTGTTTGACTCAGAAACAATAGGTAAGAAATGTACTAAAACTTTTTGGCCTGAATGAAAAGTCAAAGCTTGTCAGTACTTCGCTCACTCCTCATTTCAAGCTCAGTACATCTTTGTCTCCAAAGAATGATGCAGAACTGGAATGCATGTCAAAAGTACCGTATACAAATGTTATTTGGAGTTTGATGTATGTTATGGTGTGTACAAGGCCTGACATTTTATAGGTAATTAGGGTTGTGAGTAAGTATATGTATGATCTTGGAAAGGAACATTGGCAAGCTTTGAAATGAATTCTACGATACATTATAACACCGTAGATATTGATTTTTGGTATTTCAGTGAGATAAGTAAGACGGTCAATTTGTAATTGGATATTGTGATACCGGTGATTTGGACAGGCATAAATCAACTAATTGTTACGTGTTTACTCTTGCAAAGGCACAAGTCAGTTGGAGGTCTACCTTATAGTCAATAGTTGCTTTGTTGATTACGAAGGCAATTTGGCTTTAAAATTTGCTTAGTGAATTAATGGTTCGACAGAAGCACATCAAAGTACATTGTGATAGTCAGAGTGCTATCTTTTTAGCAAAGAGCTATGTTTACCAAGTAAGGATGAAGCACATCGATTTCTGCTATCATTTTGTACAAGAAGTTTTAGAAGAAGGTGGAGTAGCAATCCAGAAGATTCAGACCATTGAGAATCTTGCTCATACGTTGACAAAGGTAATGACTACAATTAAGTTCCAACACTGTTTGAACCTAATCGACATTGCTAAAAATTGAAGATGGGCGCTTCGAAGCCCATTTAAAGACATAAAGATGAGTTTTGTAAGATTTGAAAAGAAGTGGAATTCACCAAGGTGGAGATTTGTTAAATTGTCAACAACTGTGGCTTATCCCACGATTGCAAATCCTACATCAAGAAAATATGAATTTGTGGGAGGTTGCTTCTCTTATAAAATAAACCCTCTTCCTTTAGTTTTAATTATCCCAAAATTGTCTTTCCTTAAGGCAAAAAATTCTCTCTCTCTCTCTCTCTCTGTAATATTTCACTTGTATTATTTTTTTGAAATAGTAAAATATTAATTTAGTAGTATTCGAGGATGAATGCATAATTGGCCAAACCTCATTAAATTATACTGTTCTTTATTTGTTTATTTAACAGCTATCGTTGGGTATAGTTGTAGTGAACTATTGTGCTATTAAATTATATGTCTAGGAAAATTCTGTTTATGGAGATTGGATTTTAAGTAGGAACATTTGTGAACCTTCCAATCCTTCCTGAGAATTTACTTGGTGTGATTTTTCAATATAATTGTTCACACTTTATTTACCTACACAATAGTATTCGAGGTGAATTTATTATTATTGGTAGAAATTAACCCGAATCTCCTTCTATATAATTAATTTATCCAGTATTCTCACGATCTTGCTTCGATATGTTCTTGTTGACACGTAAATCATGTCAATTGCTCAATTAATAGGAGGGTATTTAGTCTAAGAATAATAAAAATACACATTTCGTAAACTTCTCTTAATAATAAAACTTCTCAGAAGGACAAAACAATGAAATGTACAGGGGAAAATGTGCATTCACTCAATTCATGGTGTGTTTGGTATCACTATTGAGTTTACTTCCCTTACATTTTATTTGATATTTATAAATGCTAAAAAAACTCAAAATTTTGTCAAACCAAGTTGAATTTCTTAATCTGCAACTTGGTCTTAAATGTTTGAAGAAGCATACGCATATTATGACCTGAACTATATATATATACTTACGGACTCATAAATACGTATATGTACAACATTCGTGCTCTTGCACATATACTACAGAAAAGATGTGCAATCAAAAGAAATTGGGCATATGATTGGGAAGAGTTGGAAGCTAACTAGTTGCATCATGTCTTTCATTAAAGTCAACCTAGTTTTCTATGCAATTTCTTTAAGTTTTGGTAGTCCCGGTTAGGTGATCCGCGAGAGTTGATCTACACAAGTTACTCTCGTAACAGGTAGTATATAGGTCCCACTTCCATATATTTCTTTCTGATTATGATAACAAGCCATGAATTACAAATTAGGAAAACAAAACGAGACACAGAGCTAGCTCTTTGCTTCCTTCCTCCATTTTGCATTCACAGAGTAATTAGTTTTAGGTAAATGACGTTTGCTATAGTCATTTTCATGATTCAAACAGAGATAAGTAGAAAACTATTATTGAAACCAATAAACGAGGGGGAGGGACCTGGATTTCGGATGTGCAGCTAGAAATCCAACCATTGAAGCAAGTAAAATTAGTCTGTTTCGCTGAATCTTGGGACTGAAAACAAAAGACTGTTGATAGTCTACCCGACAGGGGTCCTCAATTGAAGGACCAAAACTTCTAGTGTCTGTTTTAAGTGTGTCAATGTGTGATAACCGTTTTACTAACTAAATGTGAGTTGGGAAAATTTGGGGTTTTGCAACTATTGAGTGATAGGAATAAGAGATAAACTACTTGTTTAGTAGGGAAATTGGTCTCTTTCCCTTTAGCTGTTGACATTTGACATTGAAAGTTAATTAATTTAAGTTGACAAATTAATTGATGGGTTTAGGTTAGAAAGAAAGCTTACTTATTGACTAAGAGAAGCTGCTACAAATTAATAATACCATTAGGAAAATGACTACTGTAAAATCATTGTATATATTACTAAATCAGGTATTGTTTTCAGTAAAAGTATGTCATTCATTCTAATTAACTTGTTTTAACTCGCTCTAAATTATGATAAGTTACAATTTATTATCAACAAAATACAAAACTCTGGCACCTTTCTTAAAAGTTACAATGATGAGTTAGATTACGTACTGAAACTTAGAGAGTATTCGAGTTTTCTTTCTTCCTCAGACCAATATCACCAATTGATTTTGCCAAAAACGACATTTTCAATCAAAAAATGACCTTAATTACTAAACAAAATAATTAAGAACAATTAGATTATATAGCTTCACTATAAAGACTTGTAAAATTGGTGAATACTTTGATGATGAACTTGAAGTTGGAGTAGTCAATCCCTTGGTAGAAAAGAAATCAGGTCTAACAACTCATCAAGGAAACTCAGAGTCTATGAACTTGTGCATGTCAATTTCTTTTATCAGAACATTGGTCTTTCCAATCTACCTCACCTATTTTCATTCACATAATGTCTTCCGAGTCCTCATCTTTTGCAGCTTTATTAATGATAAAAGTATCATTTTTGGTTTTGTGAGGAAATGTTGACGACAAACACCCAAATCTTGCTTTCTACCTTTTGTTATGATGAACTTATTCTTCGACGAGCTGTTCTTCTCTGAATGAAAGCCACGACCCTTATCAATTCATCACTTAAGAACAATTATGGTTGAAAAGAGATCAATTATGTACATCTTCCATTTTCTAGCTAGAGAAGATGCAATATCTGAAATCGTTTAGCTAGGGCTTCGTATTCCTTGTACATGCAATTTTATTTCCTCCGCCATAACTTGAAGTAGAGCTGTTTCAAGTTAATAATAATTTACCCTCGTATTTATTTTTTTTAACACGAAGGGCAATGTACATGTACATGTTAGCAATATTGTTCCTATTTCCCAAAAAAACGAAGGGAGCACTAGTAAATCAACAAACAAGCAATATCATAAACTAACAAGTTTATCATGCACAAAGCAGTGGCAATAATGAGAAAAGAAGCAAATTAACCTCCGACAAAGCGTGAAGTACACAACAGTGCAACATACAACTGACAAGTTTTTCAGTGATACAGTAAATCAACTTAAAGGAGTTATAACGTTTATAAACTAACAGAATTATAAATCAAAGAAGTACAAACTAATAATTACTTAATTTATTAAATTATGATATTCACATTTGCATTTAATCAATAACAAATTTTAATGAATAAATCTAAATAAATAAATTTTTTGTGATTATATTAATTATAGAAAATTCAAAATCTTAAACAATATGTCATAATATTTTACGTGGTGAACATGAAAGAACTAGTTGTCATGCAGACGGCCAAGAGTGGATAGTATGGCTTGTGCTATTACGTAACCCATTTACTTTATTAGCTTACCTTAGAAGATTCCAAGGCGCAGAAATTTGCAATAGATCCAGCAGAATAAGGACAAAGCATTAAAGAATTAGAAAGCGTGTGTAGAATGTATTTAGGGACACACTAAACCAAAACCGGTGTGGAGTAATTTTGGGGCATTTGCTGGACCAGAATTTTCTCGCTGATAACGTCATCACCTTGCTGGTCAATTGCTTCGTTTCCAACAACAATCTACTACATCCTAGTTGTTGTAATCATCGGAGATCCAATCACAGAATTAGCTTACATTTGATTTAACTAGCTACTGCTACTCTGAATAGATATTTCAGTTCACCTGTTTTGGACCAAATATATTTTGTAGTCATTTTTCTTCAAGGAATCATATCTGAAGATGTATGCATGTTTTGATATGGTCTATGTTCCAATCCTTTTCATGCGTCAAGTTGGTAATTAACATTGGCTTACGCAGATTAATGCATATTAGGAAAATTGCATTGATTCTTGTGAAATGAAATCCAAAATAAGTCAAAATCGAAGACATTTAAATAATGACAAAATGTATCGATTGCCTGCATGCAACTTTTATCACAAAATGAAAAAGACTAATTAAAAAAGAACGAGTTGGTTATTTATATAACTAGAAGAAAACGTATTTATTATATTTCACCATATCATATAATTGCAAGAGACAAGTATAAATACAGTTAGTTGTCCAAAAAACCCCCATGAACAATAAAACAAGAAGATAAAGATAAATACAAAGAATAAGTATACAACAAACTGCAATAAATCATTGTTATCTTATTAATATAATGCCAAAATATGCATGAAGTTTTTATAAAAAGAATAGAACCATTACATACGTACAGACATATATTAATTTATTTACGAAGTCTCGTGTTAAATTAAGTTCAAACGACCAATATTTGATATATTTTTTAATTGAAAATAAAAATATAATTAATCTCTATTTTAAAATACTAGGTCTTAAATCAATACGTAGGATCAAGTAATTAAGCAACCTGTCGTTCCCACATAACCACCATTAATTTCTTTTTTCTTGCAACAAAATATTTAACTAGCCACATGTATTTGATCCCGTATATTATTCACAAGGAAAAAGTGTCACAATCTTAGTCAACCAAACAAAAGTCATCAGACATTTTTTAATGTTAGTGATCAATTAAGTATATGCATGGGAATAAGAACTCTATAAATATAAGCTTGTAGTTTGGTAGGAGCACAAAGAAGCAATAATACAAAGTTAAACCAACAAGTAGAGCAAAATAAGGAACATGGGGAGGTCCCCTGGTTGCGATGAGAATGGTCTTAAAAAGGGACCCTGGACTCCTGACGAAGATCAAAAGCTTGTCGACTACATCCAGAAACATGGCCATGGAAGTTGGAGAGCTCTTCCACAGCTTGCAGGTTGTACTTTAAAATACAAATGACCAACAAACTCCTCTCTTTTTCTCCACTTTATTCACAAAATTTTGATCATCAATGTATGTATAATTAGCTTTTCTTTTCTTGCTTTCAGGTCTCAATAGATGTGGCAAGAGCTGCAGGTTGAGGTGGACAAATTACTTGAGGCCTGATATTAAGAGAGGGAAATTTTCTCAAGAAGAAGAGCAAACAATTCTGCATCTTCATTCCATCCTTGGAAACAAGTAACAATTACGCACCCTGTTGATCCAACAGAGACATTTTCATTCTTTTTTTGAACTTTCTCAGCTAATTAAATTTTTTTCTGCTGCTGTTTAACAGATGGTCAGCTATTGCTTCTCACCTACCAGGCAGGACAGATAATGAGACAAAAAACTTTTGGAACACCCATTTGAAGAAGAAGTTGATTCAGATGGGATTCGATCCAATGACCCACCAACCAAGAACTGACATATTTGCCAGCCTGCCTCATCTCATAGCCCTAGCTAACCTAAAAGACCTCATAGAGAACCATCCATTAGATGAACAAGCTCTCAGATTACAGGCAGAAGCTATGCAGTTAGCTAAGCTTCAGTATTTACAGTGTCTTCTCCAATCGACAACTTCAATCAACAGTACTAATAGCTCACCCATTGGCCAAAATGGTGTGACAGATATTGAAGTTCTCAATACGTTGAATTCGATTTCTCGTACAAAAGAGAGTCCAGTTTTAAATTCATCACAACTAGAATATCAAGGTTCATATCCCTTGGGAAATGCTACCTCTCAGCCACTCAACAATCATAGTCTACTGTCTCAAGTTTCTGACCTAGAGATTCCTCTCAACTATCAATCGCCTCTGACTAGTGATGAGGTGGATCTAGCTTCATGCTTAACTACATTGATAACCCACGGAGACAATCACAATAATCCATCTGACTCTTCACTGTTTATTGTGTCCCCAACACCTATTGCTGTTCCGCAAACTATCACAGAGACCTCTATAAGCAATCCCGGCGATGCCAGCAGCTCTACTTCAAGTTATGGTGGAGGAAACTCTTATTCTTATTGGCCTGAAATTTTCTTTGAAGATTCTATCATGCATGAGATTTCCTAAGTTGCTTGCTTTCTATGAGAATTGAAGTACATTGGCTTAATGTTAATTTGCTACTACAAAATTACGAACACATGCACGGACGCGTTGATATGTAAAACAGGATCCATATATGTTCGTACTATGTAAATAATCAGGAGTGGAATTTTTGCTTAAAGGAGTGTATTATTTCCACAATTTTTTTACAAAATTAAAAAGATATGAAGTTTATTTTCGTTTTTGGGTTAGAAGTCTTTTTTTTAAAATAATTATCTCTTCTATAACTGAGCATGCCATCCTCAAGTATTGTACTTCCCCTTTGCCCTTTGGATTGTGATGGTCCAAATTAGGGAGGAAAAATCCCAAAAAGAACAGAGGGTAAAATCAAATTAGTGACGTCCATCGAGATTTGGGAAACTGGTCTAAAATTAGAATCTCATAAAGATCTCTCGTTAAACAATCTTGTTTGTCGATTGTATGAATAAGACTTACTGGTGAGTGATAATTAGTTCATGAACGTGTATAAACCTAAGAGTTACTGAATACGCACAAGTCTGTGGGCAAATTGTTCTGAAAATGAAAACTTTTGGCCTTTTTCTTTCTTTTATAAATAGAGTCGGTAGCAGTATATTAACTAACTAATTTCCAATTCCAATTGTCATATTTGTGTACTATGTATTTTAACACAATTGGACTTTGTTGGATACCCGACAGACAAGAAACCTATTGTAGACATTGCTGCTTGTAGTTTTCGAAAACTTTTTATCCATCAAAGTCTAACAAGTCATTCAAAGAGGAATGTGTTCATTATCAAACTTATAATAGTATTTCCTCATTTTAAAAGAAAACAATGGGAAATATAGACTCGAAGGACAATATCAAACAAAATAGGTGAGGTACATCTGAATTGACATTGTCCTCACAAACGAAATCCCAGACTCCCACTTTCCTCGATGAGTAGTTAGACCTCATTTCTTTTCTATCAAGGGATTGACCACTCAACTCCAAGTTAACCCCACTAATTTAGCTAGTCTCCTTAAACACCATCTAATTGTTCTAAATATTATTTCTCATTTTTTTTATCTATCATGTTACGGAACATGCCCTCGAATCAGGTCCCGGTTGAATTTAATAGCCTAAAAAATAGTAACAAAAATAGAGATATGCAAAATAAAATAGGACATGATACAGGATTTATGTAGTTCGGTCAATGTGACCTACGTCCACGACCAGAGGGTGAGTCAAATTCACTAATATGTGAAAAACGTACAATAATCATAGAAGGCTGGCACAAAAAGCCTTTTAATAAGAAAATTCCCAAGAGGAATTTAAAAAACAAAAGGACGAGTGCTACAAAAGATGATTTTGAAATAAGGAAATGGTACAGAGAGAGCTTCTGCAAACTTCTCTATTTATAGTGAATATTCCAAGCGTTCGTCGAAGGCTTCCGTTAATTTCGCTACAAATCTTCAGCAAATGTCAATCATGAATTTGGCCAGCCCAAAATTTTCCAAATCGTGCAAACAATTTCTGCTACAAGCCAAATGTGGGAGTACGTATTTGTTGACTGAGAAAACGTGAAACAATTAATTAGGAGGAATCCAACATCATTTTGCTCACCAAAATATTGACTTGAATGCTTTTGAGGGACCAAGGCACCCAACTTTTCAACAAATCTCCACCTTGACTTGGTCTCGAATAATTAGTGATCTGCTCCACCTTCTCCGGCATTGCCCTAAAGGGCTTTATCACCAACTATAAACACAAATGAAGTCCAAGCATTGCTTGAACTTGTAAACTAGAAGGGCCTTCGTAAACATATCAGCAGGATTATCCTTAATGTTGATCTTCTGAATAAGGACCTTCTTCTCTGCAATAGTATCCCGAATGAAATGATACTTAACATCAATATACTTCGTTCTCTCATGATACATCTAGTTTTTTGTCAAATGAATAATACTCTAACTGTCATAATAAATGACAGTAACCCCTTGATCTAGAGATAAATTGCCAAATAAATCTCTCAACCATTATGGTTCCTTGATAGCCTCAGTGACTGCCATATATTTTGCTTCAGTAATAGATAAAGCCACTACATTTTGTAGAGTAGCTTCCCAGCTAACGACACAATCTCCAATGCAAAATACATAATTTGTCATAGATTTGCGTATGTCAAGATCACCGACATAATCTGAATCTACATAACCAACCAAAGTGTTGCTGGTTTTACCAAACTCCAAATAAAAGTTTGAAGTACCCTTCAAGTATCTGAGAATCCATTTCACAGTTTACCGATGTTTTTTGCCAGGATTGGCCATATATCTGCTAACAACACTAACAACTTGTGAAATATTGGGACAAGTACATACAATTGCATACATAACACTGTCGACGACGCTAGGATATAGAACCTGTGCCATATAATCTTCTTCTTCTTGTGATTGTAGTAATTGAGCAACAGATAGTTTAAAATTTCTAATAAGAGGAGTACTAACTACTTTGGCATCTCGTATGTCAAATCTCTCCAAAACTTTATTGAGATAATTCTCCTGACTCAAAAATAATTTACTAACTCCTCGATCCCGTCTTATCTCTATGCTAAGAATTTTCATTGCTGCTTCCAAATCTTTCATCTCAAATTCACCATGCAATAAAGACTTCAAATGGTTAACATCTGTAATATTCTTGGCAATAATGACCATATCATCAACATATAACAACAAATAGATGAATGAGTCGTCATCTAACTTCCAGAAGTAAACACAACTATCATGCATGCTCCTACAGAAATCATGACCCAACATAAATGAATCAAACCTTTTATACCACTGTCTTAGAGACTACTTCAATCTGTAAAAGGATTTCTTTAACAAACACACTGGTCTTCTTTTTCTGCCACTTCAAAACCTTCATGTTCTTTCATATAAAATCTGCTCATCTAATTTACCATACAGGAATGCTGTCTTGACGTCAAGCTGTTCTAGTTCCAAATCAAACATGGCAACTAATGCAAGTAATACACGAATAGAGCTATATTTCACCACTGGTGAGAAAATATCATTAAAATCAACATCTTGTACCTGCTATAGCACTTTACAATTATACGTGCCTTATACCATACATTTTTAGCACCTGAAGTACCTTCTTTTCTTTTAGAGACCCATTTGCAACCAACAATTTTTTTACCCTTTGGCGGCTTCACCAGAACCCAAATATCGTTATTATGTAGAGATTTCATTTCTTCATTTATAGTCACCACCCATGTATCAATATCAGCACTTGAAACTGCCTCTGTATATGTGGAACGTTTATCGTCTCCACTTTTTTCCTGTGTCACTAATAAAGCATATGCAAGTAAATTTGCATACCTCTGTGATGGTCGAATCTCCCGTCTTGGTCTGTCTCTGGCTATGGAACGTTCTTCTTTTACTGGTTCATCATGAATGTGATCAGAATCTGGTTCATCAACTTGATCTATCTGATGTGTAGAAGACGTCTATGAAGGATCTGAGCTACAAATCTCTAACTCTACCCTGTTTCTGTTTACTATCCTCTAAATTACAAGGATTACAAAACTCTTTTATATAATACAACATAGAAAATTCATCAAATGTAAATTCCTAATAATTACAAATTTAGGTGACTTGGGATTAGGATACCATAAACGATATCCTTTCACCCCTGAAGCGTAATCGAGAAAAATACATTTCATAGTCTTAGACTCTAACTTCCCCTCATTTACATGCATATATGTTGGATACCCAAATATTCTTAAAGTAGAGTAATCAATAGGAGTACTTGACTAAACTTCTTCCAGAGTCTTGAAATCGAGAGGAGCACCAAGAGCGTGGTTGAGAATGTAGCAAGTCGTAGCAATGACTTATGCCCAAAAATCAAGTTTAAACCCTACATTAGAGATCATACACCGAGCCTTTTCCAAAAGAGTTCGGTTCCTGCACTCGACGACTCCATTTTGTTACGGAATCATGCTAACGATGTTATGCTAAGCAATTCCTTCATTCTTGCAAAATTCATTGAATTCACCTCTACAAAATTCCAAACCATTATCAGTCTGTAGCCGCTTAGCATGTTTTCTTGTCTGGTTTTAAATCAAAACTTTTCATTACTTAAAGGTTAAGAAAACATCATTCTTATATTTCAAGAAATACAACCAAACTTTCCTTGAAAAGTAGTCAACATATACCGGGCACCGCTTTAGATGGAATATAAGACAGCCCTCAAAGATCATAATGAATATAATTCAAAGTACCTTTAGTTTTGTGGACAGTTGGAAAACTGAAACTAACTCGTTTATGCTTTCCAAAGATACAATGCTCACAAAAGTCCATCTTATCAGTACTTTGACCACAAAGTAGGCCTCTCTTACTTAACAACGTTAAGCCTTTCTCACCCATGTCCTAAACGCATATGCCACAATTTGGTAATGTCACCATCTGTAGAGACTGCCGCAGCATCTATTACCGTAGATCCCTGCAAGATATACAAATTACTAGACCTGTAAGCTTTCATCAATACAAGAACACGTTTCGAAATTTCCAAAACTCCTCCTTCAGTTGAGAACTTGCACCCTTGAGAATCGAGAGTGTCTAAAGAATTGAGCTTTTTCTTCAAATCAGGAACATGTCTAACGTCAGTAAGTGTTCTAATGATACCATCATGCATTTTGATCCAGACTGTACTATTACTAACAACTTTACGGGTAGGCATTATTACCCATCAAAACAATTCCACCATCCAATGACTCATAAGTGAAAAAACACTCTCTGTCGAGACTCATATGGTAAGAACAACCTGAATCTAAAATCCACTCCTAATTAGACCTAACTTTATCTTCTGTGGCTATAAAGATAATTTCATCATTCTCATCTATTATTACACTAGCCTCAGCAGCGTTGTTGTTAATCTTCTCATTTTTCTTATTTTTCAATTTATAGTAGTCAGCTTTAAGCGCCCCTTTTCTTGCAATAATTATAAATTTTATTTTCTGTCTAGATTTTGTCCTTCCTTTAGATCTATTTCTTTCAAAATCTCTATTTTCAGATCTACCCCGTACAAATAGTCCCTCTGCCTGACTTCCACTGGTCTCCCCAGTGATGTCCCTATCAACATGCTCTTTTAACTTTAATGTAGATTTAATCCTATTATATGAGACTGACTCTTTTCCATAAATCATAGTATCACGAAAATATTTAAAGGACTGAGGGAGGGAATATAACAACAATATAACTTGATCTTTATCCTTAATTTTTGCATGTACATTTTTCAAATCTAAATATAAGATAATCAAATTTATCCAGATATGAAAAAATAGATGTACCTTCTATCATCCTCAACATATACAACTTCTGTTTCCAATAAAGTCGATTTTTCACCGTCTTCTTCATGTACATGGCTTTCAATTTGTCCCACAAATCTTTAGTTGTACTTTCACCAGCAACCTCCGGTAAAACCTCATCGAAGAGATTTAATGTGATGCCTGATCTAGCCTTTTTATCTAGATCTGTAAATTTATCTGACGCCACATCTGCTGGCTTTTTCTCCACTCCATCAAATGCAATCTCACACCCATCTTGTATTAAAATGGCCTG
The DNA here is from genome assembly GCA_027575705.1 of Erythroxylum echinodendron. Classification (NCBI taxonomy): domain Eukaryota; kingdom Viridiplantae; phylum Streptophyta; class Magnoliopsida; order Malpighiales; family Erythroxylaceae; genus Erythroxylum; species Erythroxylum echinodendron. Next base: position 8,895,108 of record JANZXR010000006.1, on the reverse strand, counting down.
CATCTTGAGCTGTTACATACTGAAATTAATACTTTGATCAAACTTTTCGATGGAGGTCTTTGTTATTGTCATAGTGGCTAAAAATTGATATTTTGACTATTTTTCAATAAGTAGGCCCTACACGTGAAATTGGGACAACATGACCTACAAAAGCACTGGATGTGGGCCTCACAAGCAAAATTAAATTCAATTTACAAAATCAAGGCACTGGGCCTCGCAGGTGTAACCGCAACGGTGGGCTCCCTTTGGATTCACAATAATATCTTTACTTTCTGATGTGGAGAATCCACCTTCGTGGCAACCACAGAGCATACGGTAACTTAGGCCAATATGAGAAGCTCTGATATCAGTTTTTTAGAAAAAATGCCCTCGGATCGAATCCTTGTTGAATTTAATAGTTTAAAAAATAGTAACAAAAATAGAGAAATGCAAAATAAAATGAGACAGAACACAAGGATTTATGTGGTTTGGTCAATGTGAACTACGTCCACAACCAGAGGGTAAGCCAAATTTACTAATATGTGAAAAATGTACAATAATTACAAAAGGTTGACATAAGAAGCCTTTTAATCAGAAAATTTTCAAAAGAAATTCAAAAAACAAAATGATGCATGCTGCAAGAGACGGTTTTGAAAAAAGGAAAATGGTGCAGAGAGAGCTTCAGCAAACTTCTCTATTTATAGGGAAGATTCCAAGCATTCGTCACAGGCTTTTGTTAATTTCGTCACAAATTTTCAGCAAATGTCAAACATGAATTTAGACAACCTAAAAATTTCCAAATCGTGCAGACAAGTTGTGCTACAAGCCAAATGTGGGAGCATATGAAACAATTAATTTGGAAGATGCTAACATCATTTGCTCACCAAAACATTGATTTGGATGCCTTTGAGGGATAAGGCACCCAACTTTTCAACAAGTCGAAATCAATTGGTCATACCGTTCAAAGGAGCATGGAAAACTCGATATCATCTAGGTTTCAGTACCTAATCTAACTCTTAAACCCAATATTTATTTGGACACAATTAAAAGTTTCACATGTCATTGCAGCTACGTTCAGAGAATCATAACAGGTATGGGAGATCAATTAGGTACCCACCACTCCACCAGGCCATCGTAGAACAAGTAACCTGAAAATGAAAATGATGAGTGAGTGGCAACGTCAGGAAAGGGATGTTTTGTTTTCTTTCAGAGGTTCTGTAATCATATTAGTACGTGCTACTTAAATGCCTATCTGGTGATCGTGCTATCTGTACATGCGGTTGTTGTCGCAGTCGGTCGGTCAGAGTTTTGTAATACTTTTAGGTGCATTGCTAATTATACTTCATGTATTTGGTTCTTCAGTCTTGATAGTTTTTCAAAAGCAAACTGTTACCAACCATTCATGTTCTTTAGTTTAAACCTCCACTAGTAATCTTACTCTATTTAATTAAAGTTCATTCAACGTGAAGAGTCCAACAGATCAAAACAAAATTCTAGCATTTCAAGTTTGTTTTTGTACTATTTAGAAGAACAAGTCAAAACCAAAGTTAGTTCAAATTGGGTTATTTTTCTTTTTAGCTGTGAAAGATGCCTTTATTGTTTTTAATTGATGTCTGTTTCTTATTTTGTAGTGATATTGTTATTTTGTAAATTATTATCTATACTAACGAAAATTAGTTTGTTATTTTAAGCTAAAATTTCAAAATAACTATATATAGTGAAAAAATTTATTTGTCAGTGCATGTTTTACCACAGCCCAGATTGTTGGTGATGTTTTCATGCGAGAGATGGTAGGAGGGGGACTAAGGTACCATCTGGCAGTGCGCGCCGTTCTTGCAAACAAATTGGATGGGCCACATCCCACACCTCAGGTGGTACACGACCTTTAACAATTATGCCCTGACTATACCACTGCCCTTTGGATGAATTGACAAGCCCTAATCTTGTCTGGATCACGTGTCTTCTGTTTGTCATATGCAGAAGCCGATTATTACCCCTTTTGACTGCTAGATGGTACCAAAAATCCCCATTAGACCTGTAGTTCAACCTTAATGCAACTGTTTTAGCATGCCGAACAGAAAGAAAATGGAATGTTTATGCCTCAATACATACTGGATTTTCATAATTCTGGTCTCAATCATTCATTTGCTTGATCGGTCTCAAGAAGACAGCTATGAGCAGAAATGAAGTGAAAGAAAGAGGGCTATCGAATATCATGCTCATAAGCATATTCAAAGTGCATGATCTAAAATCTTTGCAAGCATATTGACTTGCCTTTACTCGGTTGTCTACTCCAATTCTTCTCAGCCAACAATCTAAAAATCACTTCTTCTGGAAGTGACTCTCACCCATTTGGCCCATAACCTCGCATTCCCGCATTCTGTAAGGCGAACTGTGAATAGGTAAGCATAAATGGTTCAAACAGTTTGCCATCTCTTGTTTGATTCTTCGTCAGGTTATTTTGACAGAGTCCGATTTCATCATTTATGCACAGATTGCATCACATCCCTATGAACTATATCCATTCAGCAATATCATCTAACATTCCCCAGGAAGAAAAGTAGGAAGATCCCCTCATGTATTTCGTCAATCAACTTCTGCAAGTAGTACCACAAGAAAAAGAACATATTTAGAGATTTTGTGTAATCCGTTCTTTATTTTTATTTTACCAAAAGAAATCAAGTGGAGCTATCACTTGGTAATCAAATTCAGCTTATTGGCTCTTAAATCTTATCGTGCGCACATTAGAATAAAGCATGGTCGAATAAAGTTCCTCAGGTATTAGACATGCAGCTCATCAAGCAAGCCACATGATTGGAAGTAAATTTATGATAAATATTAATCTAACGGAAAAACAAGGAAGGAATTAGTACATGAAATTTATGAAAAGATCTTGACTAAAATTTTGCTTACTTCCCAGTCCTGAAAAGCTTAAGGTATGCATTCCAAACTTATTCACGCAATCATGTGTCAGGTCTACATTCGGCTGCCAAGGATGGAAAAGGAGATATTTTAGATATTATGCAATTAAAATAAACATCCAATTCAATGAAACAAATTGCCTTAAGCTGTCTGTGACAGAGCCTCTTAAAGCCTCCTAAAAGAAAATTATAACCATAATTTCACAAGGAAACAGAAAAATGGGGTTGAATGGATGATAGTGATCAATAACCCTAATTTCACAAGGAAATTCTAGTCAAGTTCATATGATGTACAAAACAATTAGAAAACCAGTAACCATTTTATAACTGTGATCATCCAAATTTTGAATAACTAACTTGTGTAGAGCTAAAAATTGAAGGATGATTCAATCGGATCGATAGAAAAAAATAGCCAAAAGTTTCCCTTCTCCAATTATTCAGTCAACAGTGTCCCCTATTCTTTAAAATTCAAAACTATCATCTTTTTTTTCTTTAAAAACATAAAACCATGGGAAAATAATGAATAAAGAGCAGTGAACTTTATTTGTGTAAGGAGTGCCGTTGAATCACTTTCAACCTCTTCATTGGGCAAGTTAGCAAACCTGAGAGCATAACAACTTCAAGTACATTGCTCAGTGGAAAGAAGGAAGAACATCCAACTTCTCAATCTCTAAGAAGAATCAACCTTTGGAACATAACCTTCCTTTTTCATCTCCTCATTCAGAAGTTCATATAAGTCTGCCATAGGATGTGGCAGACCATCGCCAGCATGAAATTCATGAACTTGATTCCCTATCTCAGTCCAGCTACAGCCAGGGGTCTTATTAACACCCCGTTCTTTCATCAATGCCCTCATATTTGCTGACTCATTCCATTTTCTCAAATTTGCATATATCTTAGATGAGATAACATAGTTTCCTGAATTTGATGGCTCCACTTCTAAAAGTAATTGAATAACCCTTTCACTAATATCGGCATTCTTGCGCTTCTGACAGGCAGCAAGTAATGACCCCAACACGACCTCATCTGGTTTTCCAGGCATCTTTTCAACAAAGTCCCAAGCCTCATAAAGATGTCCTGCACGTGCCAAAAGATCAACCATGCATGAATAATGCTCGACTTTTGGGACCAATCCAAAAGAAGCGCTCATTAAATCAAACAATCGACGGCCCTCATCAACCATTCCAGCATGTACACAAGCAGAAAGCACATGTACAAATGTAATGTCATTTGGACGGGCACCTTCATTGTCCTTTCCCATCCGCCTGAACAATGATAAAGCTTCCTGGGCTCGTCCATGAAAAGCAAGTGCAGAAATCATGACATTCCAAGAGACTTCATTTTTGTGGACCATGCTTTCAAAAATTTGAAGTGCATTGTCTAAGCTCCCACATTTTGCATACATATCCATCAATGCAGTAGTGATGTAAACATTATCTTGTAATCCTCTTTGAGACGCATACGTCTCAACCCATCTACCCAAATCAAGGGCCCCAATAGAGGCACATGCAGACAGCACTACAATGAGTGTGATTGTGTTTGGAGTGACACCTGCCTTTCTCATGCAATTGAATAGTGTAATTGCTTCATCTGATGCTCCATTCTGTGCGTATCTACAATTGCATCAAACAAGTAACAAGTTAGCACATAATCGCCACATAAAGTGATACCATGTTGGAGTCCATCTTGGTGCTTTTGTATGGATATCAATCAGAGTTATGCAATAGTTAATCATTTTAGACACAGAAAGAAAAGAAAGTTGGTTGGACCACAAGGAGAATTTAAATAAAAAAGGATATGAACCTCTCATCTGGTAGTGCACCTAAAGCAACTCCACACTTAGAACTAATCTGAATACACGGACCGAAAAAGCATTAAGTACACACAAAATAGGTAAATCAAATACGAAGTTAAGAAAAGAAGAAGAAGAAGGCGAAGAAGAATTCATTATACCCCAAATCCTGATAGCAAAGAATGAAGAGAAGTAAAGATACTTATACACTTTACTTATACAAGTGATCAGCCTTGAAATAAGATATTATATGCAGAATTACCCTGTGATCATGGCATTCCATGTGACAGCGTCTTTAGTTGTCATTGCATCAAAGATCTTCCTGGCTGACGATAAATCCCCACACTTACCGTACATGTCAATTAAAGCAGATCCTATATAAGAGTTCAACGTCATCTTCTTCTCCACAACATAACTTTCCACCGACCTCCCAAAACTCAAATCTCCCAAGTCCCCGCAAGCAGTAAGAACACTCACCAGCGTCATCTCACTAGGTTCAAACCCACGCTCCTTCATCTCCTCGAACAACCCCACCGCCTCCTTTGCAAAACCCATCTTCGAATATCCTGAAATCATCGAATTCCACGAGACCAAATCTCTATCCGAGATTTCATCAAACACTTTCCGCGCAGACCCCAACTCCCAACATCTTGCATACATTGTGATCATAGAATGACAAACGTGATCATTAGTCTCCAACCCAATCTTAAACACCATTCCATGACCCATCCGACCAATATTTAACTCCGAAAGGTTAGCGCAGGCTATAAACAAAAAAGGGTAAGTGAAGTTATTGGGTCTAACGCCTGAGAACTTCATCCGGTAATAGAACATAATGGTTAAGGAGTACAAAGTCCAAGTAGTGGTTAGGCCGCGAATCATGACGTTGAAGGCATAATCGTCGGGTTCGGGGATGTGTTCGAAGAGGAGAGAAGCATAGGTATAGTCTTTAAAATCGATGATTTTAGGGAGAAGAAAATTGGGTTTTAGAGCAAAGTTTAGTAGCATTTGAGCGTGGATTTGTTGCACTTGCCTCGTGCAACAGCACTGCCTTAGGAGAGAAAAGAGCTTTCGGCCTAGAGTTATGTCGGACTGGTCTTGCTGGAGACCGTTGGCGTTTGAACTGAGGATGTGGCCGGAGATGGGCGAGGGCCTTAGGTGTCTTGCTCTAAGCATCGTTTTCCGGCATTAGGCGCTCCCGCACCCAAAGATAGATAACTACGATCTTTTTCCTTTCTTTTTTCCGTCACACCAAAATACTGTTCACCAATGCGAAGGTATTAACAACTAAAAGTTCCTATTAATATCACTCAATTTCATGTCATGTAAGTCTAACTTGATCCACTTAGGTATAACAATAATATATTTATTAATATAAAGATTAAATTGAAGTTTGATCGGATAATGAAGACTTAATAGTGTTTAATAATTTAATTGGAACAATTAAAGGAAATAATCAAAGTAAAAAATTTGTCTCATATAACAATAAAGAAAAAATTGGAGTGCAAAGAATGGAGATGAAATTAAATTAATGAAGATAATGTAAAGGTAATAAATTACTTTTGGTTAGATTAAAATTTTAATTTTAAAGATGGAGGTGATCCAAATGTAGACGAAGGATTAAAAAACAAATCACATTTTCTTAGATTCAACAATTATAAAAAAATGATTGAGAGTGAAGATAGTATGTTATTTGATGATTCTAATAAATTTAGGAAGTACTTCATAAAAAGAAAGTTTTTATTTAAAACGAGCACTAAAAAGATTGTTAAAGCCAAATTCGTAAATAGGTATTACAAAATTGAACATTTATGTAAGCGTTGTGGGATATCTAACTAGTTATCAAGTAATATTTAGCTCATTATTTACTCTTAATTGTATTGTTTACTTATTGTTGACTTGCCTATTGATTGAAACATATATACATGTAAGAGGTTTTAGCATAAGCACACATATAATTATGCTTTTGATGATAACAGTGTGCGTCAAAATTAGCTAGGAAATTACTTCCAATAACCTCCTAGAACTCGTTGTAATGAAGCTAATAGATTTGAGAAAGTTTACCAAGAAATGTTGAGAGTTAATGTAGGGTATGTTATATGTTATATGGCTAAAAAATTGGTGATTGAGAAAATGCAAGGAGATGTTAAAGGAGAATACGGTAAGCTATAGGACTACAAAAAAATAATTGATAAGGTCAAATATTAATAGTAGAGTTGAATTGGTAGTGAAAATGTCATTACTTAGAAATGATCTTCAACCATCATTTATCAAATGTGTATTTTTAATGTTGAAAGAAGGGGTTCTTAACTAGATATAGGAGGTTATTAGGACTAAATGGTTGCTTTCAGAAAAGGATTGATAAAGGTAATATATTGACAACAGTAGGAAGAAATGACAATAATATGATTTTCCATCTAGATGGGTTATATTTATTCTAAGACGACATACACTTTGAGCTAGTTTTTAGAATCATTGAAAAAGACTCGAATCTTAAAGATGGAGGTGGACGAGTAACAATTTCTAACCAACAAAAGGTTATATCTTTACTTAATTTAATATTTTTACTTAAATTTTCACCTATTACCTATTTACTAGTATTCGTCAATTGAATGTGTAGATAGGGTCTTATAAAGGCACTTTGTAAATAACTCTCAAAAGTAAAAATCAAGTTTTGGGCGAGGTATGCTTTCTAATTGGAGGAGGAGGAACTCAAATTAGAAAGACTATTATGGCAAGTTTATAAGTCCTCTAACGAACCTAGTTACTTTTTACGTTTAAAGGAGTTGAAATAGGAATCTGAAGATGTTAGAAAAGGAAAAATGGTCTTAGGATATTTGAACACTTCATTCATGTATAATATTGTAGACAATAATATTTATAAAAGTATTATAAAATTGGGACAAAGAACATTATCAAAATGATTAAACTAATTAGAGTGCATTTGATAAAGAGATTGGTTAGAAATAAAAACATGATCACTGAGTGGATAAATGATATTGGTCCAATAATAAAAACCAAATTGAGAGTTAATAAAGAATTAAGTCTTGATTGTGAACTTGAGATAAATGGTGGTAATAGATTTTAAGTAATACATAGAAGAGCTAATCATATTGTGAACTGGAGACATAATATATAAAGTTACTAAATTTAAGGTGTGTTAGGAATCAAATATCCATATGTCATTGTTACGATTGCTTACAATTATGAATAATTGAAAAAATATGTCACATTGGTTTATAAAGGAAAATGATCAACGAACATGCCAATATATGATGGAGTCTGTCCAAGGAGAGAAATTTTGACCAAAAAAATGCTCCTTTATTGTCACCTCCATTCAAGAAAAATACCAATCAAACCAAAGAACAATAAAAAGAAGAGAGAACTTGAAGAAGTTCACCAAAGGCAACAACTTACTATGGACATGGATTAAAATAACTTACTAATATGACTCCAACAACAAAATAATAAAAGCTTGTGTCCAATAAAAGATATGCAACAATAAGCTACAACTAAAAGGCCTAAAAATTTGATTATAAGGAACACCTACTAAATATTATATGGGTTGTTTATTTCTTAAGTATATGACTACAACTGTGATTAACTTTGTTTTTAATATTCTCATATCGGGTCTGTTCAGTAAACTTGTTATCTAACAAGCACCCATATGTTTGTTTAAGTATCTCTATACTTTAGCCTATGAGATTAACTACTTCATAAGGAAAAAACACAACATATGCTAGTCTGTTTATGTTTTATTAATGTCAATCTTAATATAACAATGACTAGGAGCATTTAGGAATAATATATAAAATGCCAAGAAGATGTGAAGCTGGAAATAGATGATCAGAAAATGTGATGTCTATATACACTCTTGATGCATACACGGCCATATATACAGTGAACTACAACAAAGAAGGAGAGAAAATCTCCATAACTCAAGGCACTAAACTAGTGATCCACACATTACGGGAACCTATCTTCATCTATACAAGTCATCCTAATCTTTACATTAATGGTAAATATACATTCCTTAATACTCCCCCTCAAGTTGGTGAGTGTATGTTGCAAACTCCCAACTTGTGTCGCAATGTTAAAAATTGATCCTTCCCTAGTGCCTTTGTAAATATGTCAGCCAATTAATGTCGAGTTGGCACGTATGAAGGGCTAATCATACCGGATTGCAGCTTTTCTCGCACAATGTGGCAATCTATTTCGATGTGTTTCGTGCGCTCGTGAAACACAGGATTGGCGGCAATGTGAAGGGCAGCTTGATTATCGCAGAATAATGGTATAGAAACATCACAAGAGACCTTCAAATCCCACAATATGTATCGTAACGAAACAAGTTCTAAACAGGCGTTTGCCATCGACCTGTATTCTACCTCCGCGAAAGACCTTGAAACGTTAGTTTGTTTTTTTGACTTCCATGAGATGAGTGACGTGCCAAGGAATACATAATATCCAGTAACAGACCTTCGTGTAGTACGACATCCACCTCAGTCAGAATCGCAAAATGCCTTCAAAGTGAGGTCATTCTTTGATGAAAAAAACACTTGAGCAAACATGCTTTAAGATGATTCATTTCCTGTAGATCATTTCCAGTTAATAGAATATCATCTACGTAAATAAGTAATGCAGTGAATGAAGAACCTCGCGGTTTGGTGAATAAAGAGTAATCAGCCTTGGACTGTTGGTATCCAGCCTTTTGAATGATATCTGAAAATGTTAAAAACCAATTTCTAGAAGCCTGCTTTAGCTCGTAAAGGGATTTATTGAGTCGACATACACTGGTCTCCCCCTGTCGACGAAGTCCTGGTGGCAAATCCATATAAACTTCTTCATGTAAACTGCCGTGCAAGAAGGCGTTCTGTACATCTAGCTGATGGAGAAACCAATTCCGAGCTGCAGCAATAGTGATTAAATAGCGAAGTGTGGTAAGCTTGGCAGTAGGCGAGAATGTCTCACAATAATCGATCCCTTCGATTTGAGTGTAACCTTTGGCTACTAGACGGGCTTTATGCCGTTCAATACTCCCATCAGATCGGTATTTAATTTTGAAGACCCATTTGCAACCGATGGGTTTTTGACTGGCGGGAAGAGGCACCACCGTCCAAGTATTGTTCTGCTTCAAAGATTTTAATTCTGTTTGCATAGCCTGCTGCCAGTTTGGATCGAGGATAGCTTGAGAGTATGTTGTGGGTTCCTTGGTGCCTGAAACATTAACAAAAAAAGTGTTCTGTGCAGCTGAAAAGCGTGAGTAGGAAAGGAAATTCTGGAGGGGATACCTGGTGCTTGAGGTGAACGCATTGGCCTGAGATTCGACCATGTAGTCTTTATGCCATGCCGGGATTTGTTTGGTGGGTTCGGAACGACGTGTGGGAGGAGCTGGAGCAGGTGAGGTGAAGGATTAATGCTGGGTTCAGCAGCAGGTTCTGGGGAGCTAGTTGGTTTTGGATTATGTGAAGATTCAGTAGCTGGATTATGTAGTTCAATGTTCGGGACTGGTGGGTAGGATGAAGGTAGTTTGAGAGCTAAGTTGGGTAAGACGGAAGGTGGAGCTGACAGCTGGGTGTGCTGTTGGAATGGAAAGATGGTTTCGTGAAAAATAACATCACGACTGATGATAAAGTTGTGTGACTCTAAGTCAAAAAGTTTATACCCTTTGTGATTGCTCGGATACCCAACGAAGACACATCGGCGAGCTCGGGAGTCAAATTTATGTTTGGGATGGACAACGGTGGCGTAACTGAGGCAACCGAAGACTCTAAGATGTGAAAGAGAAGGGGGTCGATGATAGAGCAATTCAAAAGGAGATTTATTTTTGAGAAGTGGTGATGGAAGGCGGTTGATAATGTACACTGCCGTTAACGTGCATTCTCCCCAAAATTCAAGTGGCATATGTGATTGAAATAGAAGTGCACGTGTAGTGTTTAGGATATGCCGATGTTTGTGTTCGACCACCCCATTTTGTTGGGGTGTGTATACGCAAGTACGTTGAAGTTCGATACCATTTTTATGAAAGAAATCTTGCATAGAAAGGAATTCCAACCCATTGTCAACGCGTACGGCTTTGATCGTCGCATGGAATTGATTTTGAGCTAATGTTATAAACGACTCCAGGAGATGTGATGTTTGTGATTTTTGAGTCATGAGAAAAATCCAAGTGCACCTAGTAAAGTTGTCTACAACAGTGAGAAAAAACCAATGTCCTGTTTGTGTGGGTACTTTGTGCGGACCCCAAATGTCGCAATGTAACAATTCAAAGGAAGAATGAGTTTTTATTTCACTTCTGGGAAAGGGCAGCCTTGTTTGCTTTGCCTGGGGACAAACACTACAATTATTATGATCAGAAATAACAGCTGAAGGTAATAAAGGAGAAGCGAGTTTGAGATGCGAAGAAGAAGGATGGCCCAGTCTCATATGCCATAAGTCGATGCTGTTGGAAACTTGCAATGATCTAGGAATATTCTTGACTAGAGACATGTAATAAAGACCGCCGTGTTGTTCACTCGAGCCAATCGTCCTCCCCGTAGCCAAGTCCTGTATTATGCAACCATTCGGAAGCAAGATAACAAAACAATTTAAAGTGTTAGTTAATCGGCTGGCTGACATAAGGTTTAAATGGAATGATGGTACGCAAAGAACATTTTTTAATGTGATATCTTTGTTAAAATTAACATTGCCTATAGCAGTAATGGGTGCAGTGGAACCCGTGGGCAAGTTAACTAGAGGAATTGTGGGAAGTGTGGTGTGTGTGAGAAAATTTGGTTCGGAAGAGATGTGATCCGTCGCTCCGCTATCTAAGATCCATGGCTTTGTGGAAACAGAATTAAGGAAAGTATTAGTTGATAACAGACCTGCCGCGTTTGCAAATATGTCACTATTACCAGAATTCTGATTCATCATGGAGATTGTTTTTACCAATTGCTGAATTTGTTCATTGGAGAACCCAGGTATAATGCTATTATTGGGCTGGTTGCCTTCATTGTTATTTTGGGAGGAGTCTGCCATATTTGCCGAAGGATTTCTGCCATTACCCTTGCCATTGCGTTGCTGCTGCGAATTGCGATTACTATTATTCCATGTCCCGTTCTTGATACGGCACCTATCTTCGGTATGGCCCCTCTTGTCACAAAATGTACAGTGAAATTTGAGAGTTCTACACTCCTCTATAGTGTGCCCAAGTTTGTTACAATGATCACAGTTCTTGCTTTTTGATGACTTCCATCCAGACGATCGGTTGTTTACCGCAGCGACAATAGAGAAGCTTTCGCCAAATTCTGAGATCATGTGTTGCTGCATCTCTTCCTGAATTATCAAAGAATACCCCTGCCTAACGTTAGGTAATGGATTCATGATGAGTATGTTGGAACGAATTACCTTGTAGGAATCATTGAGTCCCATTAAAATTTGCATTAATTTGTCCATTTCACGTTCCTCTTGATGTTCTTTGTCATTGCTGCAAGTCATGGGTGTGCGATACATTTCAAGCTCATCCCACAAAGCTTTAATCTTGATGTAGTATGACGCAACCGACATGGTACCCTGCGTGATGGTTGCGATTGATTTTTGAATTTGATAGATGGCGGCTGCATTCTTTTGCGAGAACTGATCGTGAAGATCCTCCCAAACTTGCCTGGCTGTCTTCGTATGAACCATTCCCGCAGCAATATCTTGTTCAACTGAATGGGTAAGCCATGAGAGAATCATGGAATTGCACTGATTCCATAGATCGAATTCGAGGGGTTTCTCAACTTGTGATGGCATTGCTAGCGTGCCGTCAATGAAGCCAAGCTTCTTCTTTGCGATGAGAGCATGTGCCATTGATTCCTTCCAGGATTGATAATTCGATCCATTCAATTTTGTTGGAACAAGCATATGCCCGGGTTGATCTGAATGGTGGACATAATACGGATGTGATGGATCCGTGAGGGATGGTTTTTCAGAACTTGCTATGTCTTTGGACATGGCTGGAATGTTTATGACAAAAAAAGAAGGAAGATTTCTTCAGAGAACCAGGATCGACTTGCTCTGATACCATATAAAATGCCAAGAAGATGTAAAGCTGGAAATAGATGATCAGAAAATGTGATGTCTATATACACTCTTGATGCATACACGGCCATATATACGGTGAAGTACAACAAAGAAGGAGAGAAAATCTCCATAACTCAAGGCACTAAACTAGTGATCCACACATTACGGGAACCTATCTTCATCTAGACAAGTCATCCTAATCTTTACATTAATGGTTGGTTCAGCCGGATTCTGACGAAGCTGCACGTTGCCGTTTGGATCCATGGAAACAACTGTTGAACGCGTGGATTCTGGGTTAAGGATTCCTGTAAAACAAAGAAGGCACGTCGGGGGTTATTTCCCGAGAGGCCTCTCCGACGCTCAAGTTAGTTTTTTGGTGAAGGAAA
>JANZXR010000006.1:8832120-8859410 GCA_027575705.1 Erythroxylum echinodendron | reverse complement strand
GGCCCCCCTCTCTTTCGTTTTTTCAAAACTCAAGTTTTCTACCTTCATTTTTGCCCTATCTTCTCCTTTGTCTTCGATGTTATGAACGAATCTTCTCCCTGTGTTTTCTCTCTTCATCTGGTGAGTAGTGTTGACCTTTTTATTTTTTTCTATCATTGAAGCCGAAAATAATATCACGGTTTTGTGTTATGTTTTGGGTTTGTTGTTGATCTGTTTGCGTTAATTGGTGATGATAATGATTGAGTTGTGCAAAACTTGTGTTATTATTGTTAAAGAAAGGAAAATAGATGTTTTTGATTGTGTTCTTGAGTTGAAATATACCTGCCCATTAGGTGTTCGCAAAAGTCCTTATTGTGATTTGAGTTTGTCATGTACTTTTGCAAGTTTCTGTTATGTTAAAAATTATATTAAATTGATATTCAATGTTTGCTTCTAAGTACTCGTTTAAAATAAAAAAAAACATGTTTTGAAATCTTGGAAATTTAAATCCATTAAATTGAGAAGCAAATTAAACCGAGGGAAGTCTCTACGTTTCCAGCTGAGAGTTAAAAATCTCTAAAAGAAGTACAAAAATAAATCTACACTTATAACTTCCTCTGCCTTCAACCTTCTCAAAGACCAAATAGTGTTGGAAAAATGTTAAAGGGCAACTCTTCCAAATGAAAAAATATCTATCCGTACAACCCTACAAATAGAAAAATCCTTGAACTATTTTAAAACAACATAAATAATTTTGATATGATCTGAACATGTTCTAGATGTTATGTATTAGACTTCCAGTAAAAGCATTCCAGATTCGAGTCTAGGGAAAACAAAACAATTAACAAACTTTAAGCATTTTATTAGAAACGGAAAATTCAATTTAATAAGTTAAAAATCTATTAACTCATAAAAAAATGAACATTTTGTCAAGATACCAAATTAGATGTAAATAATTGAACATTTGATTATAAAGAATTCAGAAGTAAGTTAAAAAAAATTTATAGTACCATAAAGAATAAATTTGTTTAATGATTTATGATGTTTAATAAAATACAGAGATAAATATACTAAGAACTCTCAATTCAAAGCCTTCTCAGTTCTTACTTTTAGCTTTTGAAATTATTCTCACTTACAAGTTCTAATTATAAGGATTATCATTGTTCCTTTTAATAGCTTAAAATGGACCATCCCTTTTGTCATAATTTATAGTGCTTTTTAAAAAATTCTTTCATTCCTCGTGAGTAATATTTAGCAATATGAATGTATTGGCCCTCTTAGCCTTTTAATTAATCATATTATATTATATTAAATACGAATTTATTTTCTCGTAGGCTATAATTTGTGTGTTAGACCATCGATAACCTATCAAACTTGTCGTTCTTCTTTGTATTTTGTATTTGTCCATCCATCTAGGTAAGTGCACTAACTAATTTCCACATATTTTTGATTTAATAGTACGTGAGTTTTATCTTAGGTTTTGTGTGATTGCAATTAAGAGCTAAGTTTTATGTTGTGGTTTGCAATATTCTTAGAAACATAGGATAGTATATAAGATAGAAGCTGCTGATCTAACTCTGATGAGGCTTATTAGTGAAAAATTTCACGAGCCTAAGAGCGATAATGAGAATTCCCTTTCTCGATTCACAAATGGAAACAACGCCATATACCTTAGTGTTTCTTTTCTTCCGAACTTTGTTTATATAATCTTCAACCAGGAAGTGTTATGGTTTTGTGTTAGTGTAAATGATGTGTTAATTTTATTTAATGGTTTGTAATATTCTTAGAAACATGGGATGGTATATAGGCTAGAAATTAGTAATGCAACTCTGATGATACTTATCGGTGAAAAATTTTACGAACCTATTTAGGACAACGAGAAGTCCCTTTCTTGATTCATAGGTGTAAACAACGTCATGTACCTTAATTAATAGTAAATTTTATTGTAACATAAAATTGAAAGAAATGCATTTAATAATTCAATTATCTTCTTTTGTTATATAGCTACATGGATAAAAGTTGGATGTCTCATTAGAAATGGTCCACTAAATACATAGAAAGAGATAAGAGTTTTATGCAATTTGTACAACATCAAATGGGTGATGAATGTCGTATTCATTGTCCTTGCATCGATTGCTTAAATGTTGACTTTTAAAGTCAAGATGTAGTATATAACCACTTGCTAATTCGAGGCATAGATAAGTTCTATAGTCTATGGCTTTATTATGGTGAATGTAAGAAAGCAAGTTGTAGTAGAAGTGGTAGTATAAGTTATGATGATAGTAACAATAATGATGTAGACGATTGTGATGTTAATGATGATGGTGATGGTGGGATTGACAAGATGTTAGACAATTATGGGAATTATATGGAGACTATGAATGAAACAGGTATGCCAAACATAGTTGATATTATTACAGAAGATAACTTTGGGAAGTTATTGAAAGTTTCCCAAGAAGAATTATATCCAGAGTGCTCAAATTTCTCACAACAACCATTTGTTGTCAAGTTATTGCATTTGAAGTTCTATAATAAATGGAGTAATAAGTCTTTTGACATGTTAATTGACTTATTGAATGATGCATCACCTGTTGGAGACAAATTGCTGAAATCTTACCATGATGAAAAGAAAATGTTAAGAGACCTTAGATTAGGATTTATTTTAATTCATGTATGTAAGTATGATTATGTTATATTTTAGAAGGAAAGTAAAGATGTTCAAGATTGTCTAATTATTGGTACATCAAGGTGGCAAGTGGATGATGAGAGAGGGAAAATACTAAATAAAATCCTTCCATATTTTCCTATTAAACCATAACTACAAAGAATTTTTATATAAGAAAATAGCCATAGATATGAGGTGACATAAAGAAAAACGCATTTATGATAACATTATACATCATCTAGTAGACTCAAGGGCATAGAAAGAATTTGATAGAAAGTTTCCATGGTTTATATAGGATTGTCATAATGTTCGACTTGGATTTGCCTCAGATGGATTTAATCCTTTCGATAATATTCATACAACATGTGGTCGGTTATTCTAGTGCCATATAATTTACCTCCATCGACGTGTATGAAGGAGCCTTTTATGTTATTGCCTTTGCTTATTCCAGGACCTATTGCTCCTAGTATGGATATCAATTTATACATGCATCCATTAATTGATGATTTAAATGATCTAAAGGAATTTAGATTACAAACTTTTGATGTTGATTAAAGTGAAATATTTATAATACATATCGTTGTTTTGTGGACTATAAATGATTTCCCAACTTATATGTATTTGTCTGAGTGGAGCACTAAAGGATATATGGCTTATCCTGTGTGTAACCATCAAACTTATTCAATAAGGTTACGAAATAAAATATGTTATACAGATCATTGTCGTTATTTGGAACATGGGCATAGATGGAAAATAAGCAATTTGTTTAATGGTAAAATAGAATTGGTTGAAGCTCCGTTGCAGTTGTCTGGTTATGATATTATTTACTAGTTATCACATTTGGCTGTTATTACACCTTGTAGGCACCCAAGTAATAGAAAGAGAAAGAGAAATGAAGTTGAACTCAATTGGACTAAAAAAGCATATTTTTCAATTAGGCATATTGGAAGGAATCACTATTGTGGCATAATCTTGATACGATGCATATTGAGAAAAATATTTTTGAGAATATTTTAGGGACTGTTATGAGAATTGTGGAAGAAAGAAAGACACAACTAAGACTAGACTTAACTTGGAAGACATGAATATTAGAAAAGACTTGTATTTGAAAAGAAGAGACGATGGGTCATACATTATTCTCCCTGCTTGTTACAACATGTCAAAAAGGGAGAAACAATATTTTTGTCAATATCTTTAATCAGTGACGTTTCTTGATGAGTATGTATCAAATATAGGCCGTTGTGTGAATGTTAAAGATGGAAAAGTATTAGGGTTGAAAAGCCATGATTGTTATGTACTTTTGCAACAATACTTCCTGTTGGAATATGTAGGTATTTGTCGAAGGATGTGTCTATAACTTTGGGTCAATTGGGAGACTTTTTTAGGCAATTATAGTGCAAGATACTTAAAGTTGAAGATCTTGAAAAAATGGAAAAAGAGATAGCTTTGATTCTATTTAATCTTGAACTAGTGTTTCCCCCATCGTTTTTTGATGTAATGGTTCATTTGGCAATTCACTTACCATGTGAAGCAAAACTCTATGGACTAGTTCAATTTTGATTGATGTTTTTGATTAACAGGTAATTCATATTAACTTGTACTTTTTTAAAAGTTATTTTTGGGTTTTCGATTCTTAATATTTTATATTTCGTTTAGGTTTTTATGCTCGTATTATGTACGTAATAAAGTTAAACCTAAATGGTCTAATACATAGGCTTATATAGCAAATGAATGCTTAACCTTTTGTTCAATATACTTAAGTGATGTGGAGACAAGATTTAATAGACCAGAACGTAACTTTAATTTTGATGAAGAGGGTGGGTTGTCAATTTTCACCCAAAAAGTAAGGCCACTTGGTGTGGATAAATATGTGGAGTTAACTAAAGACAAATTCCAAATCACCCATTGGTATATTTTGAACAATTAAGAGAAAGTTGATATATATATGGAGTATCTATATTAATTTTAACTCAAACAATCATAATATAATACTTATCATTGAATCTCATTTCATTACTCTTATTTACTATTTTAAATAAAGAGCACAAAGAGTCTATTTGTAGTAAAGGGATTATTAATGTTGAAGAAAGACATAAGCTGAAGTTTGGATCATGACTTAGAAATTGATTATGTTACATGTTGATTACATATTATGAACATATGACAATTTCTATGTCAGAATAACTTCTAATTTCATTTTGTCATACAAATGATATGGTTACATAACCGTAATGTACAAGAAGTGACAATAGCATTATATAATTTGGCATTTGGTCCTCATATTTATGGGAAAAATATACGGGTTGCATTGTTAATAGGGTGAGATTTCATATACAAGATCAAAATAGTCGACTTAGAAGCTAAAATTGTGGGGTTGCTAATGAGGGAAGTTATGATGACAATTTTATTAACTTCTACAGTCTCAATTTAATCTTACTGAAATGAAAGTGAACAAAAATATTACTAGTATCAATTCTAGTAAGACACAGTATGATGATGATCCTTTTGTCCTTGCAAGCTAAGTGAAGCAAGTTTTCTACCTCAATGGTATTGTATTGGGTAGCAATAGGAAGGTTATTCAAAAGTTTCAACACTGAAATGTCTTCAATTTTTGTGAAAGGGATAATAGTCAACTCAATGAGGATGCAGATGAAGTATATCAAGAGATTGGATTGGAGTTCAGTAATGAAGCCATTCGAATATAAGATATAGATATATCATCATTCTATAGGACAGATGTTGATCCCAACATAATACAACCATATGAAGTCCAACATATAAATAGATGAAGACTATTCTCAGGATGAATTAAATGACAATCATGATACTTTTGCCGAATATATTAGTAATGAAGAATCCAATTATAATGTAATTAATGATGATGACTTTCAAAATATTGATCATGATGATTGAATGTAAATACCTTATTTATATTTTTTGAAATGCCATCTTCATATTTGAGTTATATTGTTGATATTTTACCTATGTTTATCCAGCATGAGTCAATGCACATTGTTGATGTTTTACTTATGTTTATGCAGAATGTTGGTGTTTGATTTATGTTTATGCTGAATGTTTAGTTTTGAATCATGTTTCACTTATATTCATATGGAATGTTAATGTTTGAGTAAAGACTATGTGTTATGTTAATATAAATATTAACATAAGATATTTAATATAATGGGACCTGGTAAAAATAAAGGAAAGAGGGTGACAATTACTGAAGATGTTCCTCCTCTACAATAACCAAATCAATATGACCTTATCGATCAACAACCACCGATTTCATCCTTCAATGAAGGCAGTCAACAACAACCTATATCTACCTCAACTAGTACTGAGGGATCTTTAGGTTTGTTATTGTTAACCATCTATATTTACAGTTAAGCCCAAATATATATTTACAAGTTTAATGTGTTTTTATTATCATTATTCTTTTGTTGTCAGGTTCTAATATCGACATAAGAAAAAGAGGTTGAGGTATCACTAAAGGATCTGAGTTGCAACACAAGAATGTTGTAATGAACACCAAGTTTTTTGTGCATATTAACCTTACACAACATCGTCCTATTGATAAGATCCAATCAACAAAATTGTCTAGTAAGTTGGGAGTCATTGTCAGGAATGAATTGCCTTACCTTCAGCATGCCAAGCTGTTGAAGGAAGATAATTTGCTATATAATGGTTCGAAAAAATTTTCGATAATTTTTCAATTCATTTTATTATAGGCAATATGATTTTACTTATTTAATGAGTAAGCTAACTTATACGTGTCATTCACAGATAAAGCACAATATTGTTAATATTGAGAACCCTGAAGTTTCAAACTATGTCAGTTCACTGTTGAAACAAAGGGCAATGGATTATCGTTATCTACTTCATAAATACTACAACTCTTTTCCTTCAGATGAGGAGATAAGAAGACATGTTTCAAAATGGGCGACTCTAAAAAATTAGAGTGAAATGTGTGATTATTGGGCCTTTGCAAAAGTTAAGGTTTGTCTTCTTTCTCTTCACATTTTCTTTCAATAATTTTGTTTTTGCATTTAATAACTATTTCTTCTCTTTATTTAGGAAACATGTGAGAAAGCTAAGGTTAATAGAGAACAAATAAAAACTCCTCACAATATCGACTCCAAATCATTTGTTGTCGTATGACAAGAATTTGTAAGTGTAATGTTTAGAAGTTATTTTATTACTTAATACAATATAATTTATTGCGTTTTAATTTTTTAATTCATATAAAAGAGTTAGACTCAACTGTATGGAGAAGAGTGTGATAGGATCACACTCTACAAGCTAATACACTACAAGGAAGGTGAAGGTTGGATGCCTAAAGAGACAAAAAATAATTATGTAAGTACAAAAATTTATTTTTAGAGTTTATCTATTTATGTAATAATAAGTAACAATATTTGAATTACATCTTAATTTTATGTTTTAAATTGTAAGATAACATGCAGGAGTTGTTGCAAAGATCATTGTTTGAGGGTAATAAGCCCAATGTGGATGACATTTACAATAATATCCTTAGTACAAGATTAGGGTATATTGAAGGCCTTGGGCATGATCCTAAGCTAATTGGTTTTTCATCGTCACGACCAGCATATGTAACGACATTTCAAGAGGAGAACCGGTTGCTTAAGACTCAGTTACAATGTAATGAACAAGATTTAGATAGTACTCAAGAAAAATTACAACGTAATAAGTAAAAACTAGACCGTATTGAAAGAGAGTTGGCCAAGTTTAAAAAGATGGTCAAACAAAGACTTAGGTCACAGTATGTCAGTAGTAATGACGATCAGGAGTCTTAGTTTGTCCATAAATTTTTCTTAAGTTTTGTAATTAACATTTAATTACTTGTTTCGTATAAAATGTATTTAATTTTTAATTATGAAACATTTTTTATTTTAATGTATTATTATTTAATTAATGTCATCAACAATAATTACAAAATATGACTAAATAATAATTCAAACCATGTTACAAACAATAACATGAATTGAAAATGTTGTTAATAATTATAACTAAATATTAAATTAGTAATAGGGAAGTCAAATTAAAAATAAATATTTGTCACTAAAAGTCTTTAACTACAAATATAAAATCGTCACCGAATCTTTGTACCTAATTCCAAAATGTCTCTAATAACATTTAACTACTCTTTAATTTTCATAGCTAAACATATTCTTCTACAAAAATAAATCGTCAGTAGACATTATTACCTACGCCTACATTAACCTAACTAATAACTTATACCCACCAAAATTAAACGTGACTATAAATCATCTGCAACTATTTCTCTTCTCCTCGCTTATTCTTATTGGCGATGAAGGGATGATCATAGCAAAATCCTTTTAGCGACATTTCCTTTAAAACATCGCAGATAATTTTTCACTACTAAGCTTTTGCGACCATTGGTTTGAAGATTTTTTTCATCGCTAAATAATTTTTGCGACAATTTGGTTACTTTTAGCAACATTATATTTCGTCGCCAAAATCCTTCTCTGTTGTAATGTAAGGGGCTTAAGCTATTAAAGAAGGAATTTGTAGAGGTTGAGTGTTAGTAGGAAAGAGCTTTTATAGAAGTGCAGTAGCTACAAAGTGACAGGCGACTGTTGGCAGTTGTCACCAATATGGATAACGACGATTGGATGAGCAATGACTGGAAAGAGGAAGCCCCAATTAACAGGCATAGCCAGAGGAGTAAAGCGGCACCACTGCGTCTATGGACGACTTCTATAGAAACATGAATCTAGCTGTAATGTTGGAGATGGCTTGCTACAACATAAGAGGCTTTTAGTGATGACTATTTTCGTTGCTGATAATATTTCACGACCATACCAATTCATCACCCAAATTGTCACAAAATTTCTGTAGCAAATATTTTAAGTGACATTTTTACAAAATCATCGCAAATTATATTTCGCTACTGGATAAATACATAGCCGAAAGAGATAGGCGAGTATTAAACAAATCCTTGCAGATTATATTTTAGTAAACAAATCCTTGCAGATTATATTTTAGTATGCTTTGGTTTCATGGCTAAATGTTATTAGCTACGTTAACGTTAACGTAATGAATCTTGAATCGAAGCTGAAAAGTATTGGCAACGATTAAATATTCGTAGCAAAAAGTTTTTAGCTACCTTTTTTAAAACTTAGCTAAAAGTTATTGACGATGTTTTTGGAAATATGGCTAAAAAGTTTTGGTGACAATTTTAGAAACATAGCAAAATCTTTTTAGCTATTTTTTAATTTTTCAATAAACATTATTATTAAAATTTTATCACGTTAATTATAATTATTGGTAACATTTTTAATCCATATTATTGTTTATAATATTTAGATTTTTATTTTATAATTTATTAAACAAAAATATAATTAAAAATAATTGTATTTCAATATGATTAGATTGATGGTAGTGATAGCTCTTTCAGTTTGTGAAACTCTAGGATTTCTTCGTAAAGAAGAAGGGGATGTATGGCTATATGGACTATACTATCCTAGGCTAGAATAATGGGTGTTTGGACGTAGGGTTACCTTAGTATGGGTTAGGAATAATGTATTCTTAACTTAAAACAAGGTTTGTTTAGAGAAAAAATTAAAGTAATCCTAATAAAACTATTTTTCATGTATGAAAATATGTATTCCAAACTTGAATAAATTAAATTTTATACTAAGCAAAAATTTTAAACTATTTTAAATCTCAAATCAACTCCATAATTAAATCAAGTATTTTTCATAATGTGATTAAGATTAATAATTACGTTAATTCCTAATTAAATTTTATCAAAATTATGTTTAGAATACAACATTAATTATATTTCAATATGGTTAGATTTAATTGATTAGAAAAGTATCTTTCTTGATTAAAATTTGAAAATAATAATTAAGAAAAAAGAGCTTTCTTTAATATTTTTTAAAATAGTTTTCTATTTCATTACGGAAAGAATTTCTAATAAATTAAGAAATAAATATTTAAATAAGTTATATAAAGAATATTTAATTAAATTTAAATTTTTTTTATAATTTTGAAAATGGTTTCCTTTAATACTAGAAAATATTTTAAAATTAGAATAGAAACCATTTTCTAATTAGATTACTATGTCTTACCTGTTAAAATTTTAAAAAACAAGTTTTCTAAATTATAATAAGTAGAAAGTAAAATTTATTGAAAATTGCTTTCAATTAATTTTATTAAAGGAGTAAGATAATTGAAAATAGTTTCTTGCTGAATTTGAAAACTGTTTAAAAATTAAATTAAATTCTATTTAGAATAGGAGTTTAATTCCTTTAGGAATTAATAGGTTTAATCTAATTTGATTGTCCAAGAAGTTGGTAATATTATTTTAGTTTATAAAGATCAACAACTAGAATCAAACAAAGTTCAATATCTTATGCATATAATTTGATTATGGGTGCATAAATTGCATATTTTAATATATGTTTAAATATTATGCATATTAAATTGTATGTTTTATATGTGTGACATTTTACATATCATTTTATCTTTGATGAGGTGAATATAATTAGATTAGTTATTGAAATTTTAAATACATGTTGAGAACGTGATTGCCGCCTTACATTATTTAAGAATAAAAGAAGAGTTTTGTTTATTGAGTGACTCAATACCACTTTAACCTGAATATGTTTTTATCTTAAATTAATACTTAACTAGATTTGTAAGATTTGGATGAGTGACTCATGATCATATAAATTCAGAGGCAAGGTGAGGGATAATATATAAGATAAATTTTTACTTAACAAATCTAGTAGTCATATGAGATGTGATTAATAAACATGTTATCTACTTACTTTAATTAAGTTGGATTGTTGAGTGACTTAAAGTCAACTAAATTTAAATAGGATGCTAGCCCATTATAAAGATTATAATAATCTTTCCAAATATTAATAAGGGTTATATTTCGAATAAAATAGTGAGAGTATTATATGATTGAAGTCTTGCTCTTATTTGGTAGTCATAATATATAACTAATTACTTATTTTTCTTACATTTATATTTTTTTATTATAAATCACCTTTGCTTGGATATAGATTAGCTTTGAGAAGAGTTCTCAAGGTTAGATAAAAATTTATATTTCCATTATGCAATTTTGCTATTAATCCATATTGAGGATTTGGTGACAAAGTTTTAGAAATATGTCAAAAATCATTATATAGACAATAAAATATAATGACATTTTGAGTTGAATAATGTCTGATAAACTTTGAAGACAACATGAAAGATGTGTGTTAACACTATAATAACATAGTACAATAGGTTATATGAAGTAAAGTTAAAAGGTATAATACCTTAATAGAATTGTTTTACTCAATTTAGCCTACTAAAAGTATAAAAGTAAATATCAATTGAAAGCATTAACTTAGTTTTGATAATAGTTATCATTAGAAGAAAAATGACTGTGTGACTGTTCTTGCTTGTACGAGATTTGATAAAGATTATATGTACTTCTAGTTCATGCTTATGAGTATTTGGTACTGAATTTAGATTCAGTATTACTACAATGTCCAAGGAATGATAATAAATATACTGTTAAGTAAAAGTGGTTGATCCATGTTTATATAAATAGTTTGTATGTATTGGATCAAAGGAGACTTATGCTTAACATAAGCATAAAGAATACAAAGTTGGATAACCAAGACTATTTTTTTATGTCATATTGGTTAAATAAATATTATATGAATAAGAAATTATTTACAAAGATATGTATATCCTTTTCTATTATGAATCATTTGGAACTTGTGAGAATTGTAATACAAAGTTAGATAACCAAGACTATTCTTTTATGTCATATTGGTTAAATAAATATTATATGAATAAAAAAATTATTTACAAGGATATGCGTATCCTTTTCTATTATGAATCATATGGAACTTGTGAGAATTGTTAGGTTGAAGAATAGACAAATCAACCTTTGGTGAAAGGCTAATGATGACCAAATTCTTTAATATTATATATAGGATTTATGGGATGTGATGACAATTTATAAAAGTATGATACCTGAATTTCGTTATATTTCTAGTGACTTTATGATATAGTCGTATGTATTTAATGAAATATTAATTATATTTTTGAAAAGATCAAATTGTTTAAATCTAAGTAGAAATTAAGTATTAAGAATATTGGGGCACTTCGATGAGATCGATGTGGTGAGTTATAAAATTATTAGTTATTTATAAGGAATGTGATTCTCTAGTGAACACCTTCACAAGTAAATTTTAAATTTTATATAAGTATAGATTTGTGTAAAGGGGAATAAACAAAATGAGATATTATATAATGCAATATTATTTCATGTATAGCTATGCCTAGTATAATAACTTAACTTCAGTAGTTTCAATTAAATCAATTAGTAAGATTTCATATTATATATGAGATGGTAAGACTTTGAAAGAGTTAAAAGTTAATGATTTTAGGATGTGATGTTTATTATAACTAAATTAGATAATGAAAGGTTATAAGATATCCAAAAGGTTGGATATAATCTTACTGACCTATTAAATTTTTTTGTTTCAATGTATACTTATAGGAAAATGGTTCTTAAAATAAGTAGCAGGAGTAAGATGAAATTTGAAAAGATCAAATTTCATGACAAAATATTATATTGAAATTAGTGTCCATATTGATACATTTAATGTATAGTTGAAAGGTTATGAGACATTAAAAGATTTGCTTTCATGATAAATTCAAAAAGTTTGTTTTAGAGACAATTGTGAATTTGTCATGTCTATAATAAGGTTTTGGGAGTATAATTCTCCTCTTCAGTAGGAGTATGTTAAGACATATTACTCATAGAGAGAACAATAATTCATATTTCAATTATTAAAAATATAATTTTCCAAGAACAATTCTATATGAAAAGATAATAACTTAATTCTAGGAATTAGATCTAAAAAGATGAATATGGAAGTTATTTACATATTCTAGTCCAAATACATAGATAATGTACAAAAAGTATTCAGTACTTAAGATATTTGATACTTATAAAGTATTCAAGATATCAACTATTATATGTATAAGTTAATATTTTAGTTTATGGTTATATGAATATTAACTTTAGAAGTAAATCTTTGTTAATGTATATTTTACTTGGAACAATATCAGTTTAAAATTAGAAACGTTCCAATGTAGTATTGATTGCTAGTTAAGTTATTGTAGAAATGATTATTTAGATCAAGAAGTTCCTTAACAAACTTGATATAATTCCTCGCATCATTTGGACAGTAATGTACTGTAGAACATTAGAGTCATTGGGCATATAAAAGAAACTAAGGTTTTGTTAAAGATGCAAATGTATATTTAGGCAATTTCTCTTAATTATAATAATAACTACAATAAAAGTTGTAAGATTTAACCAAGTGATCACTATTAAGAATCTTGTAGAATTCTCTTATTAAACAACAGTCCCAGTAGTAGCATGATGTAATAAGATGGTATAGTGTAACATGTTTAAATTATTAGCTTAGTGCAAGTATAGGATTATTGGTTTATGTCATACAGTCAATCGGTTGGTTGTAGTTTAGTGATATAATTATTTAAAAACATACTTTATCATATACATAATCAGATATAGATGGTAAAGTTTATGGGATAAATTTATATTACAAATGATACTATAATGAGATCATAATTATAAGATTCATATTGTGTTTATGTATTATCTTTAAATTGTTCATATTCATTCTTCTATTAAGACTGGATATTAATAGAGCATTAAAAGACTAACATATGTTATGTTTCTTCCTTATAAAGGAAATAGTCGATTTCTTATATTAAAGTATAGAGATAGTTAAGCAAACTTATGGCTCCTTGTTAAAGAGCAAGTTTAATAAACTAATCCCATATGAGAAATTCATTTGAAAAATTACTTTTATGTATTTGAAAATTCTCATTGTAATGATTGTACAAGTGATTCTTTGATTTAAGTCACCAAAGTATCTTATATAGGCACTGTTGTCTTTTAATATCACATATGACACATTCTAGCCAAAGGTAGCTCAATCAATATTCATTAGATATAACGTGAACAATATGGGGGTAGCTAAGTGATCAATATAGGATTTATTACCCTAAATTAATTAGGGAGAATATTTTTTAATTCTCGATCAGTATTGATTTGAAAAATCCATGGTTAAGGTAGAATCATACTTTAAAAATAGTTTTCAAATGTTATTAATAAAATCAATTACTGATAGAGAATTAATATGATTGACTCAAATAGAGTAGACATTATTTTTATGCTTGATGTGTCCAAAATTACTTTGATATTCCTAAATTTTTGGATGGTTTGGATGCATTGCTTGACACCAATCTTGATATATACATTGTTTTATTAGATAACTAAAAATAAACTAAAGGAGTTCTAATCATCTAATCATAAATATGATTTAGGATTACAACATTAATTCATGGTTAACATATTAAAAAACCTAACAGGTCATGCACAAAGAAGGAGTTGAAGAGATGAACGATCTTTTAATCAAGTTAAACTTGAATGTAAAGTTTGAGAAACATTGTTATTATATATGAAATATTTAATAAATAAGGATCAATATGAGATATTGGATCTTATTTAGACACAATTGGTATTTAATTAGAATCAGTTGTAATCCTAATTAAAGTTTAATTGAAATTAGAATTTTTTTGTAATTGAAATCAAAATTTAGTTTCAATAAAATTATTAAAATGCCCAAAGCTTGTTATAAAGAAGCTTAGACTTCAAAAGAACTAGCACTCATTGCCTAACCTTCTCTATAATAATTTTAGCGTTCTTTCAACCTTTTTATGTGGATAATATTAAAAGTCAGATACTTATGTGACTAAAGTGATTCAGATAAGCTAGTTTAAAAATTGATTAGAGGGAAATAATAAAAAGGATCAAGATTCACAATAAGATATGAATTATGCTTTAATATATTTTATGTTTTAATTATTTTATACATTTAAAGTAATCTTGAATTTTGCAAAGTCAAACAAAACATTAGATCCTTCCTTGATTTCTCAACAAGAATAGCATACCAATTTTTTTGGCCAAATTATACAAAAATGTACAGAAAGGCTTAATTCCATAAATGTTTAAACAATAACATCAAGAACTTCATTTCTTTTGGGATTGACGAACTTCATTAAGCTTAAGCACAAATATAACAAACACTTGTTGGTTACCACTTCCCAGCTGACATATGTAACAGCCGAATCTTTAATAGGACTCATCGTCACAAAAACTAAATTCCTTCTTCCTTCAATCAATTATCATAGTGAAAAATGTACGTCTAATGTGTAAACTTCGCAATATTGGAAATTTACTAATATCATATTAAATCTCTTAGCCAAATGTTTAATTATAGAATTTTTTATAAAAATAATTTTTAATATGTACTTGTAATTAACTTAATACACCCCTTTAACATTTAGAAATAAATAATTAATACTTATAGTTTATTCTTATTATGAAGTTATATTAAATTTTTATAAATATTTATTTCAAAAAGAGAAATGATTCATTTAAAAATAAATTTAAATCTCAACCAAAATCTTAAGACATTATGGTATAAACTCATACGTGTATAATAGATATAACTTTTTATATTCTCTTTTAACTAATATGAGATTTACGTACTAAACACATGCCAAGTTCAAAAGCTAACATTTAGTGCTCTTAGATTTTATGAACAAGATGTCTATTTTTAACTATAAAATAGGTAAATATATATTTTAAAGCATAAAATGAGTGTGTTAAATGTATAAATTTTCAAATCGATTAATAATAAAAATTAATAATGATTTATATAAATAGATATATAATATAATAATTCAATTTTCAAAATAAAATATAAAATAATTTATATATGATGAATCACTCTTTTGATAAAAATAATTTTGTTATGTATATATACTTGTAATTTTTGGATTTTAAGGATAAAATGAGCATTTTTTAAAAGTCTTTTGGTTGAATATAATTCGAGATATGAGCATAGTCATATGTGTTTCCTTTTGGAAATTAAAAGTAAAAGTATGAGTTGAAGAAACACGAGCATGTTGGTGTGATAAAGAAGATTTCAAAAGAAGATAAGATCTAAGACACGAATGCCACGAAATGTGTCTTATAAATAGAGAAGTTAGTAAGATCTACGAGTTAAATACACAGTCATGTCACAAGCAACATATTAGTGCATAGAGAAGTAGGAGAATCTATAGTTAGAGGACACAAGCATGTCATAACTCGTGTAATATTGAAGAATTAGATAGTGAGAGCGATAGGGAACAATTAGCTTTGTTTAGGAACATAGATTTTCTAGTAGATTTTAAACTCTAAAAGGATTATGGTATCTACTAAATTTGAAGTTAAATTCTGTTGAATTTGTTAAAAGGGCTATTGAGTCAATTATACTAACTAGACTTTACATATACAAACATATATGTAAACCTAGTATAACCATTATCCTATTATTATATAGTGAACCAGACACTCTTGGCTTTTGAGGATATAGGCACACCAAATTCTAAGAACCTCATTGAAAATATTCTTGTATTCTTTTCTTTTATTATTATCTATTCTTGCTATCTATTTTCTCAATCAATAGAATCAAAGCATCGTTGAGGTAATAATGACTTTGGTTGCAAAGTTTCAAGTAAAGAAGTTTAATAGAACTAGGAATTTCAGTTTATGCCAAATTAAAGTGAAGGATCTATTAACACAATAAGTAATGCTGAAGTTGTTACAAGTTAATAACCTAAAAGATATGGACGCTCTTGAATGGGAAGAGTTACAAGGGTAAGCAGTTGGAATCATATAACTTTACATAGCATATGAGGTCACGTATCAAGTTATATGGATTATATTCCTTAGGGAGATATAGAAGAAAGCAAATAGTTGAAACATGTAACAGCCTCTCATAAATAAGTTATATATAAAGAAGAAACTATATATGCTGAAGATGAAGGAAAGAATATATCTCTAATAGCATATCATTGTGTTTAATCAAATATTCAGTGAGCTACTAATACTCGAGGTGAATTCGTACAAGAAGACAAAGCAATGATTCTTATTTGTTCCTTACCTCTTTCTTATAAACATTTGGTGACTATGTGTACATTATGTAAGGAGATAGTTGTTTGGAGGAAATTACGATTGTGTTATTGGATGAGCAATGCAAAATTTGTCACTAAACTGGATTTGAGATCGGGGTAGACTCAATACCAATGAAAGCTCTCATGATGATGAGCTATTTGTAAAAGGAAACTAGGATTATGAGAGAAAGTAAAATAAGGATGCCTAGATTAAAAGGAGATCTAGATCTAACTTCAAGGGTGGAAAGATAATTTGATGTTACAAGTGTGACCAAATATGACATATCAGTAGGGACTATCGTAATAAGAAAAGGAAAATTAATGGAAGGAAGTCTAATGATTCTTTAAGGTATGCTAATATAGTGCAAAGGGAGACTTGAATTATAATGACGAAGATATGATTTGCATTTTAACTAGTAAACTTCAGGACCCATTAATTATGGATACAAGATGCTCACATTATATAATTATAAACAAAGATTAGTTTATGTCATACACATTAAACAAACTATTTAGTTAGGAGATGATAAAGCTTACAAAATAATCTTCATAATATGACAAGTAGGATCAAGATGTTTAATGGCATTATCAAAACACTATGTATGTTAGATATGTACTAAATTTAAAGAAGAGCATGACTTTTTGGGCATCTTACATACAAATAGTTTTTGTAAAAAAATTGATAGAGATAACATTAAGGTAATAAAGATGCATTAATTGTGATAAAAAGAACAACATCTACAGACTAATAGGCAAAACAGTTATAGGTTGAGAGGTCACTATAGTAAAGTCAAATGGTGATATTACTACATTATAGAACCTGTAATTAGGTCATTTCAGTAAGTGAAAGATGATATAACTTAATAAAAGGAGCCTAATGAAGGGCATCAAACATTGTAAATTAGATTTTTATAAATTTTATATACTTGGTAAATAATCTAAGATGACATTTAAGATGAACAAACACAAATTAAAAGTGTTGTAGATTATATGCATACTAATGTTTGAGGTTCTACTAGAGACTTGTCATTTAGGTTATCTCAGTATTATTTATCGATGATTTTTTGAGAAAATTTTGGGTATACTTTATGAAATAAAAATATAAGTTATTTACAAAGTTTAAGCTATATAAGACTTAGGTGGAGAAATAGACAGAAAAAAATTAAGCACTTAATATTAAAAAGTGGTATTAAGTATATAAACTCGTAATTTCAAAAATTTTATAAAAAGCCTAAGATTTATAGACACTATAAAGCTTAGAAAATATCATAGTAAAATGAGTGTCTTGGAGAGGATGAATAAATCCATAGCTAAAAAGGTTAGGTATTTGAGACTAAATGTAGAGAAAATTTCTTAGAAGAAGTTGTGCGCATAGTATATTACATCATCAATGGATCACCATATGTATCACTAAATAAGAAAACGAAAGAGGAAGTGTGTATAGCAAGTAAGATAGGTTCTTTTATATTGAAAATTTTTGGTTGCAAAAAACTTTGGTTATCATACTTATAAGCATGTTTTCAACAATAAGAGGATAAATTTTAATTTAAAGTAGAATAAATCTAGCTTCATTAGTTATACTACAGGTATAAAGGGATATAAGCATTAAGACTCATCATCAAAGAAGAAAGTGATCAACAGGAAAGTGATGTTTGATGAACATCATATACCAAATCAAACATATTAAAAAGATGTGTTGGGATCTGTAGAGGATAGTACAAAGGAGGCACAAGTGAAACTAGGATAGCTTGGAGTAAACTTGAAAGAAGCTGTAAATTTTGATTCTGAAGATAATTAATGTCCAGAAAAGAACATTAATATAATATAGCTATGGACATATCAAGACATACCATTAATCTACCAAATATATATGGATAGGAAGGTTTGATTTCCTTTATACTTATCATAAGTAATGGAGACCTAACTAACTTTTAAGAGACTAAACAATTATGAGAATGATATATGGATAAGAGCAATGATAAAGAAAACAGGGTGTTTGAATAACAATCAAATATGGGAATTGATGCAACTTTCTAAGGAGAATAAGCCTATATGGTGTAAGTGGATATATAGGAAGTTAACATTAGTGAAAAAGAAGGAACAGATTTCAATACTCGATTAACAACTAAAGGATACAGATAATGGAAATGGATTAATTATGAAGAAATCTCTTTCCTAGTTATTTTTCATACTTCCTTTAGAAGGGATTAGTAGTAAGTTTGGATATACATTTAGAGAAGATACATATGAAGAAAGATTTCCTTCATGATGACTTAGAGAAAAAAATTTATATAAACTAGTCCGAGGGTTTAATCAACTTGAAAAGGGTAGTATATGGGTAAATTGAAAAGGTTGCTTTATATATTGAACTATTATTGTTTTGTACACATTAAAAGCCTTGATGATAGATCGTTTATATTTCTTCTACTATATACAAATGATATATTGATTGCTACAGCAAGTATGCATGATGTGAATGAATTAAAGACCTTTTTAGAAAGGAATTTGATATTAATGGTTTGGGTGTTGCCATAAAAAAGTTAGAAATAGAGATTCGTAAAGATAGAATTTTTAGAAAACTATGGTTATCTAAATCCAACTATATTGAGAATGTATTGTACATTTTTGGAATAAGAAAAGCTAAACCTATAAGTACTTAAATTATTTTATGTTTTCCCTAGAATAGTGTCCAAAAATAGATGTTGAAGTTGATGATATGTCTAAGATGCTAAGTGCTAGCATTGTTGAATGTTTAATGTATTCAATACTTTGTGGGAGGCTAATTTGGATCATATAGTTATTGAGGTTAGTAAGTATATATTGAAACATGGAAGATGACATTAGGAAGTAGCCAAGTAGATATTCAGGTACTTAAAAGGTACATCGAACTATAGGATTGTGTTTAGCAATTAACATAGTGACCCTTCAGTTATTGGATGTGTGGATTCAAACTACATAGGAGGTTTGGATAATAGGAATTCTATTACAAGACATGTTTTTACTCTTATAAGAGGGCCTCTTTGCTGGAAATTAACATTATTATCAATTGTTACATTGCTCTTAATAGAAGCAGAGAATATGGTAGCGGTTAAGACTTCTAAAGATGCATTCTGGCTTACGAGCCACTAAAAAAGATGGGCATCAACAAACGTGGAGTTCAAATACAATATCATAATTTAAGTTCCATATATTTGGTAAAGAATAAAATGTATCATGCAAGGCCTAAACACGTAGATGTAAGGTTTCATAACATCAAAGAGTAGATTGCATCTAGATATATCTTATTAGATAAGGTTCATACGTTGAAGAATGAAGTTAATATATTGATAAAGTTGATCACCATGAAAAAGTTTAAGTATTACTTGGACTTGATTAATGTCTCAAATACTAGATGTAGATACAATTCAGCTTCCAAAGAATATATTCATTAAGGTGGATATTGTTGTATATGACTTATATATATGGACATGCAATTTTAGAGTAATAGGATAGAAACAATTTTTTTAAAAAAGTCTTTTGGATAAATACGACTTAGTATATGGATGTGATCTAAGGCATATCTTTTCTGAAAAACAAAGGTAAAAGCATGAGCTGAAGAGACTAGCAAGTTGGTTAGATAAAAAAGTTTTTAAAAGAAGATATGGTCTGGAATACAATTATTTCTCAAAATCTTATATTAATATTGATAAATAAAATGATCTATAGTCAAAGATACAGCCGTGCCGAAGCCTATGTAATATTTCAAATTAGATAATAAAATCTACAAAATGAGGCATAATTGATTCCTAGGCATAGTTAATCTTATCTGAAAAAATATGATTTTTGGTATTTTTGATTTAAAAAGATTATTAAGATCCACTATGTTAACTCAATGATTATGACTAATGATTTTGATGATAACTGTATAATATGTCAAAATTCAAATTGGATTTATTTCCTTGTATAATTAAAGGTCTTATTCTCAAAAGGAAATAAAATCATAAGAAATACACTTCCTTTCTTGTGGGAACCTTCATTATGAACTTACCTTATTAGAAATGGTTTTTTCGAAAGTATCCTATAAATTATGACGCTCATATATTAACTTCGTGATTACTGGAAGATTTTTTGAAAAGATGACATCAAAGTTATTCATATTTAAATCCATCTAGTTGACTAAAGATGCAAGTGAAGCAACGAGTAGTTAAAGAAATTGGCTATTTAAGGAAGAGCAACAACACTTGTGAAGTAACAAACATATTCAAACTTTCGAAACATTTTAGTAGCATCTATATTTTTTAAAGTCATATCATTGTTATTATTACTTATGAAGTGAATTCACTATATCAAGAGAGAAATTATTGTGAGCTTTTAGAAGCATGCTATACACTTCGAGTATGGAAGGTTAGAGAACCTTGAGAGGGTCGTCAAAATTAATGCTTGAATTTTTATAGTGAAACACTTAAATTGGATACTTGAGGACTAGACGTAGGCTTCGATTGTAAATCGAACCAATATAAATCGAATGCATCCTTCTTTTCTGTCTTTCTCCTTATTTTTTATATTTTCGTATTATATTGTGTGTGTGTTCATTTCAATAAGATGCTCCTTCACTTTTATAATAGGTTCCTTCTATTTTCGACTTCCTGATAGTTCCTTTCATTTTAACAGGCACCTTCTTTTTATTGTTTCAACAGGACTTATACTTTAGCAGGCTCTTATCATTTAACAAGCTATTATTGTCTGACAAGCTCTTATTGTTTTAATTTTTAACAGGCCCCTGTCTTTGTACAAATTGAAAGTAGCTTGCGAAAGTTTTTTAAGTCATTCATAATTCACCCCTTCTTGCATATGTTTGTTTTATCATTTGGTATCAGAGAAAGGTTTCACATTTTTGTGTTTTACAACATGTGATAGATCATGGCAAATAATATGAGAAGTTTTGAAGGATAATCTGTCTCAAAGCCTCCTTACTTTAATGGAAACAACTACTCATACTAAAAATAGAGAATGACCATATATCTCTAATCTATAGATATCGAATTATAGCAAGCAATTAAAGTTGGAGCTATAATTCCCATTTCCTATAACATAGAAGTATGGACTGATGCTAACATCGGAAATGACAACTAAATACTAAGGAAAAACATCACTTAATATGTGCGGTGCATCTAGAAGAATATGAAAAGATATCCTACTACTTTAAAATAAAAGAAATGTGGGAAAAACTTCAAGTTACCTTCGAAGGGTCGAATAAGGTAAAGAAATATAGAATAAGTCTTTTAGTGCATCAAACAGGGAGAGACTATAGATGAGTTCTTCAAACGCTTCAACAATATCACCACAACCTTAAAGAACTTAGGAAAGTTATATCCTAATGACGAGCTCGTAACGAAGATTCTGAGGTCATTACTAAAAGAATGGAGACTTAAGGTGACAACTCTAGAAATGATAAAGTATCTGGACACTATTTCACTCAACTGGCTACGAGAAAATCTGATGATCCATGAAACTAAGCTTAGACGAAATGAAGGATTCTCCTACAAAAAAGGAAAGGAACTAAAAGCAATTGATGAATCAAACAGTGGTAAAGTGACACTGAGTTGCAAACAGATGGAGATGACAAATTCAACTTTATGTTCAGAAATATTTCCACTTCTATAAAAAGAAGTTGATGAAGAAAAGAGAAGGAAACAAGAAAGTTGGAAATAATAGGTTCCTATCAAAAGGCAGCAACAACAATAGCAATACACAAAACAATCAAATCATATGCTATCACTGCAAGAAGCCTAGACACGTAAGACCAGAATGTCCTCTTCTTCAAAAGGACAAGTTAGAGAGTAGAAAATCCAGAAAGAAAACGATGACTATAGCCTGGTCAAATGAGTATTCTGAAAAATTTAAAGAAGAAGAGTTAGAAGAAGTCAGCAATATTTGCTTCATGGCTGAATCAGGAGACGATGAGGTATACTATTCTGACTCTAATATTAGAGTTGATGAATTTAAAAATGTATATCATGAATTGTATGATCAGTACAAAAGGTTTTCAATGAAGTATTTCAAAGAAGTTAAGAAGTCCAAAAGCAATGATGCATCTCTGAAGAGTAAGATCAAATTATTAGAATCTGCGAATGAGATTTTGGCAACCAAGAATATGTCTCTTGAGATCAACTATAAGCAAAAGGTTTCTGAAAAGGAAGTTCTGGAAGAAAGAGTTGCTAAGTTGAAAAATACAAAAAGTGATTCTGATAAGGTAAGACAATTAGAAGAAAAAGTCATCGCCTTAGAACTTGAAAAGGAGATAAGTGCTGGAAAGATATTATCTTTAGTAAAGGATCTGGAAAATTTCATTAATGGAAGGAAAATTTCATAAATGCATTTCTTGGTAGTGATAAATGCATTTTTGGTGAGGCCAGAATAGGATACAATAAAAATAACAATATTAGGTCATACAAAAACTTCTTTGTTAAATCCAGAAGCAACTATAGCCAAAACAACAAGAATCTGGTAAGTGACAAAAATCGTAACAACTATCATTCATCTGTTTTTTGCGATTAATATAGTAAACATGGTCATATTAATCATTCTTGTAATTTTCTTAAAAATAAATTATCTCAGATTTATGTTTGGAGACCAAAAGGTCAAAATACAAACCTAAAAGGACTGAGAAAATTTTGGGTACCTAAAATGAGATAATATTTTCTATAGATATGTTTCAAAATGAAGACAAAGGAGAATTAATGGATAATTGATAGTGGTTGTTCGAGACATATGACAAGTGAAATATCACACAAACTATATTGAAAGAAAAGATAGAAGTAATGTTGCCATTGCAGAAAAAATAAAGTAAAGGTCACCAAAATTGATAAATTTGGTCATTCTGACTTTACCACTATTGATAATGTTCTCTTTGTTGATAGTCTGAAGCATAACCTATTGAGTGTGAGTCAGCTATGTGACAAGGGTTATAAATTCATTTTCTATGCATCTTATAGTGAAATTGTTGATATTCATAATGATAATATTGTGTTTGTTAGTCCTAGAAATCATAATATATATTGTGCTCAACTGGAATACTTTACAAAGTGTTAAGTGTTTTGCCTCTCTAGAAAATGATTCATTTATCTCGCACAGAAGATTTGGACATGCCAGCATGAGCATTCTATAAAATTGTCCAAAAATGAGTTAGTAAGAGGACTATAGACCTTAAAGTTTTAAAGTAATAAGATTTTTAAGGCTTGTTTAAAAGGAAAACAAGTCAGAACCAACTTTCCTCCTAATAATATTATGTCTACTAACCAACCACTTGAACTTGTGGATATGGATTTATTCGGTCCCACTAGGACTTAGAGTTTTAGTGGTAAAAATTATGGTTTTGTTCTAGTAGATGATTATTTCTTATTAAATAAGGATGATGTTTTTGAAGTATTTGAGAAGTTTTGCTGAAAATTTCAGACAAAAAGGGTATTGCATCACTTCAATTCGAAGCGATCATAGAAGAGAATTTGCTAGTATAAGGTTTGAAAAATTCTATGATAGCAATGGTATAACTCACAACTTCTCTTGTCCATAGACACCTCATCAAAATGGAGTTGTAGGGAGAAAGAATAGAACCTTGGTTGATATGGCCAGGATCATTTTGTGTGAAATGGACTACCTCATGAATACTAGGCAGAAGTAGCATCCACAGTATGTTATGTACTTAGCAAATGTCTTATAATACCTATTCTGAAAAAGATCCCCTATAAGTTGTGGAAAGGAAGAAAACTAAATGTTGCTTACTTTCGAGCATTTGACTGCAAATATTTCGTGTTAAAACAATGGAAAAGACAACCTTGGAAAGTTTGATGCAAGATCAGAAGAAGCTATTTTCTTGGGCTACAATAGCTCTAGTAAAGGATTCAGAGTTTACAATAAAAGAACAAAGAAGATAGAAAAATTAATATAGATGGCATTTGATGAAGCACTACCTTTAACAACAGAAACTGACTTAGATGATGAACAGAAACTTTTGATTGCTAAAAATACATCAGAGAATCAAACTACATCTCTAATACCTTTAGAATCACAAAACCAAGAAGGCCCCTCTGAAGCTAGAACACAGCAGGCTCCTTCATATCAACAAGAGCCTATATAACAAAAAAACCAAGAGAATGGAAAGGTCTTGATACATATTAATATATTTTTGAAGATTCCTCTGAAAGTCTAAGAACAAGATTATCAGTTTAAGAACAACTTTATGGCTCTCATCTCACAATTAAAACCAAAGTTTATTGAAGAAGCTCTTATTGATGAGAATTGTGTCTCAACTATGTAAGATGAGCTAAGTCAGTTTGACAAGAACAAAGTATGGAATCTGGTGACTAGTCCTCAAAACAAGTTAGTTATTAGAACTCATTAGGTATTTTGAAACAAACTTGAAAAAAATGGTAAGAAACAAAGCTAGACTTGTAGCTCAAGGTTACAATTAACAAGAAGGTATTGATTTTGATGAAACTTATGCACTGGTTGCTTAATTGGAATCGATGAGACATTTATTTTTTTCATGTTATAGAAACTTCAAGTTGTTCAAAATGGATGTTAAAATTGTATTTTTAAATGGTTACATTAACGAAGAAGTATTTGTTAAGCAACCCCCAGGTTTTGAAGATGAAAACCATCTGGATTATGTGATGAAGTTATCTAAAGCTTTGTATGGTTTAAAGCAGGCTTCTTGAGCATGGTATGAGAGGTTAAGTATCTTTCTGCTTGAGAGTAACTTTGAGGAAGGGCCAATAAAACCTTATTTATTAAGAGAAAGGAGAATGATTTACTCATAGTGCGAATATATGTTGATGACATAATATTTGGTGCTACTAATTCATCCTTCCATGAAAATTTCTCAGCATTAATATAGGGGGAGTTTGAAATGAGCATGATGGAAGAATTATCATTCTTTCTCGAATTACAAATCAGACAAACGAAAACAGGAAACTTCATTAGCCAAGACAATTACACAAAGAAACTCATCAAGAAATATCATTTTGAGAATGTCAAACTGATGGGTACTCCTATATACACTAGAACTAAACTTGATAAAGACAAAGAAGACAAAGTTACGGATGAGACAAAATATAGAAGAATGATTATTTCACTACTATATCTTATAAGCTCAAGACTAGACATTATGCTTAATGTATGTCTTTGCGCACACTTTCAATCAAATCCAAAAGAAAATCACCTTCAAGAAGTCAAAAGAATCTTTCGATATCTCCATAGAACTATGCATTTTAGACTATGGTATCCAAAAACTGGTTCATTTAACATAGTGGGCTATTTTGATGCAGATTATACAAATGATAAAGTCGATCGAAAAAGCACAAGTGGTCACTTTCAATTTCTTGGAGGATGTTTAGTATCTTGGTCTAGCAATAAGCAAAATTGTATAATGCTTTTAACAACTGAAGTGGAATGCTTAGTAATTGCCAGCTGTTGTGCTCAACCTTATGGATGAAACATCAACTACAGGATTTTTCTCCAAACTTGTCTCATATTCCTATATTATGTGATAATACTAGTGCTATAAATCTTTTTAAAAATCCTATACATCATTTTAGGACTAAGCATATAGAAATCAAATATCATTTTCTTAGAGATGATATTTTAGAAGGAACCATTGATCTTTTGCATATTAATACTGAGAATTAAGTAGTTGACATTTTCACCAAGCCATTCTCTAAAGATAGATTTTGCATGTTAAGAAAAGAACTTGGTATGTGCAAAATCTCTGATATTATTTCTGTATGAATATCCTCTGCTTGTTGTCTTTGCATTTCGTTTAGCAGGCTCCTTCAATTTTGACTCCTTAGAAACTCTCTCTTGGTTTGGTAAGCCCCTTAAAGTTTAGAAAGTCCCTTCATTTTAGAAGGCTTCTTTTAGTTTAATAAAACAAGATTACATATATACTAAAAAGGTAATTTCCTTTGTTTTGTCATTTTAGCATTTTAAGATTATGACAAGCAGTTGTACGGATTTGTCAGAAGATACGCAAACAATCACACTTCTTATATTAGCGTACGATCGTTCATCTTCACACAAGATCAATGCTCAAGAAACTCCTAATATACTAGAAATAGAGATCTCTACTCTACTCACCTAATTGTTCTTTGAAGCTCCGCTCTTGACTCTCTGCATTCCAACTCTCTTTTTTCATCTCAAATCTTCTAAACCTCATCCATCGCTCTTACAATGGCACGAACCAGATCAAAAGGATAAAAGAAAACTCTAACTTTTTCCAATAGCCATGGTGAAGCTCACATTACTGAACCTATCTCCTCTAAGC
Source organism: Erythroxylum echinodendron (assembly GCA_027575705.1). Taxonomy (NCBI): domain Eukaryota; kingdom Viridiplantae; phylum Streptophyta; class Magnoliopsida; order Malpighiales; family Erythroxylaceae; genus Erythroxylum; species Erythroxylum echinodendron. Next base: position 8,832,372 of record JANZXR010000006.1, on the reverse strand, counting down.
CCTAATTATCATAAGTGCACTGGGTTATAAATGATGATGATTCAGAGGAAGAACATTCTCGGTTGATTAGACAACCATGAACTAGAGGAAGTCTTGCAAAGCTTGTTGGATTCCGTTTTTAGGATTTTTCTATTTTTATTTTCTTTTATTTATTTTATTAGATTATTAAGCATGTAAATAAATTAGAATTTATGAATTAGAAATTTTTGGAGTTTAATATGGTATATTATGGATTTTGGTAAGGTGGTATAA
>JANZXR010000006.1:8808250-8825078 GCA_027575705.1 Erythroxylum echinodendron | reverse complement strand
AAACCTTATATCTATTCCCTACACTGTGAACCTTCTCATGCATATATATATCCAACATACACATGCTCATTTATACAATGAAACAACATTACAATCACTTACTTGCTTAATAAGTGCTCTAACACTGAAATGGAGGTCAATACCGCAAAAAGCTGCTAAATTGCTATTTGGTGATGAAGATTAGGGAAGAGAATTACCGTGTGGAGTGTTTCGGTGAAGAATGGAAACTATAGTGGATTCTTCCTAACTTAAACAAGATAATACGTGGGTCCATTGCATGTTCCTCACGTGTACCATTTATCTCCACTGATTTACTATTTGTCATTATCACAATTAGCCATATGTAATTCCACTTACCCGGAATTGCCAATGAAAACATGTACCATCTTATGAACGTGCTAAATCAATATGCAAGTCACAAATACTTATGTCTAACGTGAATTTATCTTAAGTCATATAATTATCTCATGCATAATTACTCTAGCCGAATAGGTAACAGGATGTTACAGGCTCCTTCTGAATGTCTGAATATATACAAGTCAAAGGTATCTTTCGAAATCATCTATTACCTCTGTTGAACTTGTGAAAATCTGTGATATATAAACGATAGGTTCCTTTCTTAACAGACAGACTCCTTCTAAATATCTGAACATATAAAAGTTATAGGTATCTTTCAAAATCATCTATTATCTCTTTGAATTTTGAAAAATATATCTATTATTGCTTGTCATCATCAAAAAGGGGGGATTGTTAGCTCAAGGATTATAATTATTGATTTTAATGATAACTGTATGATATTTCAAAATTCAAAATGGATTTATTTCCTTGTATAATTAATGATCTTATTCTCAAAAGGAAATAAAATCATAAAAATTATGGTTTCTTTCTTGCAGAAATCTTCATTATAAACTTACCTTATTAGAAATAGTTTATCAGAAGTATCCTACAAATTGTAAAGTTCATATATTAGCCCCGTAATTACTAGAAGAATTTTGACAAAGATAACATCAAAGTTATTCAGATTTAAATCCATTCAGTTAACTAAAGATGCAAGTGAAGCAATAACTAGTAGAAGAAGTTGACTATTTAAGGAAGAGCAATGACACTTGTGAAGTAACAAACATGCTCAGACTTTCGAAACATTTGAGTAGCATTTATATTCTCAAGAGTCTTATCATTCTTATTGTATCTTAGAAAGTGAAATTACTCTATCAAGAGAAAATTGTTATTCTATTTTTCTGTGAGCTTTTAGAAGTTCGTTATATACTTCGAGTGTGGAATATTAGAGAACTTTGAAAAATATGTACTTGTGAGTTTGTAGAGGCTCATCAAATTTACTACTCGGACTTTTATAGTGAAACACTCAAGTTTGATACTTGGGGACCGGACGTACGCTTGGGTTGTAAGCCGAATCAGTATAAATCAAATGCGTCCTTCTTCTCTCTCTCTCTCTCTCTCTCTCTCTTCTTATCTTTTATATTTTCGCATTATATTGTGTATGTGTTCATTTCAGCAAGAGACTCCTTCACTTTTATAGTAGGTTCCTTCTGTTTTCGAATTGCTGACGGTTCCTTTCATTTTAACAAGCGTCTTCTTTTTATTGTTCAACATGACTTAAACTTTAACAGACTCCTATTGTTTAACAGGCTATTATCGTCTGACAGACTCCTACTGTTTTAATTTTTTAACAGGCTTGTCTTTATATGAATTGAAATTAACTTGCAAAAATTTTTTTAAGTCACCCACAATTCAACCCCCTCTTACGTGTGTTTGCTTTATCACACTAAAATTATGATCAAATTAGATTGAGTTTGGTAAATGGACAATTTGAATAAAATTACACTAGCTAATGTTTTCATATGTACATGTTGTAAATTCATTTTACTGTGGCAGTTATTTTATTATTTATTAGTAAATCAATTATATTTAGACATGATAATGGACCGGGCTAGTCCGTGGCCCCTCGCGGGCTAGGATGGGCCAGCCCGACATGCCCATATATGTTTAAAAACTTTTTAAAAATCTTAAAACGACGTCGTTTCAAAAAAATGGAGGGGCCATGGGTCGAGCCAAGCTGGCCTATGGTCCATGCGGGAGAGCAGTATAATTAGGGATGATGGTCAACTTGTGACCTGCCTGAGCAGACCATGGTTGGCTCACCGGAATTATCATCCCTAATTATACTGCTCTCAACTGTGGCGGATATAAGCATATTTAATTAAACGAATCTTGTAAAAGTTTATCTATTAACTTTAGTAAACATCTTATAGTGTGATTGCCATGATATTTTGGAACGACGTGTACTTCACCCTAGCCGCTGACACTAACACCTCCACACAATTGACCAAAATTTAGGTTGTTGGCTATTTTACGCTGTTCTTTCGCAAATGTTTATGCTTTTCTTTATAATAATCGTTTTGAACCTATTGTATTCGAACGTAAATAGTTGATTATAACACATTCTACCTATGATCAACAAAGTAATGTCGCCTCTCGTTTTCTCCTATGGTCCAGCCTAAGTTCCATCGAGTCTCTGCATAATATACCACTTTTCAATGTTTCTTTGGTCCTAATAATCCAAGCTCTATACTGAAGGAGTAACGTTCCAAGTCTCCTTTCACCGGTACGTGATTAAAAAATAAAAATTTTAAAGAGCTAATGCTGCTGTCGTTTTATTTATTTAATGGCATAGAAGAGCTGATGTTGTGAGAATGAGAACTCGAAACCGAATCAAAGAAACTTCTAGACTGTACTCTGTGAGACTCTATCATATCACTGGACCATTTAAATGGAAGGGGCGCAGAGAGTAGAGAGATGTGTAGGTCAGCACACTAAAAAGTGTGGGACGTTTGGTACAGATCCACAGGATTATGCAGGAAGTACTTTCTGGTTTTTATTGCCTTTTGTTTGTCGTCTGTTTCTACCTGAAACTGAAGCTTTAGGCTCTTTAATTTGTGCATAATAATTGAACGTGTACGCAAGAATTCAGCTGCTTGCACAACAGCCTTCTCTTTGTTTTCTTGTCAGTTGAACAACTCAAACCTGATGACACCTATAGAATTCGAAACCGTAGAAAAGGAAATTTAAGCGATGACTTCTGCCACTAAATAGAGAGGTGAAGTGTACCCTTAATTAAAAGGTAAATTTGAATCATTATAGAAGTCGTCTTTTATAATATAAATTTGAAAACGTTGAAGTGGTTAATATTCAACAAAGGATGAAGGAATGTGGAACATTCTTTAAGTAATGTGGTTCATTTTACATCCAGTAGACTGTTGTGTTTGAAATCTACCAACCTCTTACTGGATAAAGCTCAGACAAATTAATGAGCAATTTCGGTGAGTTCCCTTCTTTTTCAATCATTTTCTTTTACTAGTAGCTGTTTCCAATTTAGTTTACAAAGAATTATAAGGACATATACAGAAGTCCGCCATGGCTGATGTTGAATTGAGCCCTTTATAAGGATCAAAACTCAGTCCATAACTTATGTCATGGACGATGAAAAGGAAGAGGAGAGCAGTTATGTAATTGTCAATAGAGATGTTAATGTAAATGGTTTTATGACATTGAGTAATGAGAAACAAACAATACACCATTAATGAACTCCTTCTAGATAACTGCAGCAAGCAATGATGGCTAGTATAAAAATCTTGAGGAAGTTTCTGAGACGGGAGTGGGCTTTAATGTAATTAAGGAAGGTTACACTTGTCAATTAAAAGAGGTGTGTTTTGGTATGAACAAGCACAATGACAGGAGTTAAAGAAGCAGATGGTGTAAATCTCTTGTAACAAAAATAGTGACATATATGGAATCCAAACTTTATGAAGAGCTCCAAAAACAGGAACTAGGGCCCACTTGAAGAGCGGAGAAAAGGCCAAGTCCAGCCAGTCAGCAATTCCTATCTCTCTGGTCTTCCTTACTCATCAGGATCTAGATAATCACCCATCAGAATCAAACGCAAACAATTACTTGTCCACTCTTTCTTTTCAACACAAAACAACCGCATAGTTTGATAAATGATGAAAATGAGGTTCATTTCACAATATGTCTGTCCACCCTGTCAAAGAGAGAGGATTAGAGAAGGAACTCGAGAGGTGGGTGGTGATTTTCTTGTCTTGCATAGGATAAGAGGAAAACAAAAATCTAGAAAACAAAAGTTGTGGTTGCAAATTACCTGTCAATTTCCTCCTGTTCTCTGTACCCCACACCCCATTATCAGCTCCTATTCACTCACTCTCTCTCCACAAAGCCTGGGACTTTATGGCTGCAACTGGACCCAAAAGGCTAAAGATTATAACCCAATTTTAATTCCATTAGAAATAAGTTATCAGTTATTCTACTCGCCAGTTATTTTGGAAGAATACATAGTAAATGCAATATGAAGCCACTTAAATAAAAAAAGAACAGTCAAGTTTGCAACCAAAAGAAGTATAAAAGGAGAGAGAGAGAGAGAGAGAGATAAGCGGAAAAAGGAAAGATAACTGCTAAATCTGCCAGACGGTCGCCAATCTTCAGAATCACACGACCCTTTCCTTGTTCAAGTCTTAACTCTTCGCAGTCTGAAGACCAATAAGTATAAGAAAAAGAAGCAAAAGGTATCATCTTGATTTGAATTCATTTCGGAGTTGCTAAAGCTCGAAGTTAGCCAGGAATAAAGGTATGGTTTTTTAGCTGGCACAAGGACGACTAGGAGGTGGGTGCTGCTTGTCTTTATCTAGGAGTTATGTCTGCTGGTGGGTGTAGCATAGTTTGGTTCAGAAGAGATTTGAGGATTGAGGATAATCCAGCGCTTGCAGCTGGTGTTAGGGCTGGGGCTGTTGTTGCGGTGTTCATATGGGCACCCGAAGAAGAGGGTCACTATTACCCTGGAAGAGTTTCAAGGTGGTGGCTCAAGCAAAGTTTGGCTCATCTCGACTCTTCTTTGAGGAGCGTTGGTACTTCTCTTGTCACCAAGAGATCAACTGACACAGTGTCTACTCTTCTTGAGGTTGTCAAATCCACTGGTGCTACTAAGCTCTTCTTCAATCATCTATACGGTCGGCATATTTTTCTTCTTCTTTTGGTCCTTTTTCTTTTTTGCCTTTTGCATCTTCTTGTGTATATCAGATTCAGCATATCCTTAATTTGTTTCTGCTGTGCATGGTTTGTTGAACTTGTGGATTGACCTCGAGATATGATATTCTCTTAGCTTATGTTTTTGGGTTTTGTGTAAGTTGATCTTTTGCCCTTTTAAGCTATACTTATTTTAATCTTTTCTCCAAGTTGGATTCTGCTTTTGAAACTATCATGATTATTTCATCTCTGTTTTGCAGAAGTTTCTGAAAATTGATTATCTTCTCATTTTTGTTTGACTAATAGCTGATTGGTGGTTCATACAGTTTGGCGCCGATTACTTTTGTTATTGTAGGGACATTAGTTGAGAATAAATTAGTATTTGTATCTTCCACCTTGTTACTGCTTTTGGGATTAGTCAATCTCTATTATGGAAATAGTTTCAGGATAAAAGGCCTTATTTTACTTTGAGAACTCCTGAAATTCCACAGCTAATTGCAGAAATGCGTCTTCTATCTCAAAAATTATTTGTAATTTAATAATCTCCAGATCCATTGTCACTGGTTAGAGATCACCGGGCAAAGGAGGTCTTGACTGCTCATGGGGTGGCCGTAAGATCCTTCAATGCAGATTTGCTTTATGAGCCATGGGATGTCACTGATATCCAAGGCCGTCCTTTCTCAACCTTTTCTGAATTCTGGGAGAGATGTCTTAGCATGCCTTATGATCCAGAGGCTCCACTTCTCCCACCAAAGAGGATTATTTCAGGTTTTGCTTCTTTCAAGTTGGTTTTGCTTTTTTCTTTAGCCTATTTGATCCTTTCCAATGTGTGTATGTACTAAGGACAGAGACATTTCTAAATCCTGCAACATTGGTGCAATGAAAACTCGAACCGTATTCATTGTCATTCACTCTCGCATATCTAAATACAAGAACTTGGAATTTCTCAAGCATAATGTGCACCCTTGAGACAAATGGGACACATTTTACCTTCAGGCTTTGGAACATGTTATATCTTGGTAAAGCAGATTGCAGAACATGTATTCGAAGCTAAATAGTTAGAATGCCCCTAAATGGGGATTCCCCTACTGTGGCCTGTATTTGAAGCTAGTGAAATTTTCTCCCAAGTAAACTCTGATGACCTCTGTCTACAAATGAGGGAACACTCTCTGCTTTAAGTTGGATTTACTCTCTGTTTTCACATTATGGTTATATTGTCACTTTTTCCCTCTGCATAATTGTTATTTTCTGATTTCTGCTATCCAAAAATGTTTAAATTCTTTCAGGCAACGTGTCTAAATGCCATTCAGACACGTTAATATTTGAAGATGAATTGGAGAAGGGAAGCAATGCACTTCTTGCTCGAGCATGGTCACCTGGGTGGAGCAATGCTGATAGGGCTTTGACGACATTTATTAATGGACCTCTCATTGAGTACTCTAAGAACCGAAGGAAGGCTGATAGTGCTACAACTTCTTTTCTCTCTCCTCATTTACATTTTGGGGAGGTGAGTGTTAGAAAAGTGTTCCATCTTGTTCGTATCAAGCAAGTTCTGTGGGCCAATGAAGGGAATAAGGCTGGTGAAGAAAGCGTGAACCTGTTTCTGAAGTCAATTGGTCTCAGGGAGTACTCAAGATACATGAGCTTTAACCATCCTTATAGTCATGAAAGGCCTCTTCTTGGGCACCTTAAGTTCTTTCCTTGGGTTGTAGATGAAGGTTACTTTAAGGCATGGAGACAAGGTAGAACTGGATATCCATTAGTTGATGCTGGAATGCGAGAGTTGTGGGCCACTGGTTGGCTTCATGATCGGATAAGGGTTGTAGTTTCTAGCTTCTTTGTGAAGGTTCTACAGCTTCCTTGGCTATGGGGTATGAAGTATTTCTGGGATACCCTCCTCGATGCAGATTTAGAGAGTGATGCTCTTGGCTGGCAGTATATATCTGGCACTCTTCCTGATGGGAGAGAGTTTGATCGCATTGATCATCCACAGGTAAAGAGAATGAGGTTCAGTTTTTCTCAGCAGTACGATTTCGCTGCTTGAACTTGTGAATTTCCTTATTCTCTGTCATGGTTTGGGGTTATGTATGATGGTTGTAGGAATCAGGCACAACCATCCTACTTTTAATGGTTATTGAGTTTAAAGCCATTAAGGTTAAGAAATTTGCTAGACTAAGGACATTTAAAACAAATATTCTAATTCCGTAATCTTGGTGCCATAATTCTGACTATTTTTGGTACTTGTCAAGGGTGTTCCTTCTTATCTTGCTTGGGCCGTGCACAACTCACGGCTGTTAATTGACCTTTAGCTCCTAAGCTATTAGACATGCTTCAACAGCAAAGCTATCTTAAAACTCCTGAAGGAGTTAATCGAGTTAGTTGTATTTTATCACACTTACAATGGATTAGTGTTGTGCCTGACAGCTTAGTTATTGTGCTGTCAAATGTTTTCATGTTTTGACCACTGGACATGATCATTTACCACCTAGAAATATTATGGAAAAACTTGGAACATGGTATACAGATTCTGTAATTATAGCACTCTCTGTGTATATTTCATTGTTATGTTATCTTATAACCCATGGAAGTTTCTACATTTAGAGCATTAAAAATATGTAAAAGCTTTGAAGATGCAATTTTGCTGTCATAGCATGTCATCTGATGCGCTTTTCCTAGGATAAATGCCCTGGTAAGATGTATAATTCAGTTGCCATTTTTAACAGCTTGAAGGTTACAAATTTGACCCCAATGGAGAATACGTACGACGATGGCTTCCGGAACTTGCCCGTTTACCAACTGAATGGATACACCATCCATGGAATGCACCTGAATCTGTCCTCCAAGCCGCTGGAATTGAACTGGGATCAAATTATCCTCTCCCCATTGTAGAAATAGATGCAGCAAAGTCCAGGTTGGAAAGAGCATTTTCAGAAATGTGGCAACAAGAAGCAGCTTCAAGAGCTGCAATTGAGAATGGGACAGAGGAAGGGCTTGGAGAGTCTTTTGATTCAGCACCAACTGCCTTCCCTCAAGACATACAAATGGAGGAAAGCCATGAACCTATGAGAAACAACCCTCATACTACAAATAGGCGTTATGAGGATCAGATGGTCCCAAGCATGACCTCTTCTTTGGTGCGACTTGAAGCGGAAGAGACTTCTCTTGATTTCCGAAATTTGGCCCAAGATAGCAGAACAGAAGTACCAAGAAACGTAAATGTACATCAAGAACCAGGAAGAGAAGCTTCAAATCAGGAAGTCACTCCAAATGTTCAGAGGCCCAACAATGTGCCACGTTTTAATATTATCAGGGATGTAGGAGATGCTGAAGACTCAACAGCAGAATCATCAAGCGGCAGTAGGAGAGAGAGGGATGGAGTTGTAGTTCCAGTTTGGGCTCCTTCAACTTCTGGTTATTCAGAGCAGTATGTTAGTGATGAAAATAGAATTGGCAATAGTTCGTCTTACTTGCAGAGCCATCCACAAACTCATCAGATAATAAATTGGAGGCGATTATCTCAAACTGGGTAAGAACTATATTACAGATATGAGAATTCAAGAGATATCCAATACCTTTCTCGCACATGGTTTGCGGTTAAACTTCTTCTGCAACAGTAGTAGTATAGGTTACATTTTGACTTGTGATTACAGACTGATCATCTAAGGAAATCACATTTCACCCACAAATTTGGGCTATTAAAAAGACTGAACATTCTCCTTGACTAGCCATAGAGTCTGAAAATGGGCAGTACTGCTTCTATGAGCATGAGGAGTTGGATTATTGTTTTTCACAGAATACTTTCTTTCTTTTTACAGGTAAAAATATATAAATCCGTGGGAATACCAGAAGTTGGGTGGTTGATGACGCGCGAAGCTCAATCCTCAGAGTTTGTGGATAGATAAAATCGGGGTCCCATGTATATAAGTTTCCACCACACTTTTTCTCACAGATGTAATATGATACATGGTTTGACCTTCAATACCTGCAACCGTTCTTCATTTGCTGTGTCCATTTTTCTGTACTTGTACCATATAAAGGACAATAGGAATTGGGTGAAATCCTCACTTGTATTAACATATCAATAACCAATTTATACAGATGGAGAAAGCAAAAATAGAAAAATAGGAATTGGGTGAAATCCTCACTTGTATTAACATATCAATAACTAATTTATACAGATGGAGAAAGCAAAAATAGGAAAGTATATCAATTACACAGGCTGTCAAATAAAGAGAAAAGAGGAAACTAAATCATATTCCTAATTACAATATTCTATTGTGATCTGTTTCCCTAATACCATATAAGTAGCATTGCTGTATAGCGACTGTGGCAGAGGAAGGTAACAGTAGGATATGTGGATCACTAATAAAGCTATGATTGTGCTTTTTATTTTTTATTTTTTGGTTTATTGATTGGGCGGAGGATTTCCTGTCAGTCCTGCTTGTCCTTGTCCCTTGATTCTTTATTTTGTTTCTATTGCCCTCGTCCTTTCTGTTGCCTTCTGTTTGAGTTCAACTTCTTTGGGAAGTGGAATTCCACTTAGTCCAATAAATTGGTGTAAAACAGCCACTTCAATGTGAAGTTCACAATTACCAGTGAATCATGATGCAAAATGACTTATCATAGAAAGGTAATATTAAGATGAAAATTAAATGATTATGAATGATTATACATGCTAGGTCGAAGGGGAAAAACTGGAGCAGAGAAAGAAAGGAAAATGGCTGGTAAAATTTTTACATATGTGCTAGATGAGATGGGACGGAGCCGAAGAATGCAAGGCACAGTGGAGGCACTTGCCATATCTCAGCCATGGAAATGATTGTCTTGATTTTAGCAGGCATCAAATGGATGTTTCATCATAATAAGAGCTAATTTGTCTACGCGATAGAGAAGAAGAAGTTTCGGATGGGTCTTAGATAACTAGCAAAGTTATTAAAGCTCATCACAGTAATAAAACTTCTACACAACTCAGCCCATCTGAAATATTCAGGAACCTTCCTTAATGACATGTACAAATAATAGATCACAACAGAACAACACATTCTGTTATATTTGTACACCTTTAGATTATAATTTATATCCAATGGCTAATATTTACTCATTGTTTGTACATATATAAAGACCACAATGAATAACATTTTATCAAGTTTATTACAAACCATGCACGGCTACAATTTTACATGGTATCAGGCCTCCTCTAACCAATGTCAACCAAAAAAATGAATTCCACCACCTTTGCTATACACTCCCCTTCTTCCTTATCAAGCCTTGATTTCCTAGCCCTTGCCAAAACTCTCAACTTCAACCTGCCCCTCAAACTTGATCAACACAATTACCTAAACTGGAAACCTCAAGTCCTCGTTGCTATACGCGTGCTTGATCTGGAGCATTTCCTCTTAGAAATTTCTTGCTTCATCTCCTTCCAGCAATGACGCCTCTCCTCCTACTGTGAACCCAGCTTATAAATGCTGGTTCCATATGGACTAGCTCCTCTTATGTTGGTTGCTCACAACCATTAGCCATCAAGTGATTGGGCAAGTCAATCACGCCTCCTCTTCCAAAGAGCTCTGGCAGATCCTTGTGAATCTCTTTGTGCAGACTTCTCTTGTTAAAGTCTTGCAGCTGAAGCAACAACTTGCCATCATCCAAAAAGGTGCTCTCTTCATCCCTGACTACATCCAAAAAATCGAAATTATTGGTGACTCTCTTCGAGTTGCTGGGCATCCCATCTCTGAAAAAGAATTAGTTCTCAGTACTTGCAGTGGCCTAGGCATGGATTATGATGTTGTTGTTTGTGTTCTCTTCTACACTATGACTTCTTCTACCCTTCAAGAAGTCTAATACTAACTCAGGATACTTGAAACTCACCTAGAACAACAACTTGCTCACTCTCACGTGTCCAACCTCACTGCTTCAGCTAACACAACCACTTCCACCAGAGATTCTTGCTTTCCACCTGGTGGATGCTAATCCCAACGAGGATCACAGGGTGGTCATGGTTGAGGAGGTAGAAATAACAAATTCTACTGTCAAATTTGTCACAAACCAAGCCATGATGCCTTTAAATGCCACAAACGTTTTGACATTTATTGGCAACATCCCTGGACCCATCAACCCCCACAATCCCAATCCTCTCCCTCTCACCACCCCCTACATGCCTACCTTGCACATCAACCTTCACCTACAACTCAACCTGATCCAGCTTTCGACCTTACCTGGTTTGTGGATAGTGGTGCAACTAATCATATCACAGCTGATCTTAGCAATCTATCCCTCAACAGTCCTTACAATAGGTCACGTACTCTTACGGTGGGAAATGGTAATCATCTTCCTATCACTCACACTGGTTCTTCTTCACTTACTTTCAATCACACTATGCCTCTTTCACTGTCTAATATCCTTCACGTTCCCAAAATTTCTAAAAATCTCCTTAGCATCTCTCAACTAACCAAAGACAATGGTATTATTGTTGAGTTTATTGACTCTTCTTGTATGTTTAAGGACAAAGTTACAGGGAAAACTCTTCTACAGGGAAAACTTAAGGATGGTCTATACACCCTCCAATTCACTCCTCCACAGCCTCTATCTATATCAACAAACATTCAACATGACATATCTAATCTTCCCCCCACATCTGTAGCTTTTCTAACTCACAAAAATATCAATGTATGGCATGCCTGACTCTGACATCCGAACTCTCTTATACTATGACATGTTATAAAATCAATGAAGTTACATTTCAATCCTACAACTCTTCATTTATGTGATGCTTGTAAAATGGGTAAACACCACTAATTACCCTTCCACTCCCATGCAATTACAACTACACAACCCTTACAAATAATCTACACTAACCTCTGGGCCCCTAGTCCCACTCCTTCAACCTCTGGGCATAGATACTATATCATCTTTGTCAACTCCTACACCAGATTCACTTGGATTTATCCCGTAAAACTTAAATCTGACACCTTACAAGTTTTTAGTCAATTCAAATCTCTAGTTGAAAATCAACTAAATCTCAAAATCAAGGCAGTTCAAAGTGATATGGGTGGTGAATTCAAAGCTCTCCTAGCCTTTCTTGCCTCCCACGACATTCAACCTCGCTTTAGCTAGTCTCATACCCACCAACAAAATGGCATTCCCGAAAGGAAGCATTGACACATCACTAAAACCGATCTCACCTTACTCTCTCATGCTTATCTTCCTCTCTAATATTAGCTTGAAGCCTTTACTACTACTACCTATCTCATCAATACCCTCCTTACTCCTCCCCTCAATAACCAAAGTCCATTTCCAAAACTCTATCACAAACCCCCCTCTTCCCAATATGACCATCTCTGAATCTTTGGCTGCTCCTGTTTCGTTTATTTACTATACTATAACAAGCACAAAATGAGTTTTCACACTACCAAATGCATCTTCCTAGGTTACAGTTTCTTTCATAAGGGATATAAATGCCTTCATCCTAATGGTACCATCTACGTCTCTAGACATGTTAAACTCAATGAATCTGAGTTCCCCTATCCCCATCTCTTTCCCTCTACTTCCCGACCTCCAAACCCACCCCAAGTCTTCCTTTGTCCATTTTAACAAACACACTCCACTTTCAACAATCCCAACAGACCACTCAAAGACTGTCCCCTGCAGCAGACTCCTCTCCTCAACAGAGTCCTCCGCACACAACAGGACAGGTAAATGCTTCTACCTTATCCTCTTCTCACCCAACTACCACCATTCCATCAATACCTTCCCCCACAACTACACATCCCATGACCACTAGATCAAAATCCAGTATCTTTAAACCTAAACTATACACCACCTCTCTATCACCCAACCCTACCACACTACTATCATCACCTCTCACTACTATCGTGGACCCTATATAGAAAAATGCTATACAGGAAGAATTCAATGCTCTCAAACATAACAAGACATGGCACCTTATTCCCTACCACCCCTCTATGAAGTTATTAGGGACAAAATGGGTATTTCAAATAAAACATAATGCTGATGGATCCATCTCTAAACACAAAGCACATTTTGTGGTGAAGAGATTCAATCAAACACCTGGCCTAGACTTCATAGACACTTACACCCCAGTGATCAAGTCCTCTACAATTCGTGTGATCCTATCTCTGGCCATCTCTAAAGAATGGAACATTCAACAAATTGGCATCAATAATGCCTTTCTCGGTGGCTCTATCACTGAATCTGTCTACATCAAGCAACCACAAGGCTTTGAAGATCCAAATTGTAGAACCCATATCTGTAAACTTGACAAAGCCCTCTATGGACTCAAGCAAAATCCTAGAGCTTGGTACACTACTCTACAATCTGCCCTAATTAATTTAGGATTCGCTAACTCTATTTGTGATTCCTCTCTATTTTATAGACATGACACCTAATCTTGATATATGTAGATGATATCCTAATCATAGGCAGTTCATTAACACAAATTCAGAAAATCATACAACAGATTCATCATCAATTTGCTCTCAAAGCCCTAGGAAACATTCATCATTTTATAGGGTTCAAAGCTTACTGTGACTCAACTGGTTTGTATTTGTCTCAGCATCAGTACACTCTTGATCTTCTTACCCAAGCCAACATGGCCAGCTGTAAACCTTGTGCCACTCCTTTAGCTCTTGGCACCAAACTCTCAGCTACTTCTGGAATGCCCTTCTCTGATCCTACCCTCTATTGTAGCATCATCAACGCTCTCTAATACCTATTTCACACAAGACCTAACATCACCTTTGTCATCAACAAACTCAGTCAATTTCTATCTAATCCTTTCAACACTCACTGGCATGCTTGTAAACGAGTTTTACGATATCTCAAAGGCAAAACCTCACTCACCTTGGTATTTCATCCATCGCTGCAACCTCTACCGCTTCAAGGGTATAGAGACTCCGATTGGGCCGGATCTCCAGACCATAGGAAGTCCACCACCGGCGATTGTGTTCTCCTAGGGGGTAATCTAGTCTTCTGAAGCTCCAAAAAGCAAACCACAGTCGTTTGCTCTAGCACTGAAGCCAAGTACCGTGCCCTAGCTTATATATCGACAGAACTCCTTTGGGTCCACTCCCTCATCAAAGATCTAAACTTCACTCTTCCTCACACTCCTATTTTATGGTGTGACAACAATGGAGCTCGCTTTCTCGCTTAAAATCTAATCTTTCACGCTCGCATGAAACACATCGAAATAGACATGCATTTCATACGAGACAAGGTCAAAACTGGGCAAATAGATGTGCGCTATGTCAACTATAAAGATCAGCTAGCTGATCTGCTTATAAAGCCACTCATTAAGACTCGATCTATTTATCTTCTCCACAAGCTCAATATCTGTTCCAAACCAGAGCTTCGCTTGAGAGGGGCTGTTAGAGAAGAAGAAGCTTCGAATGGGTCTTCAATAGCTAGCAAAGTTATCAAAGTCCATCCCAGTAATAAAACATCTACACAACTCAGCCCATCTGAAATATTCAGGAACCTTCCTTAGTGACATGTACAAATAATAGATCATAACAAAACAACACATTCTGTTATATTTATACACCCTTAGATTATAACAACTTGTATCCAATGACTAGTATTTACTCATTGTTTGTACATATATACAGATAATGAATAACATTTTATCAAGTTTATTACAAACCATAAACGACTACAATTTTACATATGCTTCACCAAGTGACTACAGATGCTTGAGTGCAACTATGCCACTTTCTTTAGACTATTCAGGTTTGGGCACTTAAAGGATGTTGTATACTAAAACTGCTACTAATGCTCCTATTATAGGAACAACAATAAACACCCGGAGATTCTTAAAAACACTGGACATTAAAGTGAGTCCTAAACTTCTTACAAGATTCATTGAAGCTATACTAATTGGCATGTAGCACATACAATTTGTGCAAAAAATACTTAATACCAAATATGTTGATAGTGTAACAATATCCAATTTCAGAAAGAGCTAAATTTAGAGTTTTATACCCAGCAATCATGAAGTTAACCAACAGGATTCCGCCTATTGCGACTCCACATAGGTCTTTACTCTAGATTTTAGGCAACAGTATTTGTTGCAATTGTGCTCCAATAGCTGTTGACTGAGTAGTAACTTAGTCAAGGCTTCACATGTTAATTCCATATCCTAATTTTTTGGTTTTCAGTTTCTGTTTATTCTATTTTTCTGCTGCATGTTATTAATAAATGTTGCACATTGTTAGTTGCAGTAAAATAGGGAAGTCAGTTATTAGCTGCTTAGTGGGAAGTTAAATCGTTGCTTTTTAATTATTGCTTGATGTATTTAAACAAGTATTTTGATTGAATAAAAATGTAAGACATTCCAACCTACATTTTTCTCTTGTTTTCTTTGTTGAGTTACAGTAAAATTTATTTTCTATTCTTTTTAATTCCAACAAATTGGTATCAGAGCACTATTCTTAAAGAACTTGTGAGTGCTCTGAGTGAAATCCAAACTTTGCTAAAATCTATGGATTCAAAAACTCCATTTATTGCCACTACACCTTTAATGTTCAATGGTGAAAATTATCAAGAATAGGCATCAAGAATGGAAGTTTTTCTTGATGCAAATGATTTTTGGGAAGAAGTTGAGGACGACTACGAGGTTCCTCCATTGCCTAACAATCCAACTGATGCACGAATCAAGTGTCATAAGGAGAAAAAGCAAAGGAAGTCAAAAGGTAAGGCATGTTTATTTGTTGTTGTCTCAACATCAATTGTCACCAAAATTATGACCCTAGAATCAGCTAAAGAAATATATGATTTTCTCAAGGAAGAGTATAAAGGCAATGAGATAATTAGAGGGAGTTTGAGATGCAAAGAATGAAGGGGTCAGAGATAATCCAGGAGTACTTTGACAAACTTTTGAGTATCGTCAACAGGGTAAGGTTGCTTGGTATTGAAATTTCTAATTCTAGCATAGTTCATAAAGTTCTTGTAACAGTTCCTGAAAAATTTGAGGCTTCAATTTTCTTATTGGAGAATACTAAAGATTTGTAAAGTATCGCCTTGGCATAATTGTTAACTACTTTGCAAGCTTAAAAGTAAAGGAGCTCATGAGGCAAAAAGGTTCAATAGAAGGAGCTTTGCAAGCTAAACTTCAAATTTTGAACTATTTTTATTCAAAATGGATGATATAGATAGTATAAATAAAATACTGAATTTTAGATTATGAAACATCAGAGAGAACCTTTCTTTCTTAGAAAATGACACCTTAGCATCAAGATCAACAAGAAAGACCAAAACATTATCCTGAATTTAGTGAACTTTATGAATTTAACTCTTGAATACTATTACATAAAAGGTCTCAATGATCTTACAAAAGGTTGGATTATGTCATATTATGTGTTGATGATGAAATGAATAGATTTATGTTAGATACCATTAAAGTAGCTAAGTTTGATGTAGATAATATCCTTTTTCTATACTTATGTATAAGTCCACTATCAGTTAAAACCCTCTTCTCAATCTAAGTAAAAATGATAGAAACCTACCTAAATCTTTTTAAGAGGGGTGAATATGTTGAACTAATTCAAGAGACTACCTGTTGGGCCATGAATTTTTTTTTATTTTAGTAAAACATGATTTGAATGAATTTTGGTATTGTTAGATAAATTATTTTTGATTGAGGTTAACTATTATGTCAATATTAGGAGGATTTAATTCATGAATTGATGGAATTAAAGTGTGGATGTTGTAAGGTACATAAGGGTATTTTTGGAAGATGACTTAAGGTTAAAAAAACCTAAGT
>JANZXR010000006.1:8795652-8805965 GCA_027575705.1 Erythroxylum echinodendron | reverse complement strand
ATTAAAATATTTTAATTTTTAATCATTAATCAAAATTTCTATTTAACCAAATTAAATGTATATTATAAATATTTAATATTATGCATCAACTATAATTTAAATATAATGAAATATATTTTTAAAAAAAATTAAGCAATAAATTTACCGACGGAAATAAACGTCCATCGATAACTTTCTAAATAACTTACTAATAGTAAAGGATATATTCTGTCGATAATTCATAAAATATACTGACGGATGTTAAATTCCGTCAGTAATTGTTCAGCATATTTACGGATGGAAAACATGTTATCGTCGGTACATTTACTGACGGTCATAAACATTCCATAGCTAAATTTACCTACGATTAAAGAACTTACCATCGGTAAATTTAGTGTTGAAAAATGTTTAACTGTCTGCAAATTTAGGGACGGAACACTTGTTACGATCGATACATTTTCGGTATATTTACCAACGGTTTATCATTTTTCAACGCTAAATTTACCGACGGTAAATTCTTGTACTGTCAGTAAATTTAGCTACTGTCGATTGTACGTCGTTTTTGTCTATCGGTGCATTCCATCGATAATATATGATACTGACGGAATATTTGTATTTTCCATCAGTATTTTCTGTTTCAAAATGACAGTTTTCTTGTAGTGTATTAAAACGTTTTATACTTTGTTTGTTGAAAACTAAAGTCAAATTCCCTTTTATTCAATATACTTTTCCTAATATTTTCTTTTTCTTAAATGCAACTTGTAACTTCAACACTAGATTTTGCCTTTTGGAGACGGTTAAACAGTTTTCCTTTATCTTTTTTGTCTTGTATGTACTAATTCATACACTTTAATTATACTTGCATCGATTCATCAATGTCTTAAATAACTTCTCTATCAGAAAAATTCTCTAAACTGACTTACTCTCCCTTAATTTTATTATGTTGACTACTTGAATACTCTTTATGGATAATAATTCCTACCATTTTTTAAATGAGTCTTTAGAGGTTTAAAAAAATAGGATAATGTATGATAGACCTTGAATAATAAGCTTTTAATTTATCTTTAGTAGATTTACAGTATTTGGGAAGATTATATGCTTAAAGTAATAAGCAAAATGGTAGATTACTAATCAAAAGAAAACTTTATATAACCCTATTAGTCCTAATTGGCTCCAAAAATTCTCTCTTTTATATAGAAGTGGGAAGGGTCAAGCTCAATTCGATCAAGAGTTATCTATAACTCAAGTTCAGCTTAAATTTTTATATCCCCAAGTTTAATCGAGTTTAATATATTTAACTTGAGTTTAGCCGGATTGATCAAGTAAAATTGTTTTAGCATTTCATTTCAATCAATTGAGCATATGGTGAGTTAGGCTAGATTTTTTAGCTAGAGCCTAATTCGAAGCTTAAATTTGAGTTTAACCCAAGACTTAGTTAACTTAGACTAATCGAGCCGGGCTAGACTGGACTTAAATTGGTTTGTCATTCCTAATTTTATTGTTTAATTTTGATAATTTTTGGGCTTCAAATCATTCTGTTATTATTGTTAACATTTTGCACTTTTAACCTTTCTATAAAAAAATTTGTTTAGATTCAATAATTTCCTAACTTATCTTAAAGCTTTTATAATATTATTAAGAGGAAAGGAATGCAAAGGTAATAAGATATTCTCTATATATAGAAACTTAAATTTGTTAAACAAAAGTTTAATAAATTCATTTACAAAGTAGATGACATAAAGAAAATGATTTTCACTATTCAAAATGAGTTTTACTATAACCATAAGCAAGATGGTTTAAGAATAAGAAAGAAAAATTACTTGAAATCATGTGCTTCTACACTTTGCTGTTATTATTCTCTCATCCAACGAAAAGAAAGGTTAAAATGGTCAAAGAAAGGAAAATTATAACGCAATTTTTTTCACTTCTTCATTTTTTAGATAAAGAAGTCTAACAAAAACCTTAGTTTATGCAATCCTCATATATGCAACTCTCATCTCTATCATATGATTCATTTGAATCCTTTTATATGCATTAATTACATTCTTAAAGGACTTCATTAAAGTGGTAAGGCCCTTTTATTCTCAATCAACTTAGTTTTTGGTGAAAGGAACTTTGACCTTCACCACGGAGGATATCAAAGCTACTTTCTTATCAACCAAGTTGGATGAAATGGCTAATTTTTTTGAAAAAGTTTGGCCTATTATTGGTGATAAATTGAGTTATGATATTTTAAGTTTCTTCTCTAAGGAAATCATCCGAATTGAACTTTACCTTTCTTCCATCACTCCTAAAGTCCCAAATCCTAACTGCGTCAATAATTTTAGGCTTATTTCTTGCTACAACATCATTTACAAAGTCATCTCAAGTATGTTAGTAGTTAAACTTAAGGATGTTCTACCTTATATCATTTCTCCTACTTAAATAGATTTCTTTTGTACCATTAATATTAGAGATAATATACTAAGTGGCTAAGAACTTATGATGGATTATCATAAGGTAATTGGCTATAAAGGATGTCTTTTGAAAGTTGGTCTAAAAGCCTTTGATTTTGTGGATTGACATTTTCTCATATATGGTCATAGTTTTCCCTTTTTTTTTTTAACCAGTGAGAAAGGTTTCAGATGTGGAGATCCTTTATTCTCTTATCTATTTGTTCTAGTAACAAAGTACTCACCCTTTTTATTAACAAATCTCCTGATTTAAATTTAACTAAAAATGCTCTAATTTTAGGATATTAAGCATGTTTTTTTGTAGATGATGTTATATTCTCTTTCATCAAGCTAACCAAAATTATTTGAAGATCTTTGTTGATAGTTCAAATCTATTTGGAAGTAATCTAGATTGCTCATGCACATTTTTAAATCTAGAAGTTTCTTCACAATAGAAAAGGACATTTCTACTATTCTCTTCATTCCCTAGGGTTTTAAGAAGGATTCTTTACCCATCAAATACCTAGGTATTCTCCCTATATCTACTATACTCTTAAATAGGAACTGTCATCCTTTATTGCCCCTAGTTAAAACCAAAATCAAACTAAGTTTCTCTCTTATGTTGGCAAGTTTCAAATGATTAATTATGTTTCAAGTTGTCCTCAAGTTTAATGGTTTGATCATCTTATGCTTCCATTAAGATAAAAGGCTATATGAAGAATTTTTTATCAAGTTTCAAATGATTAATTATGTTTCAAGTTGTCCTCAAGTTTAATGGTTTGATCATCTTATGCTTCCATTAAGATAAAAGGCTATATGAAGAATTTTTTATGGTAAAAAATTCTTTGTAAAAATGAGAAAGCAAAAATTATTGGTAGACAAAATATCAACCAAAATCAAAAGGGGAAGTAGGGGTTTTATTTTATCAAGAACTTCATCAAAATTCTCCTTTATTGAAGAATATGAAAGCCTTTTAATGATAAACAAAATTTATTAGTTAGATGTACCCTTAAGAAATATCTAAATGGAATGAGTATTTGGACTCTCAATTATACTTCCAAATGTTATTTAACTTGAAAAAAAAAATCTTAGGAATACTCTTAGAGTGAACATTATTCACATTATTAATAATGATCAAAGTTCTTATTTGATCATTATTAAACGTAATGCAAGAATCCTTAAAAGTATGCACATGACAAATATTATCTTACTTAACATAGCTATTAATTAGATCAAAGAACCCTTTTTTTTAGAGATATGCGTCTAATCCTAATGTTAATATGAAATTGAAATTTATGATGGTAAGATGTTTCTCCAGTTCACCTTCTTGTACGTGATCCCTCCCTTTTGATCTTTTGGTATTTATGATGACCACCACCAGTCTTCTTCCTCTGTTTCATTAATGAATTCCACCTTGCCAACCTCGTTTCTCTATCTATATATTTTGTGCACAAATATATTTTAGAGATTCTTATAAACTTCTCCACTCCTTCTTTCTCCTATGCTTTATTTTGCGGGTTTAAATGAGTACGTTTCATAGTTCATCTTGTAAATATTGATCCTTATATTTTTTGGTCTAAACGATTACGTTTAGTAGTCCGTCATGTGAATATTGATCTTTGTTTAAGCATACTTGTTTAACTCTTCTTGGTAATGAAATTATTGTTTTTGAAAAAACCACAATGTGTTGACTCCATTTATAACAAATTAACCTTCCTTTTAAATTTCTATTCGGCAAAACATGATCAATTGGGGCTTCGCCTGGGAAATTTTTACACAATAAGTCCTAACCAATTGGATCAAGCTGGATTGACCTGTCAGATACCATAATTGTCCTGGTCTTTTGGATTCTTTAACGAGTAATTCAGAAGCTTTAACAACAAGACTTGTCTTGCTTTGAGAAAAAATATCAGAATTTTAATTATTAAATTTAGCTGGATGGAGGTCTTATATTGATTACAAGACACCGTGATTATAGGAGGGAAATGTATACGTACCATTTGAGCTAAAGTTACAAGTAGCAATCAGTAAAACAGGTGGAAACGAGGGGGCGAATATTTAAGCCGAAGGAAGAGTGGACTTTTGAACCGCCTTAGAAAAAGCATTGACCAGGATATGAAGCATAAGCCGAAGGATTAATCCTCTTATGAGTGTTGTTTGGCATTATACAGAATGTTTTGATTGTCAAGCTGCACGTGGAATATGTAGGACCACTAGAATGAAATGAGATTCACCAATTGAATAACAGAAGAAATCATCATGCATAAGAACAGGAAAATAAACATATTTTGTTTCTAGGCTGCTTCGGAACTGTCATGGTTAGTGGTGTGAGGGCTTTTTACTTAAGTTTGAGCCATGCCCGCCACAGGTTGTTGAACTAAAGGGAGTTTAACGGAGGCCACGGTTGTTGAACTAAAAGGCGTTTAACGGAGGCTTAAGTAGCATGGCCTAAGGCTACCGGAAAATTATATTGACAGTAGGCTCACTCGAGGGGTCATAATCCTTTCCTCTTCTGGCTGTTTATTAGCTGAGACTCCTTTTTTGATGTAGGAAATTTGAGCATTGATGGAGTATGATTGGAAGGTGAAAATTTAACACGTCTATCGAGAGGAGAATAAAAGTACCGATAGCATGGTAGTTGCAGCTATGCGAGTCCACCTAAGAATGCACGTTCTTACAGAACTTCTATCAACTTCGATGTTTTTTATCTTCTCAGACTGGTACAGAAGTGAAGTTTGTTGTCATTTCAATTTTTGCCTTCCTATGTATTAAAAAGTAATATCGCTTATGGATCAAAAAGTCACTGTCAATTTAATATTATAATTATGTGCATCGTCCAATATTTCACCTGCTTAGTCAAAGCTTTTCGTTAATGCTTGTTCGTTTGTTTGAATTTTAAAAATCAAAAAGAGTAAGAAAAGTAAGTCTCTCTCTTTTACTCTTTATTTTAACCAAGTAATATAGTATGTATCTACATTTTTGTTGGACCTGTTCTGTATTTAATTAGTTAGATCAATATTATTATGTTTTTAAATCATAATTCTTTTTTTTTCTATTTTCATAATATCATTCTTGATGATTTTTTTTTAATTATGTCAATGCCTTAACATTTCGAACGCAGAATGGACATATCAAACCGTTGGCGAAATATGGTAAATGACATAGACACCTTCATAACAAATACAAAGTGGTTGTGAGCTGAAAAATGAAAAGATTGCTCATCTGTAAATGCTCCTGAGATCGGAAAGGGGTTTAACTTTGGAATCTTAATTCCAACATTGACTGTTTGCCAATTGACTGGATTAAATCGCCTCCCGTGCTTGCATTATTGTTCTTAATTTGTGCAATCTGTCTAACCTTATACCCTAGTGATGTGATGTTCTAAAGAATGAGATTAGGGATTGACCAGATCAAAAGTCATCTCTTTCTTTCAATAATGCATTCATTGAACAATGGAAACATGGAGGTATAATCTAGTAACATAATATTTTATCATTGTATCAAGCAAAATTGTACTTGAATTTGTGGAGAGGGCCAAAACCAAGAAGTAAAGAACAGTCGTCACCGCAAAGTCAACATTAGTTCTTGAAGACGATGTATTATACGTATAGAAACATCAAACATCACACCACTTTCTTTCTCTCTCTAAAAGACGCCTCAAGCCAGTTAGTTTACAAAATAATCCATTAGGCGTCCACTTTCTTGCTAAATTATTTTGAATAAAATTTGAAGTATTGTATTCGCTGACTATTTTTTTGTCATTATTTGTGCAAACTACCAAGGAGAGGACCAGCCCTCACCAAACATAAGCTACGAAGGCAATCCAAAAACCATTTCCAACCCTTAATTCAATCCTTTTGGGGTAATTCAGAAATACCCAATTCCTATTTTTTATACTTCTTGTTTTTCTACTCTTTTAACTGTGTGGCGTTTAGGGTTGTTTTTGTGCATAAGGTTTTAATTTGTGCTCTTCGTTATGTTTCATTTCTTAGTTCTGTGATCAAGTTTGCAATTTGATGGTGCAGATTCTGGAACTGGAGAGTTGGGCTTTGTTTGGAATTGAGATAGGAAGTGGATATTGGAGGTGGATGGTGGAAATTTAATTGGAGGTGGAGATTGTGTAAATAATTTGATACTATGGATAAATTTTGCTGTTTTAATTCTCCCTACTCTCAGGTAAATGTCCTAATTTCTTCTATTTCACCTTGATGTTCGTGGTCTGTCCGTGTTTAATTTTACTGGGTGACAAGCTCACTTCGTCATTGGGCTATTAAATGATTCAGAAACACGGGACTACGCACAAGTGTGGATCTCTTATGTGTAGGCTTTGAGAAGTTTATTCTTATTTCCCTCTTTCTTATGGGAGTTCTTCAGAATTCTGCTCATTTTGGAATTCAATTGTGTGATTTTAGCTGGGTACAGATAGCATCACCTCTATGGTTGTTGGGGTGATTCTACCTGTTGAAGGGTTGGACTGGCAATTTTCTTTTGATCTTTCAAAAGTGACAGTTTAGGCTTTTGGTGGTTGATTTGACTGCTTTGGAAAGTTGATCTAGCTCGTCTATTAGGTTCTGGAATTTTAAATCCCCTTGTTTCTGCTCGTGTTCCTAGGAGATCAGGAATATGCAAATTTGCTCTATCAAAATTGAAAGGCTTGTACCAGGTTGTATGAATTGAGGCCTGGGTTTAAATTTCAGTTATTAAATCCTGTAGTTCCATGTCTATAATCATAATAAATAAAACATGGTTTTGTAGTTTGATTCATTTGCTTTGTTAGTGTATCTGTGCTTCACTTATGTGGTAATTTTTGTTCTCTGATGCTCTTGCTGCTGCCTCTTCTTGGTACCTTTAAGGAATTGGAGCTTACATTTCTTGCCTCTTTTAAAGAATGTCATAATGACGTTAAGTTTTGGTTTTCCCAACATTTAGCTTGTAGGGGGGCGTTCATCATCTACCACTGGCAGGGGTAAAAGCCACGAAGGTTATGCCAAGTATGGATACAGCTTAGTAAAAGGGAAAGCTAATCATCCAATGGAGGATTATCATGTTGCGAAGTTTATGCAGGTTCAAGGACATGAATTAGGACTCTTTGCTATTTATGATGGTCATTTGGGAGATGATGTACCTGCATATCTACAAAAGCATCTATTTACCAATATCTTAAATGAGGTCAGAGACCTTCAAACTTCTCAATACAGCTTAATTTTATGTTTTTGTCTAGTTAGTACTGATTTGTATATAATCTAACGATTTATTGGTGCCATTTTAGGAAGAGTTTTGGGTTGATACTGGCAGATCTATCTCAAAAGCCTATGAAAGGACAGACCAGGCTATCCTCTCTCATAGTTCTGATCTGGGGCGGGGTGGATCAACAGCCGTGACTGCAATTTCAATTAATGGAAGAAGATTGTGGGTAGCTAATGTAGGAGATTCAAGAGCAGTGCTTTCAAGAGGCGGCAAAGCAATACAAATGACAACAGATCATGAACCAAATACTGAACGGGGCAGCATAGAAACCAGAGGAGGGTTTGTCTCAAACATGCCAGGTTTGTCTGCATGATGTTTTATTAAAGCTAGCATGTACTCTTGTGAAATTGGAACTTCCATGGCATTTGGTAATCTAACTTCACTTCTGTCATTAAGAATTGTTTTGCCTCTCTTATTTCCTTCAGTTCCTATTTCTTTGTTCCTCTTACAAATTGATAATTTAAACTCAGTATATTTGTGATATTTGGGTGTTTATGACACACACCAGTTTGCCCTTATATTCCTAGAAAGCCAAGTACATCACATCTGCAGAGACAAGTTTCAGCTTCTGCAACCAATCATGTGTAAACTTAGCTTAACAAGCAACAAACCCTTTTGCCATTTCATGGTGGATGAAGCGTCATTTAGTTCACATGGTCAGGTTGAGAATGTCATTTTTCACATAGATGTGAGGTTATCACCTAAATTAAATATCTCAGGGCTTTGAAATTGGTTTCAATCAATGTTTGGAATTGGTCAATATTTGGGTTACATAGACTTGAGAACCATTTATATATGCCAATGCATGATATGTTCCTTCTAGTTTAAGTTTTCAAATATATCAATATTTCAGCAATCTATTAATTCCATTTTGGCTTCATTTGTGATGACAGTCTCCAATGCTTGGTGATTTCTTAAATGTGTTGGTTCGTGCATTGTCTCATTTGCTGTTTGTAGATAAGCTATTTCATTATGCAGAATATGATTAAGCTAAGCTATATTTCATTGTGCAGAAAACATAGACCATCTAAAGCATGGATAACCTAGGCTTTACTAAAAATAAAATGTCTGTTTATCGTATGATTATATTTGCTAAGTTTATTCTTAGAATATTGAAGATTTTCTTGTATTGTTTTCACGATGGTGAGATTCTAGATGCATGTTCCAGGAGAATTTGATGTTTTACTTGCTTTCTGCTGTAATGATACATGGTTGGGGGTTGGGCTAAATTTAAGAAGTATTTATTCTCATGCCAAATTTTATTCAGGTGATGTGCCCAGAGTGAATGGCCAGTTGGCAGTATCTCGTGCTTTTGGTGACAAGACCCTTAAGTCACATTTGCGATCAGATCCAGACATTCAACCTACTACCATAGATGAAAATACGGATGTTTTAATCCTTGCAAGTGATGGTCTATGGAAGGTGATTTATCTCAAATTTGGCTATCCTTATCTTGTGAGGCATCTGCTTGTCGATTTTTCCAACTGTATTGTAGTGGAAAAAAAGAAATTGATGATTTATCCTTATATTAGGCTGCTTTTCTTTCTCTTAAACATCACAGGTAATGTCGAACCAGGAGGCCATTGATATAGCAAGAAGGATCAAAGACCCAATGAAAGCAGCTAAGCAGCTAACCAGTGAAGCATTAAGAAAAGACAGCAAAGACGACATATCTTGTGTTGTCGTTAGATTTAGAGCATAAAACCTTTAAAACACGGTCCTTCTATTGATGTCAGTATATACACCTACTGGAAGTAACTTCCTACACAGGTTACTGATTTGTGCATTACAAACAAATCATTCATACAGGTGGCATATGCTTCAATCAGCTCTGCAGTCATTGGGTCCTGCCAAAGGAATTCCAAGAATGGCAATGAGAGTGAGATCCTTCCTCCTTTTGTAAATTTATTTTGATTCATTAGGTTTTGTGCTTGATATTGTTTGATTTCTTTGTGGGAGTGAGTTAGAAATCTGACATATATTTTCTTCTATTATGCCATTGTTTGAGCCCAAGTTGTTTACCAAGTTTCAAGAAGTAATCAGTATGTAGTGAGTATATGGAAGTTTGATCCTTGACATTTCGTTTAAAGCCCAACCTTGAATAAAAACTTTTTAGATGGCCCCTTTATATTTCAGTGTAAATATTCTATTATGTTTCTCTACCCAAAAAGCAGATTATAAGTAGGAAATAGTCGAATTCCTCTTTTCTTTGTATTTTTCAGCATTTTGATCAAGCATAAGTAACACAAATATAAGTACATTGAATCTAACTGTAAAACAGGCATAATTTTTTATTTTAATTTGACAAAGGGTTGTTACCAATATTACGAATACCGTATTGAATTGGTTTTTGGTACAGTAATGTACAGGTACTGGTCAATACCAGTTTCAGGTAATTTTTTAAATTTATGAAATAGTTCTTGAATTTTTTAAAAAATTGTAAAATAGTTCATTATTTTATTAACAAGAGTTGTGATAAGGAAACAACCAAATAAAATTGAAACATGAAACGAAAACATATATTAATTAATTTACTATCAATTAATATATTATATATTTAATTAATTAAAATTAACTATAAAATTATAAATATCTTAATTTAATTTAATTTATAAAATTAATTTAATAATTATTAATTAATATAATTAAATTTAA
>JANZXR010000006.1:8759534-8788514 GCA_027575705.1 Erythroxylum echinodendron | reverse complement strand
TAGAGCAATGTCATACGAGTACAATGGTTCAACAATCAAGTCATTTGGGTGTACTTTATTAATCAAAATAAAGTTTGCACAAAAGTGCTAAAGGTGATTGCCTTTAGAGCACTACTCTAACAAATGGATGTTCATATAATTGCTTCATAAGAAAAAATGAGATATTGATAACAAAGAAAGAGAGGTAATAGTTACGATGATACTAAAAACCTTGAAGAAGAAGATCAATCATGAAAGGAAAGTGGTGAGTATTGTTTGATGAGGGGATTTGTTTTGTATTAATTCGTTCTTGATCTTAGACAATTTTGCTACATTCCTCCCAGTGGAACTCATTTCCACCATCGTGAACTAATCACCATGTCTACATTTCGTGATGAATTAATGGTAACAAGTTAATTATGAAAAATCAATAGAAGAAATCTTATTTGAATATTCCAACACTCTAACAATGTATTAATTTTATGATCTTATAAGGTTGAGAATGTTAAGTGTATATGTACTATATTTAGTATATTTAACTTTAAATTAGCTTGTTAGTTTTGATCAGCTCCGTTATATACAAATGTATGCAAAAAGATTTGGTTTTTAAGAATAAAAGTAGTAGGTTGTTAGTTTTGGGTTTTAATTGTAATGTCTAACATAAAAACACAATTGACCATATCTTTGGTTTTGACCATTTAACTTTTAAGTGTTTGATAAGCTCTTCACCTCATATTAGATGAAGCATAAATCATGAATCCAGGATCTAAGGAACATTCAATATTATATAAGAATGACAAAAACAATTCAGAAGGTATTTCCACCACACTTACATAATTTAGGAAGGATTGAGGGTGATAAGGAATGGGTTTGATCTTCACAAGCACTTGCTTGAATGAAAACCAAGTCTTTAAAGAACATAAAGGAAGGATTTCTCCAAAGTAATGCAAAAGAACACTCAATTTGTTTTTTGAATATTGAATGAATGAATTCTGGCTACAAGAAACGAAATAAAGAGTATTTATACTAACCCTAATGACTTGGATGGCTTTCATAAGGGCAGGAATTGGGTTTTGGCCCATTCTAGTCTAAAAGAACAAACTTCCTAACAAATAAGTTTGAAATAAGCTGATTAGGCCTAATCAAACCTAAAAACGTAACCAAGCTTATTTAAGGCTAGAATCCACTTATTTAAGCCCTAAATAACATAACTAAAAGTTATAAATAAATAAAATAAGAAGCCCAAGCAATTGGCCCAAAGATGCTCAAAACAACCTAATTGTAATAAATGAGTTGTTTCAAGTTGGCATCAGGTCCAGCCTTTTTTAACACGTCTAACACATTGCTCTAAGCCTTGAATCTTCATTATAAACCTTAGTGATGCGTTCCCAAGTGTTTTAGCTTCTTCTCTAGCATATAGATCCACCATCAGATTATTAAAAGTCTCTTTAGCATGCTTAGCCCGCAACCTTGTCATTGAACCTCCAAGATTCTCTAATGGATCTTTTTCCTTAATATCACTTTGTTGAGCTTGTTAAGTGTTTCTCCTTGCTGCCCAAGCTCTCTAACGCGTCCACGTCCCAATCCTTCTGTCTTGCCTGAAGCCACTTGTGACGCTTGATCTCCATCATTCCCCCTCTCCTCAAAAGAAATTTTCCTCAAATTAGCTTCTTCATCCGAAAATCAAAAGGAGATAAATCAGTAACATTGAACGTAGTATGAACATCATATTCACATGGCAAATCAATCTTGTATGCATTCTCATTTATCCTTTCCACCACTTGAAATGGTCCATCTCCACACAAGTGAAACTTAGATTTTTGTTTGCTGGGAAACCTTTCCATTCTAAAGTGTACCCAAACCCAATCACCAGGTTTGAATATTACTTGCTTTTGACCCTTGTTTGCTTGCTTTTTATAGTGCTGCAGCTTTCATTCAATATTCTGCTTCGCCTTTTCATAAAGCTTTTTCACCAACTCAACTTTCTTCTTTCCATCCAAGTTGTGTCTTTCACCTAATGGTAATGGAACAAGATCTAATAGAGACAAAGGATTAAAGCCATAAACGATTTCAAATGGTGAAAAACCATTAACACTATATATGGTTCGATTATAAGCAAATTCAATGAATGACAAGGATTCTGCCCATGATCCATCTTTCTTTGGCACTAATGGGACTGGAACTGAACACGAATTGAGGCTCTCATATACATAGCCTTTTTCTAGCAATTCCTCCACTTGCCTCTAAGTTTCTTTGGTCTCCTCAGGGTTTGTTCCATATGCTAGTCGGTTCGGCAATTGTGCACCTAGTATAAGATCAATTTGATGATCTATTCCACAATTAGGTGGTAACCACTTAGTATATCTTATTGTAATAAATCATTATAAGCCTGCAAAATAGAAACAATAACACTTGGCAAATCATGGTTAGTAAGGTACTTATAGGATAAATAAGCTCTTTGTACAGAAAAAGTAGCATCTGGCGCTTAGCCAAGAATGCATCTCTCACATCCCCTACTCTCGCAACCACGCTCACTCCTTTCCTCTCGTGTTTATCTCTTAGAGAAGTGTTTCCCAATGTGTTTGATATTTCCCTAGGTGTTTACACTCGTGTATTACCACTCTTTTCACTCAACCTCGCTTGTTCTCTCTTATGAATTTTCAATTGATCTTCATAAACTATCTTTGGTGAAAGAGGAGCAAGAGTGTATTTCACTCCATCTATGGTGAATGAATAACGATTCTTGTACCTATTATGGATTGCTCACTTGCTTAGATACATTCACCTCGCCCAATTCGTTAAGCCACTGTAGATTGTAAGGCATAGGATGTTTGATGGTTGTTAACCCTAATTTTTGAACCAACTCAACACTTGTCACATATGTACAGCTCCCTCCATCAATTATAAGGCTTCAAATCCAATCATTGATACCACATCTTGTATGGAACAGATTCTCTCTTTGTTGGTTCACTTCATCGTCATCTTTTCTAATCTGAATGCTTAAGGCTCTTCTAGTTAACAATGATTTCCCCTCCATTAGTTGCTCTACCTAGGCTTCATCTTCATTTTGGTCAATATCTTCTAATTTAGGTGTGTCTACATATCCCTCTTCTTTACCTTCAAACATATACTCCCCATTCTGAATTGTTATAAACCTCTTGTTTGGGCATTGAGATGCAATGTGACCTCTTCCTGTACAACGAAAACACTTGATATCTCTAATCTTGAATTTGAAAAGGATTCGACCTTGCTTCTTTCTCCTTGTGTTGTTTTAGGATTAGGTGTTTCAAACTTGCTATTTGGAGCTTTATCTTCCTTTTTACTCCACTGTTTACTCTAAGACGTATTTCCTGCACTAGAAACACTTACACAGTTAGTATACTTCTTTTTAAGTTGTCTTTTAACTTTCATATCCATGTGTACGGCATGTTCTAACTCCATATAATGATGTAGCTCCTTTCATATCCATGTGTACGGTATGTTCTAACTCCATATAATGATGTAGCTCCACTACATTAGCAATTTCAGTTTTGAGACCACAATCAAATCGAGCAATCGTAACTTCTCTATCTTCTTTTATATTTGCTCTTGCCATTGCCACCTCCATTTTCTTGTAGTATTCCTCCACGATTTTGTTTCCTTAGTTTAGATTCTGTAGTCTTTGAAAAACCTCTCTATAATATGAGTTTGGTACAAACCTCCTCTGCATTATGGTCTTCATCTCCTCCCAAGAGCTAATTTGTGGTTCTAGGTTTCTCTTCCTAGGCACAATCTGTTGATCCCACTAAGAAACTGCGTAATCACTAAACTCAGAGGTAGCCAATTTAACCTTCTTCTTATTGGAAGAATTATGGAACTCAAACACTAACTCAACCTTGTTCCCACTCTAAATATACATCTGGATCCATCTTTTTAGCAAAGGCAAGTATCTTCATCTTAATACTACCGATGTTGCTGTCCACTCTATCCTCTACTCCCCTTTCATTCCCATACCCAACTCTTACTCCAAAGTTTCTAACCGTTCTCCCTCTACCTTGACCACCTCTATTCCCTTTATAATTCCCAACTTCTTCAAAGGTACTAAGTTGGTCATCATCATCCTCAAAATCATACTAGGTGTTTTGAGGTTCAGGTGTCCTCTCCCTCGGGTTTGATTAAGAATTAAACTTTAAAGACATTTTTGCCAACCTCACCCTTATGTTATCCATCTCCCTAAAAATCCTCTTAAATGTTTGTTGTTGTGACTTTAATACCAATGGATTAACCTCCCACTCTCCACCGTCAGCCACCTCTTTATCCTTACTAGAAGATGATGAATTTCTATTGTTGGACATGATTTAGAACCTGCAAGAAAAAGTTAGTAGAAAGTAGTCTCTCCATCACGTGTTTGCCCTCTAAATCACTCACAACTCACCTCCTAATATCCTTACTCTAGGAGTTCTTTGCAAACTAAACTTTTCCTCCAAGAAGAGCAATTTCCAGCCTTTACCCTTTCAATTACCACTCCCAAGAGGCAAATTGATGTAAGGAAAACAAGAAAACCCAATAAAGAGGCCAAAGAAAAACAATGTTAGCAATTTGGATTTTTGGAGACTCTAGCCACAAATTTAATCACAACAATTAAAATTTGATTTATGTGTTCTATCAAAGAAATAATGTAAGTGACGTTTGTAGGTAAACAAAGGATGCAATTGATTTGTTTAGATCAAAAATGGATGAAAAGACGTGTTTAGGTCATCAAAGGATGTAAAAGATGTCTTTAGATTATAATATGATGTGATTGACCTACTTAAATAAAAAAAGGATGCAAGAAATGTGTTTGTATTGGAAAAATAAGAAATTGACATCTACAAGAAGGAATAACATAGATTTGAGTGAGTTTAAACAAGTTTAGAAGTTAATTTTTTGAAACTATCAAAAACTCTAACCATATCTGTTTCTTTTCTGTCTCTTTTATCTTCTTTTCTCTTTTTGGACTATTTTGTCACTTATTTTTTAAAATACTTTTGAATAAAAAGAAACTTAAAGAAAACTAGAATCAAGAACAAGATTCAAAGTGAGAATTGCAGGATTCAAAAGATACATCAAAAACTCAAAAGATCAAGCCAAACTCAATTCTTTGAATGCATAAGTTTAGAATCAGCAAAGGCGATGATGAAGATCGAATTTATCCAACACAAGAACTTAAATAAATGGATAGAAAACAAAAGAAAAAGATGGAATAAAAAATAAAAAGAAAAACTTAAAGACTCAAGAAAACATAATCAAGATTCCAAAAAAAAATCAAGAAAAATCAGGAACTTTTAAAAGACACGAAATTGAACAGAAAGAAAGGACACAAAGTAAACCTTGTTAATAAAGATGGCTCTGATACCAAAAACTGATAAGCTCTTCACCTTAAATTGGATAAAGCAGAAATCATGAATCCAGGATTTAAGAAACGTTAAATATTATGCAAGAATGACAAAAATAACTCAGAAGGTATTTCTGCCACACCCATAGAATTTAGGAAGTTTTTGGGGTGATATAAGCACTTACTTGAATGAAAACAAAGTCTTTAAAGAACACCAAGGAAGGATTTCTCTAAAGTAATGCAAAAGAGCACTCAATTTGTTTTCTGAATATTGAATGAATGAAGTCTTCCTACAAGACACTAAATAAAGAGTATTATACTAACCCTAATGACTTGGATGACTTTCATAAGGGTAGGAATTGGGTTTTGGCCCATTCTAGTCTAAAAGAACAAACTTTCTAACAAATAAGCTTAAAACAATCTGATTAGGCCCAAACAAACCCAAAAACTTAAGTAGGATTATTTAAGGCTAGAATCCACTTATTTAAGTCCTAAATATCATAACTAAAAGTTCTAAATAACTAAAATAAGAAGCCTAAGCAACCAGCCCAAAGATGCTCAAAACAACCTAATTATAACCATTGAGTTGTTCAAGTTGTGCATGAGGTCCAGCCTTCTTCAACAAGTCCAACACATTGCTCCAAGCCTTAAATCATCATTATAAACCTTAGTAACGTGTTCCCAAGTGTTTTAGCTTCTTCTCTTGCATATAGATCCACCATCAAATTCTCTAATGGATCTTTTTCCCTAATATCACTTTATTAGGCTTGTTTAAGTGTTTCTCCTTACTGCACAAGCTCTCCAACAAGTCCACGTCCCAATCCTTTTGTCTTGCCTGAAGCCACTGTGATGCTTGATCTCCATCATTATACATAATCACAACTTCATTACACGTTCAAATAAAATCATTTTGATAGATACATTTGTATACTATAAGTGGTACAATCAAACGTAAATATGTACATAAAAATCTGTTGCAAAATTAGCCTTCATTCAAGCATTTCAATAAACAGTTAGGAGCCATTTGTCAAACAGGTATGGAAGGTGGGAAAAAATGTCAACTCGTACACATCCAACACACAAGTAGAAGAAACCATCTTCCAAACATAAAAAAACAAACAAAAATCCATACACCATAAGGAAAACACAATAATGACAATAAACTTTTACACATAATAGATAAACAGAGCACAAGAAGGAGACTTTGAAAATAGAAAAGAAGAATAATACCAATACAGGTAACAACACTTCTTCAATGGTGACAAGCAAAACACGGGATATGAGCACAACAAAGGGGATGATGCTTATTGGATAGTGAACAAAAAGGAATGTTGATGGATGACACAAAAACGAAGAGAGGTCATTTCCTGTTAAACAAACAATGCTCGTCTTGGATTATGTAAGGAATAAATTTACCATTTGGCGTCAATTTCCATAACCATCACGAAATGGTAATGGCATGAAGAAAACATTATATTAATTACCATATATAATTATATGTATTGTGATGTAATTAATTAAAAGATAATTACATTAATGTAAACAATGGAATTCAATAAATTTTGGTTATTTTAAAATTTTATATGCAAACAACTCAAAATTAATTTATATTACATAAATAAATTTTGATTATTAATGTATTTTAAAATATATGATTTAACAATTTTCTATGGTGTGACAAATTCTAATTACAATATATAAATAGGGTAATATTTTGTAGACAATTTATATTACAAAGGGAAAATTCTATAAATATAAAATTCAAAATTAATTAAAAATTTTTATTAATATCTTTTAAAATATATGAGTTGGTCTCACAAAACTCTATTTACTATATATAAATTGTAAACAATTTCATATTATTGATATATTATAAGAAAATAGAAAATGTACAAAAAATGTAGATTTGGTGACTATTTTAGATAATCGTGGCCAAATCTTATATTTAGCAACTTTTTAACATTGTCGTCACAAAAAATTACATTTATCGATGAATTTAAGTTGTAAAAAATTTAATTCTTTAATGACATATGGTGACATTTGCAGGAATCGTCATCAAATGTATCGAACTTTTAAAAAAATTAAATGATGTCGTTTGTGTTTGTTAGTCGACTCCCCCCATCCCCTTATTTTTTCCCACTCTTTTCCCTCTCCAGCTTGTTTAGTTTGTTCTTCATTCTCTCCCTAGTACCGACGACCTTCCATTTTCTTTAGACGAATTTTTTCTTTGTAGTGAGGTTCTGTCTTCTATCCTTCGTGTAGGTACATCGTGAAGGTTTAATTTTGGTTTTATTTTGTGCTTGGTTAGACATGGGATGTCAGGTGTATTAAGGGTTAATATATTAAGTTTTATTTGTTGGTTTGGGTTGAATTGAATATGTTAATGTTAGTGATGGAAGGGAAAAGATGAGATTTTGGTTGTGAAGTTGGGACGAATTTTGGATGCAATAAGGTGTTTAATAAATTGACTGTCACATTGAGGAATAATTGATGGGAGTGTTCTACTATTTTAGGTGCTTCAATTTGCCCATTTTGATTGTCTGACCACTTTGTTCTTCCGTTGCTTGATTTATGACCTCTTACATGGAATCTTTGATAAATTAACTTATTAATATCATTTGTGAAGCACACTAAATGGTTAAGAAAAGTGAAACGTTCATTCAAAAGAAAAAATGATGTAATCTTGCAAACTGTGTGGCTTTTGCATTTGAAATTGTTTAGTAGCTAGTATAGGACGTAGACATTATAATTTTTAGTGTGTACACTTGAGTGATTTTGTTACTTGTAGATATGAGTATTTTAATGCTTTTGTAAAGAATGTTAAAAGAATTCAAAATGAAAAGGGAATTAACCATGTTGAAAGTGATTATGACAAGAGATTTAGAGATGAGAAAATAACTTTTCTACATATAAGACACCATAACAAAACAGAGAAAA
Source organism: Erythroxylum echinodendron (assembly GCA_027575705.1). NCBI lineage: Eukaryota > Viridiplantae > Streptophyta > Magnoliopsida > Malpighiales > Erythroxylaceae > Erythroxylum > Erythroxylum echinodendron. The sequence goes on along the minus strand of JANZXR010000006.1, from coordinate 8,780,245 downwards.
ATAAGGCACCTTAAAATATGTATATAACCATATTAAATAGAAACTATTAATAAGTATTTTTAGAATGAAGTTGTAGTAATTGCATGTTGTATTTTGTTTAAAGATTTTCTTTTTCCTTAATTCTCTTTCATTTTTTAGTAATTGCATGTCAACAAGCCTAATGTTTCAAGCTGTGTGACCTCATCATTGAAACAAAGGGCCATGGACCATCATTATCAGCCGCATAAATTCTACAAATCTTTTCCTTCCAATGAGGAGGTAAGGAGACATGTTCCTAAACAGTTATCTTAAGAAACTTGGAGTCAAATATATGATTATTGGTCATCTACTAGTGTTACAGTTTGCTTCTTTCTCTTCACATTTCCTTCCATTAATATTGTTACAAAATTTAATGAATATTTCTTTTTTTTTTAGAAAAAGTGTGAGAAAGCCAAGGCTGGGCAAAAATGAAGACTTCTCACGACTTTGGCTTTAAATCATTTGTTGTCATACGAATTGAATATGTAAGTTCTTTGATTATAAGTCATAATTATAACAACAAATACAATATTATTTATTGAGTTTTTAATTCTTTTTTTGATAACACAGAGTGAGAAGGAACTACATGGATAAGAGTGTGATATGATTACAACAAGGAAGGTGAAGGTTGGATGTTTGAAGAAGCACAAAATAATTATGTAAGTATAAAATTTTGTTTCATTTTTATGTTTATTTATTTATATTGTACTCATTAATTATATTTGAATTAAATGTTAATTTTGTTTTGAAAAAAGTATAATAAGATGCAGGAATTGTTGCAAAGATCATTATATGACTGAAATTAGCCAAATACAGATGACATTTGCAACAATATCTTTAGTACAACATCAGGCTACATCAAAGGTCATAGGTTTGGCCCTAAGCTAATTGGTTCTTCCTCATCACGACCAGCATATGTAACGACGTTTCAATAAAAGAACCAATCGCTTAAGCCTAAATTACAACATAATGAAGAGAAGTTAGATCGTACTGAAGAAAAATTAAAACGAAATGAACAAAAATTAGAACGTACTAAACAACAGTTGACCCAGCTTAAAATGATGGTCAAACAATTACTTAGGTCAAAGTATGTTAGTAGTAGTGACGATGAGAAGGAGTCTTAGTTTGTACATAAATTTTTTGTTAAATTTTGTTGTTAACATTTAATTAAATTTTATTTTTTATATAAAATCCTTGTATTTTTTTAATTATTTGTATATTTATTTATGTTTACTTAATTATAATTCAAACAATGTTACCAATAATAACTCAAACAATGTTAATTACAATTCAAACATTGTTAAAAACAATAAGATGTATTAAAAATGTTATTAATTATTATAATTAAATAATTTTTTTTAAAAAAAATTAAAATTCGTCACTTAAACTTTTTAGCTACAATTACAAAATTGTCACTAAATCTTTTAGCTACATTTTAGAAATGTCTCTAATAAACTTTAGCTATGTTCACGAAACGTAGCTAAATATATTTTGCTATGAAAACTAAATCGTCTCTAAAACTTATTACCTACTTATACATTAACAAAGCTAACAATGTTTAGCGATGAAAAAACATCGCAATACATCATTTGCGACAATTTCCTTTATCCTCATGTATACCTTTTCGCGACAGATATTTGATCAGAGCAAAAAATTTTGGGTGATGATTTGGTAAAAATTTTGTAAACAATATTTTTCGATCGGGCTTCTGCTACTATTTATGCGATGAATTATTATCGTCAACGACGAATAGTTGCATCATCAAAACCATAGCTATTGTAATGTGGTGCATATGAGGCCAAGGAGTTGAGGAAGTGATGGTTATCTAAGACTTGGTGCCGATGGTGGAGAGCAGTTAGAGAAAATGAGATGAGGGAGAGTGTATCTTAATGAGGCAAACTAGAGACAATGAGAGGAGAGGGACAACGATGCAAGTAGGGTTAGGTAGGATTGTTTAGTTTTATTTTTAATTTGATCCATAATTTTTGAAATTTACAAATTCCGTAAATACCAATATTTTGGGTATCAACCGGTACCAATTGGCGCTAACCATTAATGACTAGTATCCTAAACTAATTTGTACTAACTATCTGAATATAATTTCTACCTAGTACAAAATGGTATTCATATAGTTGGTACAAGTTGTTCATCATTATGCAATGCTTTAAAGCATAATAAAAGTATCCTTTATAAAAAGAAAAACAAATCCATTAGAACTTTCATTAATATAATTATTGTACATTTATCTAACAATTCCTTCTCGCTTTAGGACTTACTTTAAAGCTGTGTTAGAGTAATATTATACTCTATTTAAGAACTTATATCTTTATTTACATTTTTCAGAATTTACTTTTCATTTTCAGTTCGACTGTAAAATAATTGATCGTTTGTCCATACAACAAAATAAGATTATGTATAACAAAATAAAAAACAATGATGTATTTTTTTTCTTCATATCATAATTGGGCATGTTCGAAAGTATTTCAAATCTTGCTTTTAGAACACCAAAACATCTTTCAATAACACTTCTTAATAAAGAACGCATATAGTTAAACAATTTTTGTACGTCTTGAGGTTCCTCCTCCTATATAACCTCGCAAATGATATCTCTCACCTTGATATGGTAAAAGAAATGTATACATATAAGTGTAGCCTAAGCCAACTAAATAGAACTTATCCAAACATATAAAGAACATATTGTTAACAAAAAAGTTAGTAAAATTAATCATAATTATTATGTTTATTTAAATAATGTAATACTACGTGTAGATATAAGAAATCGTTTCGTTGGATTTAATACTATTATCAAAAGATCTTAATAGTCATTTACAATGTCTTCCTATTAAATCATTACATATATGAAACTTATGTCAAATAAGCAACAATATATAATATTTTAGGTTGGATCAATTCTTTTACCATTATATGGTATTTGTTCATCGGTTGGAATATAAACATCAATATGTGTATCATCTATTAATTCTTGTTTAATCTTAAAAAAAGGAAATATTAACAAAATATATAAGTAAATATGAAAAAAAATGAATGAGTTTTGAGTTATGCTAAACCTCAGGAGGTGTCCTAGTAAAAAAGAGTGGAGTAATGACTTTTTCCCTAAGACGATTAACTATAATTTAAGACTTTATAAAAGTACTTTGAAATTGTCAAGTCGAATGTTGAAAGCACTCTACATTGACTCTAGTTGCTCACTATACCTTATCCTCATTGTGAAAATTATAACTTATTCCTTAATAGTCAAATGACTAGATCACTTTAAGCCTCCTAAACTTTTCAACTTATCATATTGATATATGCTCAACAAAATTGGCTTGCTCAATTTTAGTTCTCAAAAGTTCTTATAGCATTCCCACTCAAAAGTTCCAGTATCCAATTATAACATGATAAAGTAAAAGTTCTATATAGTTTCTTATGTAAACAAAAATATTCATTCCCTTTTCGAACTTGAGGAATAACAATTATCTTCATTGTTTCATCATTTGAATTTGATTTGCAATTCAATAAGGGCTCAATGCATCAACAATAGAAGTATAAAATAATTAAGAAAGACATTAAAATATAAATGCTAAAATGATTATGTAACACCAAAACATATAATATAAATTTAAGAAGTTCCTATTGAACATTTAGTCAAAAGGTTCATATTAGACATTCACACAAAAATTACAGTTAAAATGTTTAAATAATGTAATATTTCTTAATGCATAAGTGTTTAAACTAATAAGAGTTCAATATTAAATATCATAAAAATATAATTAAGAGATATAATCAAATCCATGTTCCTTACATCTAGTATCTTTATAAAAATCTCTCTATAAAGTAGATAATCATATAAAGTTTTATTACTTTTTCATATTTCACCCAAATCATGTAAGGAATTCAAACATTTCATCATTGTATTAATATACTGATTAACTAATGAAGTTTTAAATCCATTCTCTATAGTGAATGATGTTGTCGTCATTTTTTTCTTAAGTAAATTGTTCTTTCATTTTGACTATTCACTAATTGTAAGCAAGACCTCTTCTAAAATGGAAATATATTTTCCTTCTTCTTTTTAAGATATTTCTTTTTTAAAAGGAGAACTTGCAACTCAATCTTCTTTTTCATTAAGTAAACAAACTTCATCAACATTAATTATATATTCCTCTTTTGCATTATTTGATAGAGATTAAGTTGATGGATGTGCATGTAAACCAATTGTAGTAATATCTCTAAAAATATGACACAAATTTGAGATTTCCATGCATTTTTTTCTTGAATCTATAAGTCATTTTTTCTATCTATAAGGATAAAAGGTGTACTTGAGAAAGAAACTATAATATGATATATCAATAAACAAAGAAATATTTTGCCTTGAATAAAATTTTCCAACATTCGTTTGTAGTATTAAATTCACCAATAAAGGAGTTGTAACCTTTCCAATTTCTTTTAGCAAATTCTTAAAATTCTTCAATCTTGTTCTCAATCTATTATACTTGTTCTTTAAGTGGACATCATTGTATTTTTTATTGAATTATGTCTGAAGACCTGTCTTAATATTCTTCTAAACAAATTTGGAAAAGATAGTAGTTGTTTAATTTTCTTTTTTGATTTTACCATCCAATAATGAGATTAAATGCATCTTTATTGCATCATTTCCAACCTTATCCTTTTCATTTATTTCCACACAATTATTTGCATTATTTATATTTTTTAAAGCTTTGATTACAGAAAGTAACTAAATGTGATTGAATATAAAAAGAAATGTGTCTTATGCAATGATATTTCTAAGCTCGCGTAAGAAATCCATATGCTTAAATAACAATTATGATAAAACATATAAAATATATTATTCAAAATTTTCCTTAAATTGATTTGCAAAATATGGCCATGATAAAATAAGTAATTGTTATACTATTTGTTTTATCATACTAAGATTTTGACACTTGAAATTCTATATAACAATAATTGGACAATCACTTTACACAACTCTACAAGTAGCAATAGCTAATTACTTTGCCAAGCTTTTCAACACTAAGAGGAAGATCTAAGTTTTACCTTTCAAAATACTAGTACCAAAAAACATAAAGCTCTTACTGGCATTAAGGTTAAGATCATTTAGCATTCATCTCATACTCAAATAGAACTTCACATTAATTTTTACAAGAATAAACTTTTCTAGTTTCTAATTGAAAAATAGCTTCAACCCAAAGTCAAATTATTGAATTCTACCAATTGGATCCAATTTAGTAAGCCTTTAAGCCTATAAATATCAATAAACTCAAACTAGTACAAACATTCAAAGCAATAAGTTTCCTGAAGTGTCAAGATCTAAGCAAATTGATTATCCATTTAGTTTACTTGAAACATCCAACCAATTGATTGTACAATTGGTGAAACAAAATATGAAAGCACTTTACTAGCATCTTTCATCAAAATAATGACATACATTAATGTTAATTATCTTTTATCTTAACTATAAGTCTAAGGAACTTATTATATTTCATTTTTATGTCCCAGGCAACAACTTAATTATATAATTTAAGATGTTTTTGGTCTTAAAGTATATGAATGATAACTTTATAAAGGTGTTTAATATCAACAACATTTGATGTTTTCTTAAAGGCTTGGAAACATAATCTTTACTTCACTTCTTATAAAAAATAACCCCATGATGACAACCCCATGATGACAACATATGCATCCCTAAATATTTGAGGATCATTATATTACCTAATAGGTGCTTAATTGTTCATATTTTTAGGTTTATATTTAGTATATTTTGCTTTTTTATTAGAGTAATTTTATTGTTTTAGTACTTATTCATTCATATTTTATTTCTAGACTGTAATTCACTTACTTGGAGTAAAAGGAATAAATTCGAACAAGTTGGAGCTGATTTGGAGTTGTTTTGACCAAGTTATGAAGTTGTAGGAAAAGTAAATGTTTCATGTAAGACAAGTTATCTTAAGGTTTCAGAGAGTTACACGATATAAGCATGCTTGTGTTTAAGATGCACAAGCTTGTGTGCTTGTCCATGTTTATATTTGAAGTCATATTTGTTCTAAATTCAAGGATCTTATGAATTTTCAAATTCACAGTCAAGTACACAATTATGTACTTGCCACTTGAAAACTTATTTTTTGAACTATAAAAGGCAAAATTAAGAAGAAAAATAAATAAAAGCTCAAGAGGCATAATTCGATGACCTAAAATGGTAGAAATAAAAAAGAATAAGTAAAGAGACAAATTTGGAGTGAATTTCTATCTATCTAGGAGATGCGCCTTAGTGCATGTTGTTTGTTGACAATATTGTCTTAATGGACGAGACAAAAGAAAGTGGCAATGTCATGCTAGAACATTGGAGGGGGTATGTTAGAGTATAAGGGTTTTAAATTGAGCAGGACTAAGACTAAGTACTTAGAGTGTAACTTTTCAAGCCATAAGGTTGCCTCTAATGTAAAGTAAAAGATTAGTTTAGAAGTTATATTGGAGAAAGAGTGTTTTAAATACCTAGGTTTTATCATCCAAAACAATAGAGAGATCGATGAAGATATAGTCAACTGTATCAGATCAGGATAGCTTAGATGGAGAAGTTTATTAGGAGTTTTATATGACAAGAAGATACTACTCAAACTCAAAGGTAAATTCTAATTTAGAGGTTAGGTTAACCATGTTATATGGGGTGGAATGTTTGTCCATCAGACAAGTGCATAGTCATAAACTAATGGCGGTAGAGATAAGGATGGTCTGTTAGATGTGTAACCTAACTTGAAGAGATAAAGTCAAGAATTTATTGATAAGAGACAAATTAAAGGAGGCAATTATTAATGATAAATTAAAAGAGATGAAGCTTAGGTGGTTTGGACATATTAAAAAGAGATACCATGATACTCCAATAAGAAGATGTGATAAAATAATATCTAAAGACTGTAAGAGGGAAAAAGAAAGGCCTAAGAAGAACTGGGGGAAGTGATAAAAAATGATATAGCTCTACTGAGACTTACTGAGGACATAGTCCACAATAGAAAACTTTGGTGTACTAAGATATGGATAAAGGAACTCACATAGAAAGGACTTTCTCGTTCTCTTAAGTCTTTTAAATATATTCCTTTGAGTCTTTTGCTTTATAGTTAACCTTAATATTTTGATTACATAGTACTTCTCTTTTAGTTATTTGACTTAAGCAGTGTTTTACTTAGTTTAGTTAATTTTTTGTAATGGCTAGTTTGATTTATTCTTTTACTTGTCTTTTTCTAATTTGTGTATTTACTTACTTATTTTATCTTTTATTGTTAATATTTACTGTGTTCTATATGCACTGTATTATGTATTGTATTAAATATTTTTATATTTTTATTTATATATATTTATTTATATTTTGTATTATCATCATTTTTCATTACATGTGGGTTTATTGGAAATATCCTTTCTACTAGGTAGGGATAAGACTATGTACAAAGACCTCTCCAAACCCCATGTATCAGTGGGACTCTCACTAGGTGTTATTATTGTCGTTGTTGTACTATCACCAATAATTTTTTACATTAGATAATAAAGAGATAAATAGTACTAGCAATTTTATTCCTTATGGGATCGACTTATACTCTTCAATGTTAATTACAATTATACCATAAACTTGTAGTGAAATAATTCAATCAGTACCCCTTCTTATTAAAACAATAAACTCTCAAAAAGAAAATAAGAAAAGTAGTTGTATATTTGTCTTTTCTTAATGTACAGGAACCTATAGGGAACTAATGAAGATAAGAAAGAACATATAAGATCAATAGAAATGAAAAAGAAAATTGAGGTCTTAAAAAGCATTGTTGTTTTAAAAACTAGTTGTCATAACTAACAAAAACAGAAATTTTGTGGTTTTTAAAAATTATTGCAGTTTTTTAATTTTTGGGAGTAAGAAAAAGTAAATGTGGTAAGAAAATTATGTTTTTTATAATTTATACTTTTTTTAAAAGTCACAACAAAAACCTGAAATTAAAAGAAACAAACACCTCATAAAGGTAACGATATAATGCATTAAATTTTCTTTTTTTTATCAATTTTACGAAAATTCTCTTTTGCAAATTATTTTTGTATTTCCAAGTATATAAATAAAAGTGCAATACAAACAAGTACAACTCTAATATAACTTTTTATTTTAACGCATATAACTTAAAGGAACTAATAGAAGAAAGCTTTAAAATTTAACCCTCTTTTAAAGTCAAAACGACGTTGTTGGTGTTATGAATAACACTATACAATTATGTTCAATACTACCTGAATGAATCAACTATGGACATTAATTTTTATCAATTCTTCCTCCCTCCCCCCTGCCAAAAGAAATTGACCTGGAGTAGTGATCAAATAGGAATCTCCGAAGAGATAGGTCATCGTCGTACTAAGGTAACTTTGCTTCACTACAAGAAAAACATTAATTAGCGATGGAAATTTATTGACAGAGAATAAACCATTGCTATTTGGCGACAGAAAACCAATATCTGTCGATAAAACTGTCGTAAAAATTTGCTTTTTGTAATGGATAAAATTTTCATTGGTAAAGGTGGAGGGTAAACATCTCGATAAAATTTTTCATGGAATATAGAGACGGAAACATAATTTCCATTGATAAATTTGGTGGGAAATCTTCCTATAATAACCTAACATCATAATTTACTGACGTATAAGCTAGCAGTCATTAAAATTGCTCGAAAATAAAATCAAAGTCGATTTTAACCGATGGAAATATTTTCTGTCTGTAAATTCAGATTAGTCATTTTAAAAATTGAAACGACATTGTTTGGTATAATACTAAACAATGTCGTTTTGGTTTGGAAACTCACCCCAAACCTTCTTCCCTCTCATTTTCTCTGTTTTTTCTCCTTCCTCGCTGTCGCACGTCTCAGCTTCTCCCCTCCTCCTCGCCACTCGTTTGTTTCTCGTCACTATTGCCCATCGCCGTTACTGACCCGCGTCATCTTCTTCCTTCACGTGCTTCAGTGACTTCTTTTTTTGCGTGTCGATTGAGGTAAGTCAATTTTCTTATTTACTAGGTTTTTGTTTAATTGATTTAATTTGAATATTTGTTTGTGATTTGAACCTTTTATTTGAACTTGCTGAAGGGAATAACAAATGGCCTACATTTTTTTTGCTACATTTTATGGTTGCTGTATTTTTAGGTTGGTGCATTTTAGATTGTGGAATTTTTAGGTTGCTACGTAGGTTGCTGCATTTTGAATGTATATTTTGGATTTTATATGTAAAGGAGTTTAGGAGATATTGGGCACCTAATTTTAATTCTATGTCATCCAAATAGGTTACTCTCTTTAATGAATAGGAATTGTTGATTATGTACTACTATTATAGAATTGTAAGGATAATGAATTGGAGTGGTAGAATTTGTGTTGATTGTGATAGATTATGCCAAATATTATGGTTTACGTGATTATTGGGAGTGTTGAAGAGATGTAGTTAGGGAATGAATTAGTAGGGTGAAGTTAATAAAGTATATAATGAAGTTGGCATATTTGATTGTATGTGTTGAAAGAATGGCTATAAGTATCAAAACAAGATATGAGGAGTATTCTTTGTCTTCTTTGAGTACTCATATTTTAATAACTTATAGTAGTTGATTATATGCATTTGTAGATATATTTAATTAGGTTTTAACACTTTTTTGTCTACTTTATGTATAAGATAAATTTGTTTGAATTAAGTTAAATTAGAAATATTGTTTAGTGAGATTGAGATTGCATTATAATTTTATGTAACTATTTAAAGATCTAAGTGATTGATGAATTGGATGATTGAACCTATAATGGTAATATTTGATCAATTGATTGAACTATTGAAGTTTCTCATAAGTGTTGATATTTGATCATTTTTATTTCCTACATTTACACTTGTAAGATTTCCTTCTTTACTTAATAAAAGAACAAAAAATCATAAAAAGAGATAACATTTAATCAATGTTCTAATGACCTAACAAATGATCTATAAATAGGTCCTAAACTATTGATAATGACTTAAACTAGGTTTTCTTTTGAAACAGAACTATATAAGGTTTTAACTTTAAAATGAATGTCAGTTGAGTTTTTATGATTATTATCTCTTTAATTTCTTAATTGTATAGATTAAAATTATAAGGTTAAGTTTTCAAATGATTTTTTAAGAAATAAACCTGTCTTTATTTCTATGTTAGAGTCACCCCACTCCCTCACTTAGGCTTTCGTATTTGGTGTGTCCTGTCCATTACGATACTTCATCTATAATTGGTTGACTTTTCTCGACAAGCTCTATCTCTACCTATCTTCTCATTTCTCCTTTATGGTTAGTGGCTCTGTCCTCTTCTCGATAACTGGTGAGGGTTTTTTGGGAGTTCAAGTATGTTTATGATTTTTTTCTAGTTTTGTATCTATTTGATAGTTATTGGACTTTGTGTGGTTGTTAATTTGATACAAATGCTATATTTTGATTGTTTTGTTAGGAAGGAAAAGAATGAATTATGCTTCTTTCATTTGTTATTTGGAAATCTATAAAGATTAAGTTTTCTACTTGTTATAGTGGTACTATACTCTACTTAAAACCATCTTGTAACGATTCAGTGAATCTAAGGTTTTTGTTGGGCATAAAATCACTATAACCCTTTTCTTTGTTTTGTGTTTTATCCTTTTCTCTTCCATTATCAACCTAAAGATGATTTTTTTCATCATGGTATCGTTTCTAATCAAAATGGTATCTCCGCTCTCCGTCGCTGGCCTTCTCCTCTCCTCGGCATCACTATCTTTCTTCCTCATGGTACCGTTAGACGTCGCACATTGCCGTCCGATGCACGTCCATCCATCGTAAGTTATTTTTTAGTTGTAATGTTTTTTAGTAATTTGTTGTAATATTTTGTTGTAATTGTTGTAATAATAATTTGTTGTAATGTTTTGAAGAGAAGGGATTTGAGATTGAAGTGTGAATTTGAGATGAAGGGGAAGGGATTTGAGATTAAAGTGTGTATTTGAGATTGAAGAGAAAGAGTTGAGATTGAAGTGTATTTGAGATTGAAGAGAATTTGAGATTGAATTGTGTATTTGAAGAGTGTATTTGACATTGTGTATTTGAACTGTGTATTTAAGATTGTGTATTTGAAGAGATTGTGTATTTGAAGTGTGTATTTGAAGAGAAGGGATTGTGCAATTGAAGTGTGTATTTGAGATTGTGTATTTGCAGAGAAAGGATTGTGTAATTAAAGTGTGTAGTTGAGATTGTGTATTTGAAGTGTATATTTGAATTGTGTATTTGAAGAGAAGGGATTGTGTAATTGAAGTGTGTATTTGAGATTATGTATTTGATATTGAATTGTGTATTTGAAGAGAAGGGATTGCGTATTTGAAGTGTGTATTTGAGATTGTATATTTGAATTATGTATTTGAAGAGAAGGGATTGTGTAATTGAAGTGTGTATTTGAGGTTGAGTATTTGAAGTGTGTATTTGAGATTATGTATATGATATTGAAATGTGTATTTGAGATTGTGTATTTGAATTGTGTATTTGAAAAGAAAGGATTGTGTAATTGAAGTGTGTATTTGAGATTGTGTATTTGAAGTGTATATTTGAATTATATATTTGAAGAGAAAGGAATGTGTAATTGAAGTTTGTATTTGAATTGTGTATTTGAGATTATGTATTTGATATTAAATTGTGTATTTGAAGAGAAAGGATTGTATATTTGAAGTGCATATTTAAAAAGTAGCGTAAAGTTTATGTTGTAAGACATTGTTGTGAATCAAACAGTGTGGAAAAGTAAGTGTTATGATCATTGTTGTATTGGACATGAAATCTGTGCTTGATAGTCAATATGTGATCAATCAAAAGCACGGCCATGACAAGGAAAGAAAACAAACTCCTAATATCTCATGCCCACTTCCATGATGTAAATTTACGTATGATACATGAGTTCTTTTGTTTGTTTTAGGGAGTTATTAAAATTATTAAGTTTCATTTAATTTATTAATATTTTTTATTATCACAATACTAGTGATAATATAAAACGTCTACTTTTAAGTCTTTCAAGTCATATGCATTATTAGTTTTCTACTTATTAATCTTCTACTTATTATTAATTTTATTATTTTTATCAATTATATTTCTTATTACTATTATTAGTAATATTAAATATATTATTGCTATTAAATTTATTTTTATTATTACTTTTCTACTTATTATTATTCATATTATAATTAATTTTATGATTATTATTATTGCCATTAATTATTAATAATAATTATTAATATTATTAGTTTTATTAATCTTATTAATTTTATTATTCGTATTATTAGTAATAATAATTATTGTTAATTTTCTACTAATTATTAAATTTATTTGTATCAATATTATTACTACTACTACTACTACTACTACTACTACTACTACTACTACTACTACTACTACTACTACTACTTTTGTACTTATTATTATTCATATTATAATTATTTATTATTATAATTATTATTGTCATTAATTTTCATTATTAGTTTTATTTTTCTTATTAATTTTATTATTAGTAATAATAATTATTGCTATATTTAATATAATACAATTGTTTATAGCATAATGGTTCCCTTATGAGTCCTTACTTTTGTACATTGCTTTCTCCTAATAACAAAAAACTTTGCTATATTAAATATTTCATTTTTTTCGCAGGACCTATTGCGTGAAAGATCATCGCTCATCTTTCTTCGTTGTAGTCTAAAATTGTCCATCCATCCAAGTTAGTTGTCGAACCAAATTTTACCATATGTATTGCTTTAATAGTCTGATTATAATACCTTTGTTCTTCTGCTTTGAGTTAATACAATAATTATTGAGTGTTCTGTGTTTTTTCTTACATTAGTTTATGATGTTTTATTACCACAAGTGTATTAGATTAAATGTTTCATTTTCTTTTTCACAGGCCCTATATTGTGTTGAAGAGCGTCATTGATCTTTCTTCGTCGTAGTTTGAAGTTGTCCATCCATTCAGGTTAGTCGTGCAACTAATTAATATTTACCATGTGTATTGCTTTAATAATATGATTATACCTTTGGATTTTGTGTGAATACAAAGGGGGTCTTGAATTTGTTTTGTTGATTAGAATATTCTTATAATCATTGATGGCTTTTTACGTTCTTCTTTAATAGTCTAAGTATTTACTGTATATGAAATCAATTTGAAATCAATTGTAGGTGATTAATTCGATTGATTAATTGTAGGTGATTAATTACTACGATTAATACTTCAACTTCAATGTTATTAATGCAAATATAGTATTAGCACAAGGAAGTAATACGTTTCATAGACAAGACAATTCGTTCCATAATAAACTCCTAAGATGATATATAGGCTGGAAACCCGTGATGCAGCTCCCGTGAGGCTTATTGGTGAAATATTTCACGAGCCTAGAAGTCACAGCGAGAACTTGTTTTCTTAATTCACAGGTGTAAACAATTCCACGTACCATGGTTTTGAAATCAATTATAGGTGATTAATTAAATTGGTTAATACTTAGGGGATGTGTAAAGTTTAGATGTTCTGTAAATTTTGGGTGCATAAAGGATACCAACTATGGAATCATTGATTTAAATTAATAGTTTTGTAGAAATGTTGATAGATCTTGGATGTATAGACGATTATCATGTGATAGTTTCATTAATTATAAATTTGTTGAGGGAGTTGAAGCTTTTATTCATTATGCATGTTCTCAACTTGTATATATGGATGGGCCAAAGATTAGATGTCTACGTAAAAAATGCAAACACATTCGTTTCCTTCCTATTGATGAAGTGAACGGGCATTTGTTGAGAAGAGAGTTTGTCCCCAATTATTTTCAGTGGATACGACATTGGGAATCGTTGATTTGCAGCACCTCAAGGAGTAATTAAGAACAATCGTCAATTAGCTTCAATGAGTTTGAAGGGGGATTGGATTTAGAACAAATAATGTGGATGCAAATGAAAATCCTTACATTCAAATAGTTTATAAGGTAGGCAATTATAACTTTCAAGAAAATATAGAAAATCTTGAAAAACCCAACCTTCAATCAAAATAGTTTTTTGACTTACTACACTCAACTAACCAAGAACTATGGCCAAATTATGAGACAATGACTCAATTGTCTTCAATTGTTCGTATCTTGAACATAAAGTATAAAGGGCATATTTCTGATCGCAGTTTTGATAAAATTCTTGGATAGTATAATGAATCATTACCTCTTGATCATACAATGGTTGATAGTTTTTTACAATATGAAGAAACTTATTAGGAGTCTTGATTTACCTGTTGAAAAAATTTATTGTTGCAAATTGGGATGTATGTTGTATTGGAGTGATGATGTGGAATTACCAAAGTGTAAATTTTGTGGTCAATCTAGGTTCAAGCCTAGAAAGAATTCTATGAAAGGAAAGTTAGTACCCTGGAAGTGGATGTATTATTTCTCACTAACTCCGAGACTTCAAATACTATATGCTTTTGATGTTACTACGTCTCACATGAGATGGCATAATAAACATGAATAGGAAGATGGAACAATGAGTCATCCATTAGATGCATTAGCATGGAAACATTTCAATGACACCCATTATGAGTTTACAGCTAAAAGTCAAAATTTTAGGTTGGGATTGTCGAAGGATGGATTTCAACCTTTTGGTCAATCTGGCTAGCAATACTCATCATGGCCAGCTATAATTACTCCTTATAATTTGCCTCCATAGATGTGTATGAAAGAGGCGTATATATTCTTGATAGTGATTGTGCCAGGGCCTACAAATTCAAAGCATAAAATTGATATTTTCTTATAACCATTGATATCTGAATTACAGCATCTTTGGGAATATGGTATTGAGATATATGATGTGTCTTTGAAACAAAATTTTGTGTTGAGAGCAGCTTTGATGTGAAAAATTAGTGATTTTCTGGCATATGCCATGTTACCTGGATGGAGTAGAGCAGAAAAATGGCTTGTCCTTATTATGACAATGATTCTGATGCATTTTATCTTCCAAACAGGGGCAAAATATGTTGGTTTGACAACTACAGAAAATTTCTTACTCTAGATCATTCATTTAAGCGTAATAAACAAAAGTTCATTAAGAATACGATGGTGAAAACACCTCCTCCCTCTGACAAATCTGGTGAAGAGATATTGCAGGAAATTGAAAATTAGGCTTACTGAAAGTTACAAAATTTGAAGCTGATGAAATTAATACAAGAATTAGTAGAAACTTGAAACGAAGCATTATTTAGGATTTGTCATATTGTAAAACTAATTTGATACGTAATAATCTAAATATGATGCATATTGAAAAAATATTTTTGACAATTTATTCAATACCATAATGAACATTGAAGGGAGGATAAAAGACAATGCAAAATGAGGAGCTAATTTGAAGCTTTTTTGTAGAAGGAGTGAGTTACATAAAGATCTTCAGACTGGTAAATAGCTGAAAGCATGTTACACTTTGGACAAAAAGTAAAAGGAAATATCGTGTGAATGGTTGAAAAGTTTAAAGTTTCCCGATAGTTTTGTTTCAAACTTGGCAAAGTGTGTGGACATGAGGAAGTACAAATTATTTGGAATGAAAAGTCATGATTTTCATGTGTTTATGCAAAGGCTAATTCCAATTGCATTTCGAGAGTTGCTATCAAATATGGTTTGGGAGGAAATAACAGAATTAAGTTTGTTTTTCAAAAGCTTAACATCAACTGAAATTAAGTTGGCTGAAATGGAAAATTTGGAAAGGAAATTCCAGTAATTTTGTGCAAGTTAGAAGGGATATTTCCTCCACGCTTCTTTGGCTGTATGGAGCATCTACCTATCCATTTAGCACACGAGACTAAACTAGCTGGTCCAGTCTAATATCATTGGATTTATCCATTTGAGAGGTATATAATTCAATAAAAATGATTGTAATTGAATTCATATTATCATATTTTCATAACTAAATTCGTATAATCCTATTCGCTCATAAAGGTATTTTCATCACTTGAAGAAAAATATGAAGAACAAGGTTAGAGTTGAAGGTTAGATATGTAATGCTTATTTAGTGGAGAAAGCTATTATATTTTGTTCACATTATTTTGAGATGCATATTCACACAAGAGAAAGAAAAGTTCCTCGTAATGACGATGGGAGAGGAACTAGTTATGCTGATGGTAACTTATCCATTTTCATATATCCTATATGATCACATAGACATTCAACAAGAAGAATGTTAATAGAGAAAGAAATTGAGGCTACCCATGGTTACATTTTATTGAATTGTGAAGAGGTTCAACCTTTCATGTAGTAAGTATCAAGTGATTATTTTGGTTTTGAAATTTAGTGCTATTCATAACTGAAATATATAATAATTTTTTTAGATTATACAAGGAATTGTTATGCGAGCTCATGCCCGATAAATCACAGGATGATATCAATAAAGAAGTTGGAAGATACTTTTCTTGATGGTTTGAGTAATATTTAAGTTTTTACTTACAAATATTGAAATGATTTAATTATAAGATTTAATTGCCAAATGACATAGTATACTGTTTAATATGATATTTTCTTTTATGTAGGCCTTAGAAAATTCAATAAAGAACAAGTTCATATATGATCTTAAGAAGGTACCTTTGCGAACTGTTAAATCATATCTAGTGTATTTTGTTAATGGATACAAAAATTATACAGAATATCATGGTCATAGTATGGCAACAATAAATAGTGGAGTTTGCATACAGGGAGAATTGATTGATTAATATAGCAAAATTATTGAGATACTTGAAATTGAGTACCCTGCATTGCTAATAAAGCTAACTGTGATGTTTAAGTGTGAGTGGTTTGATCCAAATCCAAATATTGTTACAAAAGTGCATATCCGATACAATGTAGTTGAAATCAACAAGCGAAGAAGATTTCGATATTTTTAAACCTTTCATGTTGGCAATGCAAGCAATCCAAGTGTATTATATCCCTTTTCCCAGCTTACGATAAGATAAGTCAGATTGGTTGGCTGTTTGTGAAGTTAAACCTAGAAGTGTTTTTGAATCACGTAGAAAAGGAGAATAAAGAATTGAAAGTAAAGCGTTTCAGGAAGAGGCTTATGAAATAAATGCATCTATCGTATATGAGGATAATGAACCTTTGAATGATACATATAATGAATATGTTGAAATTTTATCTGGAGAGGATAAGGAGGGCTAGAGATCTGAAGAAGAGCCTAAGTTTGATTCAAATTCTTCAGAACTTGTGTTTGTAATTGAATATTATATGAACAAATCAATTATTTCCTTTTCAATATATTGTATAAATTATTGAAATGAAATTGTATATTTCTACAAACTTCAATCAAATATTAATTTCAGGTTGAAATATGGCACCAAAGAGAAGACAGAATATTCTGCGACCAACATTCAGACCACGATTCGGAGGTACTTACTGTACAGGTGAAGGATCTCATGGTGTAGCTGCTGGAGATGAAACACCTCCTCCCCCTCCACCTACTACACTAGCAGATGAGGCTACACCATCTACTACTCCTACATCATTTACTACCCCTATACTGACAGAGATATTAAGGGTAAACAATGCAGATAAAGGAGACGACTGTCGGCCTAGAGCTGAGGGACCTGATGGACGAAAATACATCACAATTGTCAATAATATGTACGTGAAAATACATGAACCATTATATGTTTATAATTAAGTTATAGGTTTAAATTTTAAAAATGGTATAAATTTATTTGTTTTTATATTAGGTTATTTCCATCTGGACCTTGCTCAAGAAACATGACATCGAAATTCAAGGAGAAGATTGATCCTGAGGGCTATGTATGGAATAATATCTCTCAGGCGACAAAGGAATTTTACTATAAAGAGTTTGAGGTACGACAAAAATTATTATTTTCTTTTTTAATTAACATTTTTATACATTAATTTGATAAATATTATTACATCAAAAATATTTATCGAATATTTTCCTTTTGTTACAGAAACAATTTTTTGGGATTCTTAATTTGAGGGATCATCTATAGAGCTATAAAGCATGGGAGAGACGAGTGCATACACATTATCGCGACTTTGTTGCTGCGATACACAAGGCGGGTGTACGACCGCCTTATATTTCTGAAGAAATATGGAATCATTGGCTGGAGTATTGGACATCACCTGAGGCCATGTCTGTTTCATAGCGTTCAGCCAATAGATGTGGAGGACCGGAGGGAGAGAGTCTTCCCGTACATACAGGAGGATCTATTACCCACCAAGAGCATGCAGAGAGACTTATAAGTATCTACAATTTACATTTATATTCTCATTTATTTTCTTTACTGTATTTTAATTGAATTTGATGTGTTAAAATTTGGAATGAAAATATGTGTTTCTTGTTGAGAATGATAATGTTATAAATGTCTAGTACCATATATGGCTATGTTTTTTAGTTTTTTTCTTTGTTTAACAAGGGGTAGATATCATAAAATAGACAAAACTCTGCCGAATTTTTTATAAATTCTAATTCACTTATAATTAACATTTTATTCTTAGGAAAAGTCTATGGGCAGAAGCTCTATACCCCGTCAGCTATTTCTACACACGCATACTAAGAAGCATGACGTTGTGAAATTCGTCAACAATCGTTGTAGAGAACTCAGTGTATGTGAAATTTATGGTTTAATAATAATAATGCTTAATAATTATTACTTACTAATATAAACATTGTTTTCTGATAGGACCATATACAAGAAAGTATTGAACGATAGTCTTAGCAATTTGAAGATGTTGATGAGACCGAAACTTATCTTCATGCAGTGGGTGGTAAGGACCGTTGTGGGAGGATATTTGGCTTAGTTTCATTTGCGAATACATGTTACTCACAATCCTCTACGTCTAGTACAGCAGCATCTGGTAGGCGGTCCACTACAAATGAAGTGCAAAAGCTTCAGGGCACAGTGCAGACATTGGCGACTCAGTTGCAATAGTCGATGGAACAGTTTCAGCAGTTGATGTAGTACATCGCTCAGCTCCGTCAGGAGATTAATGAGTTGAAGGGTAAGGGTAGCACCTCATCGCACCAACTAGAGCATCCGCCGTCTCCAGATCAATAGTGTACTTTTGGTCATTTAATTTGTATTACAAATACTTATTATGTACAATATAATGTTTTTATTATCAAGTAAGATATTTTAACTTTTAATCATCAATCAAAATTTCTATTTAAGCAAATTAAATATATACTATAAATTTATAACTGTTAAAATTATGCATTAACCATAATTTAAATATACTGACAGTATATATTATATATTTTTTAAAAAATTTTGTTGTTCATTTACCAACGAAAAAATATCCATTGGTAAAGTCATCTCTGTTTACCGACGGTCTATTCACAAATCCGTCAGTAATCACAAATGGAATAACCAATTCTCTCTCAATTTTTACTGACGGAATAACGTATAATTCGGTAACCTTTTAGCAAATTTAACGATGGTAAATTTCTTACTGTCGGTAAATATTCTGACTGAATATAACTGCCCATCGCTAAATTTTGTTTTTTTCCTTTAGTAATTATTATCTATGGCCATTTCTACGACGTCTTTGTCTGTCGGTTAAGTTCATCGGTAATATATCTTACTGATGGAATATTTATGTTTTCCATCACAAAATGACATTTTTCTTGTAATGTTTCTTTTTTATATTGCACATAATCATGTCCCCTTTTAATATTAACAAATATGAAGTATAATGTGAGTCTCAAGTAAATCTGAATGTTACTGCGACTCTACATGTTTGTGTTTGTTAATTAAGATCCCAATTGCTTCTCACACTATTTGTGATTTTCATATTGCGCATATTTTTCATTAAGATTTCTCTTATCTAGTGTATTAGTTTGGTAGTTAATGCATTCTTATAAGTTTTTGTTTTCTTACGAATCCGATAGTTTCTTTCCCTCCATTTCATATATATGCAGCTTGGGAAGGTAACTTGAATTAGACATGATTCAATTCTTGACTTTCTGGCCAAGCAACAAACCTAGATGATAATTTGGGGCCAGTTCACTTTATCACAAGAGCTCCCCATCTTGTGTTAGATCTTGGACTAGATTATGTGTGAATATGAACATTTAAAGAACAAATGTTCTATTGATTATGTCTCCAATCCAAGCAAGACACAAAGAAGGTTTGGACTAGATTCATACCTGTCTTTAGTCCGTAACCTCCCTAGGATAGCAAGCTAACATACAGTTGAAGCTTTAGGAACTAATGAATTATGCCACAGTAGCTTAAACCAATTTACCTTAGGAAATCTTTATCTAATACTTTCACAGTAAGAATCATTTGAGAATTTTCCAGAAGAGTGTAATAGCTAAATAGGATATTCAAGTATCTGTGAGTTTGGTGAAAATCTAGGTAAGTTGTCATATAGAAAATTCATTCCCCTATATGGACAGCTCCAAGTTTGATCATGAATGCTCACATCTACTCTAAAGGATAAGGCAATTATGTTTCTCATAGACCTCAATTCACTTATTACAAAGTTTTCTTATATATCCAAAATATTTGCTTTGTCTCCTTTTTTAATTTTTTATAATAAAGGACAGAAATGGTCAACTTTCTCTATATGGACATTTAAATCATAAAGGTGAGGATAATTAGTAAACCACAAATAAGATATTTATCAAATAAATTAATCTATTGA
>JANZXR010000006.1:8745228-8758054 GCA_027575705.1 Erythroxylum echinodendron | reverse complement strand
GAGGAAGATGACATCATCACAGACGATACCTCTAAACTTCTGAATATCTTCACTTGTAAAGATCCTAACTTTCGACTTCGATGTCTAAAAAGTTCATGCTATAAATCATTGGAAAGCTAAAAATTTCTCCATCCACTCAACAACTTATTAAGATTTTGCAGATCGATCTTCAAACTAAGAGGAAGGAAGCAGTCAAAAAGGTATACAACTAGCAGTATATTAACTACATTGATCTCTGGGCGGAATTTATATCTCTCTCCTCCCGACTGCCATCTCCCTGTCTCTGCCTTGCTTCTTTCCCTAATAGCCTCCAGAATTTGGAATTAGAGTTGGCACTAAGTGTTGCTTCTCTTCTTTAGTAATGTGTTGTCTTGACAATTGAAACTAGTAGATTAAAACAGCTAACCCATAAGCTGCTTAAAACGCAAATTCTCTAAATCTGCATAATAACCTCATTTTTCTCTCCCTAACCTCATTTTTCTCTCCCTAAAATTACTAACAACAGTAGAATAATTTTTTGCACTTTCAAGGTAATTCAATGGAATAGTATAATTATTGAAAGTCTCATTTTGCTTTAAATAGGTGATCTTTCTTGCCAAAGTTAGATTTCCTACTGGACGGGATCTGAAATTAGTGCTTACGAGCTCAACCTCGTCAACGAGAACTACTTTATAATTACTAAAAGTAGTTCTGGTTAAACAGAGGCAATGTGAACAGAGGCAATGCAACTAATAACCTCCTAGTGAAACAACGATAACTCACGCTCCATGCTCTACACGAGATATGCCAAAAACACAGGTAACGCAGGTTTCCTTTATGCTGTATTCTCATCTTTTAAAGGCTAAAAATGCAAGTAACATAAGTAACGCAAATAATACGGGTAAAGCAAGTAACGCAAGTTTCCTTCGTGAAAAAGCAAGTAACGCAACATATACGTGGATAAATCGCAGAAACAAAATAAAAGCAAGCACATATAACAAATATATGGAGAAGTCAGTGGAACAGAATAACAGAGATATACAGTAACAAGCAACAAAAACAAACACAAACCTAAAGCAATATCTAGAAAAATCGTAGTCGGCATAGAGAACTATAAGAAAACCTGTTGTGATATATAAGGGAAATGTATTTTTGCTATTTTCGTGATTGGGCTGTAGTTTTTTATTTTTGAAGCAACACAATGCAACGATAACCAACCAAACATGTTTTAATAGGAAGTTTCAATTTTTATAAAAACCACAATAAAAAGGGGAGAAAAAAATAAAAACAAACACCCCCTCAGGTATTTTAGACTTTCTGCTTTGAGTTTTTTTTGAATATGTATTACTTACCTCCTATTTAGTTAGTTAGTTTCTTACTTGGCTTAATTACTTTCTTGACATGACTAGTTTGAGTTACTTTTGTACTTGTCTTTTTCTAGTTTGTGTATGTATTTAATTATTTTATCTTTTATTGTTAATTTTTACCATGTTCTATACATACAGTATTTTGTATTAGATTACCTATTTGTATTTTTTATATGTATCTATTCATCTTTTTGTAGTATCTTTATGTTGCATTGTATATGGGTCTATCAGAAACAACCTCTCTATTAAGTGAGGTAAAGTTGTGTATCACTAGATCTCTTCAGACCTCATGTTTTAGCGGAACTCTCATTGGAAATTGTTGTCGTTGTTATGTAATTTAGTTTTATAACTACATAAAAAGTTCAAGGTCGTTTGCATTTGTTCTTGAATTTGAAAAAATTGGTGTGAGAGAGAGAAGAACAAGAGTTGTGATAAAATTTAAGAATTTGAATTATTAAAAATTTTAATATTTTAATAATTTTAATTATAGATAATTTTTTGTAACTTATGTAAGTTTATGATATGATTAATGTAAAATTTTAAATTAAAAATAATTATTTATATAAATGTAAATAACATAATCATAATTATATTCTGTATAATTAGAGGACTATTTTAAATATTTTTTAAATGTTTAAGTTTTAAATTTTGTCCAAAATATTAAAGAAAAACATGTACCTTCAATCAAAAGGTGTTAAATGGATTTGGTAAAGGTATAATAATCATCTTGAACCTTTTTTCCCTTATATTTGTCATCCTTCTTTGGTTGTTAAAATTCTTTCATTTTCTTTTCACGCCATAAACCACCAAGATTCAGATTTAGATGTTACGATTTAAGATTCAAATTAAACATAGAATTTCTTCATTCATTTAGTATAAAATCAATTTACAGCTTTAAGTAGATAAACAAAAGAGCGTACCAGAATTGAAAAGGTAAGCCCTCTTGCTGTCATAACCCTAATGCACTGAAGGATTTGAGTGTTAGGGAATCATCACGGGATCCAATCTTGACCTCAGCAATATAATTATAAAACTTTTTTATTTTAATTTTCTTAAAACTAAGACCACTTTAATTCCATAAAATGATTAACGTAGAGTTGTGGTACAAAACATGAATCTTAATTCTTACTTTATTTCGAAGCTTGAACATATTCTTGTAGTATTCTTCCAATCGTTTCTGAAACTGATCTATCTTTATCACCGTATTACACAAATATCTGATCTCTAATGATATTTACAGAATAAGTTAAGAGAACTCTGTAGCCCATACAGAGAAGATTAAGCAAAAAGTGCTAGCTCTATCAAAACTTAAGCCTATTTACAATAAGTTTTGAACTTCTAGTAATTTAATTGAAATTAAATTCTAGTTTCAATCAAACTTTAATTAGAATTACAAATAGTTCTAATTAAATAGTAATTATGCTCAAATACGATCTAATATCTTATATTGATTCTTATTTATTAAATATCCCATATTCAATAATAAAGTATGTTAAACTTTACAATCAAACGTAACTTGATTAAAATATCTTTGTTTTTTTTAACTCATTCTTTATGTGAAACTTATTAGGCTTCTAATTATATTGATAATGATTATAAATTCATAATTAGAATTAGATAAATTAAAACTCTTTTTAATTTATCTTTAATTATCTAATTAAACAATTTATAATCATAGATAAAGATTGACGTCTATTAACGCATCATAACTACTTAAATATTCAGGAATGTTCCACCTTGACTAACTTTTTATATGTATGATTTTGTTCATATAATTCAATCATTTTATCACATAATGTTCGATTAGACATAAAGCATGAAATTAATGTCTACTCTATTTTGAGTTCAACGTATTAGTTCTCCTCCATTAACTATTGATTCAGTTAATAATATCTGTAAACTATTTACAAAGTTTCATTCCACCTTGACCGGGGATTTTTCGAATCAATACTAATCGAGAACAATAAAACATTCTCCTTTAATTACTTTAGGGTGATAAACCCTATCTTGATCACACAACTACCTTCATATAATTTACACTATATCTAATGACTATTGATTGAATGACCTATAATTAAATAGGTTATACGTAGTATCAAAATATAACAATTACTATACAAGATAAATTTAGAGACCTCAAGTCAAAGGATCACACTTATACAACCATCAAAATGAGAATTTTTATAGACATATAAGTAATATTCCAAATGGATTTCTTATGTCGAGTCAATTCAATGAGCTTGTCCTCTAACATCCACCCACATTTTTGTTTAAGTATCTCCATAATTTAAGATCGATTACTTCTTTTATAAGAAAAAACATGACGTGTACTAGCCTTTTTACGTTCTATTAATATTCAGTGTTAATAGAACAATGACTAAGAACAATTTAAAAGTAATAGATAATGCAATGTGAATCTTATAATTATAAATTCATTATAATTTTATTTGCAATGTATAATTATCTTATGGACTTTATCATATACATATATACATGTACCAAATAAAGAATGCATTACCAAATAAAGAATGTATTCAAATTATTTTGGTACTAAATTATAACCAATCCGCTGTATAACATAAACCAACACTTAATTCATTTGCTCTCTGTCATCATCTTCCGTAGCAAGTAATATGTCAGTCTCTATGGAAGTACTTGCAATGGCAGGTGTAGACCAGTTGCACCGAAATATTGATGTTAAAGAAGTCCTTTATCGTCGTACCCCTCAAATTTCTGCCATAACAGCGCAAAATAGCTCCATATAAGAGGGAAGTTGAGTTAACGGAGGATTCCGGCTCAGATTTTAGCGTGAAGAGACTGAAAGAAATAAGTTTAAACAAAAATGGTATTGGGGGATGAGTAAGACAAAGAAAAGCTTGATGTCATTGGTGAGAACCATGGGGAATTTTTTTGTAAAGTTGAGAACGGTGAAGAAAAGTGCTTCGTTTATCAACCTTTGACATCTTCTGTTTCAAAAATAATGACTTGCGTTAAGGCAAAGTAGTTTGTTCTTAAATCGGAATAAATGGATGAAACCAACCTTAAGAACGAATGTTAGCATAGTTTCCTGTGTTCTCTGGACTATTGTTTTCTTCAGTCCTCGAACTGTCCTGAGAGTAAAGGTCTTAATGAATACTTTTTCGTGTTCTAAGAAATAGTAGCAGAGTAAAGTGGCACCCGATCGTCTGCGTCTGTGTTATTTATGAAACAGAATAAAAGCAGTTTAAAAAAAACAGAGGATATGATTCGTGTGCTACAAGATTAATGCTCAGCTTGTACCGTGTAAAGAGACTGCAGACTGATATCACCATCAGAATTATTAGCGCTATCTTTATCATTTTTACATAGAGAGGGACAGGGTTGTGGTACAAATAACCATACACAAACAACAGCAGTTGTAATGTATGTCTATGTCAAGAGAAATTCCATTTAGAAGGGAACATAAATTCGGAGAATTCAAAGGCAGTGCTTATTTTGGCTCTTCTCTACTTTTAGCCTTAGGTCTGGGTAAATTCAGCCTCATCTTCTTTCTCGATGATCTGAATATCCATATCCACCTCATCATTTAGTGCTTCTTCTACCTGCCAGCCTCAATCAATAATTCATTATTTGTATGTAGGCCACCTATTGAACACTCAATTTCAGATAATTCCAATTATTTTATTCTGCACTCCTGTGCTAGATGTTTAAATGGCATTTGTTCCCTAAATTTTCTTTGCCAAATAATGAAAGGTTTTGGAATCGTAGGAAAAGGTAAGTTTAGCATCATATGAATGTCGGTTTTCCAGAAAGTTCACTCTTTATACCGATTTGTCATTTGCAGTTTTCAGAAAGCAGCAATCCGTAACACTGGTGCAGAGTAGAAGAAATACTATTCATACTCGCTTCAGTTATTAAAGCTCAGAAACATTTCATTTCCTGAAATGACTGTAATGTTAATAACAAGCAGATATACATGTCTTAATATACAGACATAGATCACTATTACCGTCACAAACAATCACGCCTATATTATTCATTAAAACATGTGATCCGAATGGTAGGTTACTGATACCATTATCTTATACATATATCTATATTTTTTCCAGTTGTCGGTCTTGAAGGGGCCTCAAGACCGTACCTCTGACTATGGCCCACGAGCTCCAGTGTACTAACTCGCAGCGACTCTGTGCTCCCATTAACTTATTTGAATCTTTAGGAGTAGTTTTAATTTTAGAGGTGTTCCACAATCCCCTTGCGTCTTTGTTCAGAAGAAAAGATACCCCAAGTCAGTGAATAAGAAGGATACATTCGGAAAGCACCCCAAGCGCTTCAGTTTATTCTGTCTAATCTCCAATCTCCTTGAAAATCTTCTCTTTTTGAGTACTGTCATTAACAGAGAATGACGAGGTGCTTCAGCTTAACGGAGGCCAAAAACTGGTGTTACAGACTCACTTTCTCCAACCTTGGTCTCCGATCAACGATCACAGACCTCAAAGACGGCACTGTTATGCACTGTTGGGTCCCCAAAACCAGAAGAGACACTAAACCAAACCTCCTCCTAATTCACGGCCTGGGTGCCAACGCATTGTGGCAATGGGGCGACTTCATAAGTCCTCTTGTCCCCTACTTTAACATCTATATTCCAGACCTCGTCTTCTTCGGGGACTCGTACACTACCCGGCTAGAGAGAACAGACTCGTTCCAGGCTCAGTGCATGATGCGTTTGATGGAGGCTAACTTGGTGCAGAAGCTGAGTTTGGTGGGGATGAGCTATGGTGGGTTCGTGGGATATAGTATGGCGGTTCAATTCAAGGATGTGGTGGAGAGGATGGTGATATGTAGCTCTGGAGTGTGCATGGAAGAGAAGGACTTGAGAGAAGGTGTGTTCAGGGTATCGGATTTGGAGGAGGCTGCTAAGATTTTGGTGCCACAGACTCCGGATAAGCTTAAGGAATTGGTGGGTTACACATTTTACAAGCCACCTCCCATGCGACTCGTGCCTTCTTGCTTTCTAGCTGATTTTATTGACGTAAGAGCAATCAGTTCTGTTTTTACTTGACTAAGTTCCTTAGGAATTAGTCCGTGTTTAAAGACATTGGGAGTTTTGGTCAAAATTGAGCAGGCTATGTGTAGAGAGTATGTGGAGGAGAAGATAGATATGATCAGAGCCATTCCCAAGGACAGAAAGCTTTCAGACTTACCCCAGGTTTCCCAGGTTAAAATTGAACCCTTCTTATTTTGGTTTTGTGCAAAATTTTGAATATCTAACTTTCTAGTATATATATATATATCATGTAGCCAACTTTGATCATGTGGGGAGAACATGATCAAGTGTTTCCTCTGGAACTGGGACATCGATTAAAGAAGTGAGTAGTAGGACACTGGTTTGGGAATAGACTGCTAATACAAAAATGGTGGTACTGATTTTGGGTTTTAATAAAACAGGCATCTGGGAGATAACGCTTATCTGGCTGTGATAAAGAATGCCGGGCACGCAATAAACGCAGAGAAGCCCAAGGAGTTCGCAGAGCTTTTGAAATCGTTTCTTGTAGACTTTCAGCTTCCGAATCATCAATGTCTCCAGTAAAGTATCTGCCAATCCCAATGCTTAATCAAGTGTACTACTCTACTTAATGCTCGCTCAACATAAAAGCTGTAAAAAGTTGTGGGATAAGATTTAACTGTAGAAATTGCAGGATTTTCTAAATAACACAGTGTTGTTTATCGTCTTCCACAATTCCTTCCAAATGTTTGATTTAAAACTGCAATTTTTAATCGTTACCCCACAATGCCTTTCTGCCGTTTTAGAATATACATTGCAGTGTGTTGCAGTTTGGTACTCAATTTTGCAAAAATAATTTTTTATTGAACAATAAAAAAAAAGAGAATGGATAAACATCTCCTAACGCCCGAGAAATCTACCAGTCAAAGATAACACTTTTGCACCCAACCCAGGAATGTATGAGTTATGAGCCACGAAGGTTTTATCACAAGACAGCAAATGCTGATTAGACGCTTTGACAACAGCCACAAAAATGAGATTCCACTTCACCCACAGATCAGACTTAAACGCACAAGAAAGTCTTCATATTCAACACTTCATCAATTTCTACTCAAAGACGTTAAATTTGGCATAGTAATAAGTAAAAACTTATCATGAATTTGGAACAACTGACTTAGCTTATTTTATTAGTAGAGAATCAACTTAAACAATTATAATTCAACCTAATATCTCCAACGAAGCCCACGCCTCATGTCATTTGCACACAATAGTGTATCAGCTAAATGGACAAAAAACAGAAAAATTATAGGACAAGGGAATGAACTAATTTTGTTGATGAAAGGAAGCAATCACGAAAGAGGGAAGAGGTCTGAAATCCACTGAGACCTTGCCCAAACAGAATCAAGAAGTCCAAACTAAAAAGTGAAAAGCTCAAGTTACTTTAGTTCAAAAACCAAATTAGAGAAAGGACAAATGGCATACTATAAAACCAAACTCAAAGCAACCAGCATATGAGAATTCACATGGCCAAGTCTAAAGGGAAATGAATCTATATATCTAAGAAGACAACCACAATCATTCAAAGGCAGCAAACTTCAAAAAGCAACTGTCTGAAATCATCTATTGGTCATTTAGATACAAGCCAATGGTCCACCACCCCACAGAGATCCACCAAAAGGAAACGCTACCTGGTTCCCCTTTCTTACCAAAAGCAGCTCAGAAAACCACTCTTTTCTATCCCAGCTAATTCTGCAAAATCAATCAATGCAAGTAGCAAAAGCAGAACAAACTCAGATCTGTATAGAGAAGCGGCACCATTCAAAAGAATTAAAATGATGTCTGAAAGAACTTAGGCTAAAGCTAGGCCAAGTAAATGACAATAATTTGACGAAAGTAACTATCTGAACTTTCTTAGCAAATAACCAAGACCATGACAGTTGGATAATAAGATGTTTGTGGTCACATAATTTGCATTCACAGAACAAACCTTCAATGTTTCATATCACACTTGGAAATGGAGAAGTAAATGCAACAAAATTTAACAGTAAGACAAGCCAAATTGCACTTTTACCTAAAAGATTTTCCCAATTCATTGTGGGATATTGCAGTGTACGAGAAAGAATTGGTAGATTTCTTCAAGCCACTTGGCTTGGTCTTTTCTCTAACTGATGGCTCATGGCTTTGGTAAAACTCATTAGTTACCACAAAAAATTTTCAAAATATGCCCCTTAGATGCTATAATCAATGAGCAATATTGTAACAGATGAAAGTCTATAATAAATCGGCTGAAAGAAAATATTTCTTAACCTACACCAAGGGACTACACAATTACTAGTTTTTCAACTGTTACCAATAACAATAAGACTAAAATTGTGGTAAATAAAGTAACTAAGAAGTTCTACCCCAGACTTCAACCTGTTAAATGCATTCCCGTTAGTAAATGCATAAAATGAATTACTTAACATGGAAATATAAACTATTATCATTCATATTGTTTAACAAACTCTTTTTTTTTTTTTAACATATAAAATTTGTCACTAGTTACAATTGCAAATAAAATCCTACCATAAACATTACTTTTTGCTTTAACCCAAAACTTCAGCAAATAGAACAACTACTGGATGTACCCAATTGCACGCATATGCATATGCATTTGCAAAGATTCAGAAATTGCTTACCTCTACTTGATGGTCATCTCCTTTAGGTTGTTCACCTGCCAAGTTGAAAGTATCAAAAGTGGAAATCAACGATTATGAAGACTAATTTCATAAAGAAGCTGAAACATATTAGATGGAAGAATATTAGCCTTTTTTGAGCTGAAAAAGGTTAAATTCAATCAGCAAATGACAATCCTTTCATCATAATCAAAATAGTCTGCCCATTAAATCACAATATTCATCAGGGCCCAAAGGCTCTTGCTTCCACAGAACAATGCCACAATAAAATGTATGAATGAAAAGAAACAAGAAGCATATACCACAGATAAGGCAATTCCTGCAACAAATATTTCAGCAAATAGCAAGACATTTGACAATTAATATAATATGTATGTGCTATATGTAGATTAATTGAGCCTAAACAAGTCCATCAGCATTCATTTTGTCACAAAATTCAGATTTCAAATTACACAACAATTATTTATCTCATAATCAAAACAAGATTGGCTAACAAAACATCAAACAAACTTCCTACACTGTCCTTGGAATTACTATCAAAAAAGAGGAAATCAGAAAATATATCATATCTATTGGATAGAAAAAGATTGGAAAAGGGAGGGAGGGAGGGAGAGAGAGATTTCTCCTTTAGATCAACAGGCTCTGAACCATAAGCCTAACAGTAACTCCTCCAACACTTTTTAACTTCACTAAGAAACACTTATAAGATTCAAGGTACCCAGTTTCCCAAGGAAAGAGAGTTATTCTAGGTTACCTCCTTCCTCTGGCAGATCAGAGGTCCACAGAGTGAGGTTATCCCTCAGAAGTTGCATAATAAGGGTGCTGTCTTTGTAGGATTCTTCGTTGAGGCTATCAAGTTCTGCTATAGCTTCGTCAAATGCTTGCTTAGCCAAGTGACAGGCCCTGAACAACACAGATAATGTAAGACTAGAGGACAAAATTCACAGCCACAAGGAAGAAGTACATGATTTTCCAATATGATGATAATGATGATGATGATTATTATTATTATTATCACCTTTTAAGAGGGAATGGGGTGTTAAAATCTTTTAGAAAAAGCATGTTAACCTTTCAGGGGAATTCAATATTTCATAGAAGAAAACGGAGAAGTTCAAGGCTAAGCCAAGTCTGATTGGATGAGTTGGTGGCAGATCTGAGGAAGCGGTAGAAGTGGCAGCCTGCAATGCAGCAAAAAGCATCCTTCATTGAGTGATACATTCTGTTAAACTTGAAGATTAAATTCAGGAAATTGAAAAGGAAAAAGTGGAGAACAAATTAATCTCAAACAGAATGGAAAAACAGCAAACACCTCATAAGCCTTGAGGGACTGGTCTGCAGCTTCTTTACGATCATCACCACTTTTAAACTCAGCTAGATAGCGGTAGTAGTCTCCTTTCCTACCCCCAACAGAAAACTAATGTTTCATTATCATAGAAAATAAATTATTGGATGCTTGAAAATTTCTAAACAAGAAGCACACATGTATAAATAGCACTATATCAGTAAACAGAACTTTTCAAGGCCTAGAAAGACCAAATACCACATATCATTCAAAAGACAAGATCGTAATCTGGTTGCCAAACATAAATACCCCAATATGATATTGTTGCAAAGCATTACTTAGGTCTTTGGATGCACTATTCCACAGGAAAAAAACAGCAAATAAACTCGAATTATATTACAATTACCTAAGTTAAAAAATTTCTTCATCTTCGAAAGCCTTATCCCCTTTTCCATGTATAGTACAGTATTCCTCTCAATTAAATCAACTCAACAGTTAAATGAAAAGGGAATTATAATGATCAATAAATCTCACATCTTATAGTAAAAAACAGTTGATTCTCCCGATGAGGAAGATGGGAGAAGGTGCTGATCAATGACTGACAATATGTCATTGCATATCTTTGAAAGCTCATCTTCAACCCTTTGCCTGTATTCCTTTATCCTCTTCACGTTTTGTTCATGGCCCTTTGCCTCCTCCTTCTGTTCAATGGAAGACAATATTCTCCATGATGCCCTTCTAGCACCAATGACATTCTTGTAACCCACTGAGACCAAATTCCTCTCCTCAATAGTCAACTCCACATCTAATTTGGCAACTTTCTTCATTGTCTCCACCATCTCTGCAACAAAAAATTTGGAGATGGAGAGAAATTGAAAAATAAAGAAATGAAATATAATAGCGCTGTGAGGATAGGGACGGAAAAACAAATTAACAAATGAAATATAATGGTACTGTGGTTATTATGATAGCTAGTCTCATGTTTGTAAACAAGAAATGCCATTTTAATTGCAGTTTAAAACAAGTATGACACTTCCCAGAAAAGTTTCCCAAGAACAAAAGTAACTAATTGCAATTGCGAAGGAACCAAAAGGAAACAAAATGCCTAGTACACCGTGTTGTCTACATTTCAAAATGATACTACTGTTATCCAAAGAACTTGAGGCTTTAGTACCAGTTCAACATCGTCAAGCACTTAGAAGTGATCAACTTGCTCATTAAAAAACATATTAACCTATTTGAGGGCGTGATCCTCGAGATGAAGAAATAAGCACGCCCTAATTGATGAGAACCAAAAATGAAAAAAAGAAAAAGAGAAGAGGATGTAACAAACAGTGAAAACATTCCAGTAAGGGAAAGCCAAATCAGACATGAACCCATCACTGTACTTCACCCAAGCAGCTACATAATGCTCAAAATTTACAACACTGACCATAGATAACGAGGCCCAGTTCGGCATTAATGGAAGAAAATAAACCCAGATTCATAAACGACGATAAATAGACATATAATATAACTACTAATCCAAACCCAGAAATTCAATTGGAAAAAACACTACCCACAAACGCTTTGCACTCCCATTTCAAATCAAATGTTAGAAAAGATAAAAATTTTAGATTTTTCACACAAATCGCTTAAATCTAACAAGAACAGAGTGAGAACCATAAATACCATCGTATCTCTCAGCCTGCTCTGCAAGTCTAGCCAAGTACACCAGTTGCTCTCTCTCCTTCTCCATCTTGCCTGCTTCTCTCTCTCCCCCCCTCTCTCTCTCTCTCTCTCTCTGGGGGTGTGTGCGTCTGAGAAATCCGGTTTTTGACAGCCGCAGAACTGAAACGAGATATACTGGCCGTACGATGTGATTTTATGATGGTTGCATAGTAAGATTGACGGTCAAAATCTTTGTTCTGACTTCTGGAGCCTGCTGAAATTGTGACCGTTAGATGGGAAGTTAGTGGCACATGTAATGGAACGACGTTGACCGGTAAGACCAGTAACGGCTGTCTGGTAACTTGGGTTAATGTTCAAATCAGTGATGATAATGATGAGGTGGGGCCAGTTAACTTAGTGGAATTTTGTCGGATGCTTTGGATTTTCATAAACAACTTTGGTGGAAATTGCTAAGAGTTGGAATCCTTTTTTTGTGAAACAAAACAATGTTATCTTATGATGCGTTTAGATACTCTCTCTTAGTC
Source organism: Erythroxylum echinodendron (assembly GCA_027575705.1). Classification (NCBI taxonomy): domain Eukaryota; kingdom Viridiplantae; phylum Streptophyta; class Magnoliopsida; order Malpighiales; family Erythroxylaceae; genus Erythroxylum; species Erythroxylum echinodendron. The sequence goes on along the minus strand of JANZXR010000006.1, from coordinate 8,745,572 downwards.
ACAGATACAGAAAAACATGAAAATTTAGAGACGGAATAGAATAAAAATTAAAAAAAGTAAGGTGTTTGGTTGTGATAGACAAAATAGAAAAGACTGTCTCCTTCTTGAGGATAAAAATGTGTTTGGTTGCAGTGAACAGAACATAAAAACCGTGTCAATAATAAAAATACCCCTATAATATAATATACTTTGAAATGTGTAATGCATTGATTAATTTATAATTGTATCAATATTTATTTTAAGTGTATTTGTAATTTTTTTATCACAATGAGATAATTACAATATAATTAATTAAATTATTATTATTACTTAATTAATTACATTATATTTAATTAAAATATTAT
>JANZXR010000006.1:8723493-8735967 GCA_027575705.1 Erythroxylum echinodendron | reverse complement strand
CTCCTGTCCCCACCTACAGGTGATGATTAAGAGATGAAGTGAAAGAGGGTCAAGGCATCGATTCAAGTTGCATTTTTTTATTTTTAACCTAGATTTTGTACTTTAGATTCATTTTGAGTATTTATAGATTAAGTATCTTATGTATCTTGGGATTTTGGGATATGGATGTATTGTAACGCCTTTATGACTTTGTGAAAACTCTTATATTTGATGTTAATGAAATAAGATTTATGTATGAACAAATTCGAGTGGACAATTATGATTTATGTATGGATAGTTAGACTCTGAAAACGGGGTCTAACATTTGTGGTATCAGAGCAAGTAGGAGTTGGACTCCGAAATCAGGGCCCAACAATACTAGACATCAGAATCATGAATTGAGTGAACTGTGAGATATTAGAAGTGCATTGCATGCTCATGCATCATTGTATATTCACGCGCATGTGAATATTTATTTTTGATACATTAAAATAATAATACATGCATTCATTGACATTTTTTGAGTATAATTAATTTATAAATGTGATTAAAATGCGAATCGTGAATTATTTGTGTTGAAAATTTATTTGGTGATAACAATTATTATTTCAAAATGAGTTGATTCTTAATTCAGATTAAACTTGAGACATATGTATACAATATTCTTGAAGAAGTCGAATTTTAATTCTGTCTCTAAGACTTTCAAAATTGGCATGAAATTGAGTCTTAGCTTAGGCTGTAGCATTACAGGGACAGAAATCATGTCCTGTAGTTATTTAATAAACTATATTGATGTAGGCCGAATTAGACTAATGTGTCTATACCAAAGTTGTAACTTATTTACGTAGCTTTAAATTGGTATAATGTTTGTAATTTTTAGATATTGAAATTGAGAGATATGAGTTGTACAACTTGAATGCATGATCTTACACTAGCCCAAATTTCAAATGTAATCAGTCTGTGGTATTTTGAGTATAACTCATAAAATAATGAACCAAATTGAATGATTTTGGTGTCATGAGAAACTTAAGACAAGAGGAACAATTTTATAGAAGAAAGTGTTACAAAAATACATCAATTTTTCGATCTTATTGATTATACAAAGTTGACCTGAATAGGATGCTTTCAGCAAAAGCTGGAATAGTGAATGAGTGTGTGAATTTTGACACTATTGGAGTACATCAATTTGTTACAGAAATATACCCGAGAATTTGTCATTGCACATGCATGATACATGATACATTTATACCTGTGTTTACTTACTTACATAAGTAGTACAGTAATGTGAAATCGTGTTAATGTATATAGAAGAGCAAGTAGCACGACCACTTCTTGATATTGTCGGAACATCAAGGCAATAGGCTTAAGGGAGCAATTGTGAGTAACCTAAGATGGCCTAACTTTAATTTGGTCTGGATATTATTGAATTGAAATTGATATATGATGAATATGTACTGAATTCTAGACAATACTTGTCCGAGACATTTGATGCATGTGAATATTATTGGAAGTGCTACTTGTATGTGAATGAGACTGCCTAAATGATTCTCAACTAAAAATGACTGAATGTTATGACTGACTGTGTTGATTGATATAATGTGTACGAAAGTGATTAATTGTATTGAATAAATTATGGCATACATTTCATTTCAATACGTGTAATATAAGGCAGTTATGATTGGTGTTGCGACTGATTGAGACTGCTACTGAAAAGAGCTTAAAGCTCAAACATATGTGGTTAGAGCCTAAGACTCACTGTGATTAATGAGCCCAGTGATACGGGATACTGAAAAAGTACATAGTCACAACAATGTAAAAACGAATGTGATTCTCATACATATAACATCCACATATGATTTGAATTCATTGAATGATTTGTAAAGTTGTAAGAATGTTATATGTTTGAATACATGGTATTTAACCAATGATTGTGTTTTATTCAAGTGTAATGAAGTGATAGTTTGATTAAATTATTTGACTGGAATACAATTTGTTTGTGATAAAACTTGATGCTAATCAAGTTGATATGAATTGTGTGACAATATGTTTATGATTGATTGTGTTTTATAACATGAGTGAACCATCGAGGATGGTTACTCTACTGAGTTCGCAAAACTCATTAAAATTGCACTGTCAATAATTTCAAGTTTTAGAGTGAGAAGATCTAGCTTCTAAGACTCCATAAAACCTTATTTTGTACAACTTTGATGATCAGATATGACTCAAAGGCCAGTCAGTTGGGAAGACATAATTTGTTAATAACTTTTGTGCATTTCTCATATTTATAGCATAGTGTGTAGATTGAGCTGCTTATGCTTATAGGACGATGCTGTGTATATATGGATGATGTTGAACTTAAATCTACAATGTATATGATGGTTATGAGGAAATTTTGGATGTTAGCAAACGTGTGATTTGTGATTTTAATTACAATTCCATGTGATACAGTGAAAGAGAGATAGTTAACATGTCATTTTTATCAGGCATATACATGTATGACCGAAGGGTGCACGTATATGTGTCAGATGGGAGTGGGGTGTTACAGTTGGTAGTATCAGAGCATGGTTGGCATCTATAGGGATATGTAGTAATGTTAGGTATGAAATTTTTTGAAAATTGAGGATGATAATTGAAGTTATTGTGTGTTATAGGTTGCTAGACGTAGGCGATCAAGTGGAACATTTAGCTGACCTAGGATCGGAAAGAGCCAGTAGAGAGTTGTCAGTATCTCGACCTGAGCGAATACCTCCAAGGATTTCTGAGAGAAGGGAAAGAAGGTACGATAAACTGCGAAAGCAGGGGGCTGTGGACTTCTACGGAAGTATAGACCCATGGAGTAACAGAGGTATAGTATCGGGTCAGTTGCCAGCTTGTGAACATTGTGGGCATAAGCACAGTGGTGAATGCTAGAGGTTGACAGGAGCTTGTCTTCGGTGTAGCTCACTTGATTATCAGATCATGGATTGTTCTGTAATGTTTGGAGCACAGTATGGTGGGAGAGGAAGTATGACAACAGAACCCACTGTTTAGCAGAGCCGAGCTAGTAGGACTGGATAGAGAGGCCGTGGAAGAGGTAGAATGAGTTTTAGGAATATTATTGGGAGGACTGAGGTGCAGAGCAATCAACCGCAGTCTCAAGCCAGAGTATATGCCATGACGAGGCAAGAGGCTCAAGAGTCTCCAGATGTCATGGCAGGTGTGTTATCACTATTTACTTTTGAGGTTTAGGCATTGCTAGATCCTAGATCTACACATTCATTTATCACACTGCATATGGCATCTAGATTGCATTGTGATAGAGAGTTATTAGGATGTGGATTAATGGTGAGTACACCGATAGGTAGTACTACCGTGATTGGGGAGGTCTGCAAGAAATGTTTGATTCGAATTGATCATGCATAGTTAGAAGCAGACTTGATTGTATTACAGTTAAAGGAGATATATATTATTCTAGGCATGGATTTGCTCATTGCTCATAGGGCCATCATGAACTGCTATACGAAGAAAGTAATTTTAGAGTCTCCTAATCAGCCCAGAGTAGTGTTCAAAGGTATTAGCCAAGCAGTGCCAGCCATACTGATCTCATTTGTGAGTGCTTTGAAGTTAATGTATGGTGGATGTGAGGCTTATTTGGCCCACGTAATTGATACTCGAGTTGAGCAGAATGTACAGGATATTCCTATGGTTAAGGAATTTCTGGACATATTTCCCGCTGAATTACCTGGTTTGCCTCTACATCGAGAAACGGAGTTCATGATTGACTTAGTTCCAGGTGCTGCTCCTATATCCATTCCTCCATATAGGATGACACCTGTGGAACTAAAGGAGTTAAAGATTTAGTTGCAAGAATTGCTTGAGAAGGGATTCATTAGACCCAGTATTTCACTCTAGAGAGCTCTAGTGTTATTTATAAAGAAGAAAGATGGCACTTTGAGGTTATGGATTGATTATAGGCAACTCAATCGGATTACAGTGAAGAACAAATACCCGTTGCCTAGAATTGATGACTTATTTGATCAATTGCAGGTAGCTCAAGTGTTCATTAAGCTCAATTCGAGATCTGGTTATTATCAGCTAAAGATAGTAGATGCTGATTTACCAAAGAGTGCTTTTAGGAGTAGGTATAGGCATTTCGAGTTCTTATTACTAGGCATTTCGAGTTCTTAGTAATACCGTTTGAGTTGACTAACGCTCCAGCTACATTTATGGCATTGATGAATAAGGTGTTTCAGCCCTACCTGGATCAGTTTGTAATTGTATTCATTGACGATATTTTGGTATATTTGAAAAGTAGTAAAGAACATACTAAGAATCTGAGAATAATTTTACAGATTATGAGAGAAAAATAATTGTATACAAAATTCAGTAAATGTGAATTTTGGCTAAATTAAGTGGTATTTTTGGGTCATATAGTAACGGGGTATGGTATTCAAGTGGATCCAATGAAGATAGAGGCAGTAATGAGATGGGAAACTTCGAAGAATGTATCAGAGATTTGAAGTTTCCTCAAATTGGCTGGATATTACCATAGATTTGTCGAGAGATTCTCTTTGATTTCGGCCCCTCTGACTAAACTTCTGAGGAAGAATGTGGCATTCAGATGAAATGACGAGTGTCAGAGAAGCTTTGAAGAGTTGAAACATTGGTTGAATACAGCATCGGTGTTGACTATTCCATCAGGATCTGGTGGCTATATGATATACATGATGCGTCACATCAAAAACTGGGGTGTGTATTGATGCAGTATGGCAAGGTGATAGCCTATGCATCAAGACAATTAAGGTCTCATGAGATGAATTATCCGATACATGATTTAGAGCTTGCAGCAATAGTCTTTGCTCTAAAGATTTGGAGACATTATTTATATGGTAAGACATTTCAGATATACACTAATCACAAGAGTTGACATATTTGTTGAGTCAAAAAGAGCTAAATACGAGATAGAGGAGATGGATTGAGTTTTTAAAAGATTATGACTATATGATTGAGTATCATATAGGGAAAGAAAATATTATGACTGATGCACTGAGTAGAAAGTCACATAACAATGTAGCTCAGATTCATATATCAAGGTTCCCAAGCTTGATTCAATTAAAAGCTTTGAATGTAGAGTTGAATCTCGAGCATAATGAAGCATTAACAGCCACATTAACACTAAGACCAATGTTGCATGATAGAATTAGAAGAGTTCAGAGTGATGATCCTGAGATGATGAAACTGATTGAGAAAGTTAAGAATTCAGATTTTAACTTTGAATTGAGACATGAAACATTGTGGCTAAAGCAGAGACTGTGTGTGCCTAATGTCGATGATCTGATGACCAAGATGTATAATACATTGAAGAAACATTTCTAGTGGCCAGGGATGAAGAAGTAAGTAGCTGATTATGTAGCTAAGTGTTTAAATTTCTAGAAGATTCAGGCTGAGCATTTAGGCTCCAGTTGGGAAGCTTCATTCGTTGCCTATTCCGGAGTGGAAATAGGAACGAATCACTATAGATTTTATTATGGATTATCTAAGACTCTGAGGAAAAATGATACAATATGGGTTATGGTGGACTGATTAACTAAGTCAACCCATTTCATACCAATACGGGAGAACAATACACTAGACTAGTTGGCCCGAAGGTATGTGACTGAGGTTGTGAGACTGCATAAAGTTCCTGTGTCCATTGTATCGAACAGGGATCATAGATTCACTTTGAGATTTTGGAAGAGTTTGCAGTTAGTTATGGGTATAAATTCTATCTTCAGATAGATAGACAGAGTGAGAGAATAACCAAGATTATTAAGGATATGCTTAGAGCATGTGTATTGGAGTTTCAGGGAGCTTGAGATCAATACATAGCACTGATGGAATTCACATATAGTAACTATTATCATAGCAGTGTTGGAATGGCACCATATGAGGCACTGTATGGTAGAAAATGTTGATCACCTCTATACTAGGATGAAGAAGGTTTGAGAATGATAGAAGGCCTTGAATTGATCCAAGATACTGTAGATAATGTGAAACTGATTTGGAGTAAAATAAAAGCAGCTCAAGATAGACAAAAAAGTTATGTGGATCAGCATCGTCGGGATATGGAATACAGTGTCAAGGATAAAGTATTTCTGAGAGTATTGCCTTGGAAAGGCTTATTAAGGTTTGGTAAAAAGGGCAAGTTGAGCCAGAGATATATTGGTCCTTATGAAATTCTTGAGAGAATTAGACCTTTGGCATATCGATTAGCCTTACCGATTGAGTTATCTCAGATACATTACGTATTCTGTGTAAGTATGCTCAGGAAGTATAGGTCTAATCTAACACATGTAACCGGCTTAGGATATTGAAGTTACTAGTAACCTAAGTTATATTAAGAAGCCAGCTCAGAGAGTTGGGTATCAGATAAAACGATTGAGGAATCGAAAAATTCCAATGGTAAAAGTCCTGGGCCATAATCATTCGAGTAAAGAAGCAACGTGGGAAATTGAGGAGTATATAAAAAAGCAATACCCCCACTTGTTTCCTAAATCAGGTAATAATTTCGAGGACGAAATTTCTTAAGAAGGGTAGAATTATAACATCCCATGCTTAGGGTTAGATCCCAGAATCATGAATTGAGTGTACTGTGAGAAATTAGTACATTGCATGCTCATGCATCATTGTCTATTCACGCACATGTGAATATTTATTTTTGATACATTAAAATAATTATACATGCATTCATTGACATTTTTTGGGTATACTTGATTTATAAATGTGATTAAAATGCAAATTATGGATTATTTTTGTTGAAAATTTATTTGGTGATAACAATTATTATTTTGAAATATGTGGTGAATTTTAGGAAATTTTGAAAATTTGTATTATTTTTGGGCTAAGAAAAATAAGAGACAAATAGACCAATAGCATTGTGACATGCGGCAGCACAAGTAAGTGATAAATGGCTTACATGCATGGTGACATGTGGCAGTGAAATAGCAATCCATGTAGATCGTGTTTTGGTTAGGGAGAGAATAATAAAGTTGTTGTTCAACACTGAAAATTCTTTTCCATGTTCTTAATCACCAAATAGCTTATTAACTAGGTTGCATGTGATTTTGAAGAGTTAGAGTAAAAACAAGTAAGTACAGCATGGTTTTTTTTGATTTGTACAATGAAATTAATATAGTGTTTAAATTGAAATCAATTTTTATGTATACGGTGAATGAAGGATGAACATATGAGTATGTTGTTTCTGCATAGTTGAGGGTCAATATATCTTAAGATAGTATTGAAGTGAATTTTGAGCTTGAAAAATTAATGAAAACGTGTTTAGAAAGGGTGCAGAAATTCATGGCAGTGGATCAATATATATACTCTGTTTTGTTTTATGAAAGACGTTTATGGTTTGGTTTTCAGTGTACATATGTGGATATTGGGTTGTTTGTATAAATGAATTAAACGGAGATGAAAGATAAGGAAAAAGGATTAGGTGAAATCGTGATATAAAGAGGATGTAAACATTAAGTGTTAATGAAAATGGGAAGGTACAATAGATAGAAAAATGAAAACAAGTAGAGGGTATGGAATTTGCGTGACCAGTAATGTGCGGTTTTTGGATGATTATGTTTGAATTTTGGATTTTGGTTTGTTGTGTGTTGTTGAGTTGAAAGGGGAATAGGAAAGTTAGTTTATATAATGGATGTATTAGTTATGAAGCATAAAAGTGGAAAATCTTGAAAAAAATGGAAGAGAAAAATTGGGTTTCGGTGAAGAAGAAGAAGACCTCTGCTTTAGAGAGAGAAGTAAAGAGGAGTTGCACTAAAGGTTTCTTGTAGAGAGAGAGACTGTTTTGAACATCTTGCATTCATTTTGTTATAACTTTGTCTCGCGACCTCCAAATGACTTGAAAATTGAACCAATACACTCCTAAGACATTGATTTTCCTCTCTATGAAAATTTAGAGCCATCTGAACTGATTTGAAAAAGGATTGGCTGAATCAAATTGAGGGAATGTGCTGGAATGTTATGAACTGGAGAATTTTCATTAAACATGCTTCGCTATTTTGATTATATCTTGATTTGTAAATTTCCAAATGAGTTGATTCTTAATTTAGATTAAAATTAATACATATGTCTACAACTTTCTTAAAAAAGTAGAATTTTATTTCTGTCTTTAATACTTTCAAAATTGGAATGAAATTGAGTCTTGGCTTAAGCTGTAACACTACAGGGACAGAAATCATGTCCAATTATTATTGAATAAACTGTATTAATGTAGGCATAATTAGACTAAAGTGTCTATCCAAAGTTTTAGCTTATTTGCTTATCTTTAAATTTGTATAAATTTTGTAATTTTTGGATATTGAAATTAAGAGATATGAGTTGTACAACTTGAATGCATGATCTTGCACTAGCCCAAATTTCAAATGTAATCAGTCCATGGTATTAAGAGCATAACTCATAGAATAATGAACCAAATTGAATGATTTTAGTGTCATAAGAAACTTAAGACACATAGGAACAATTTTCTAGAAGAAAGTGTTCAAAAATACATCATTTTCTTGATCTTATTGATTATGCAAAGTTGACCTGAATGGGATGCTTTCAGCGAAAGCTGGAATAGTGAATGAGTGTGTGAATTTTGGCACTATTGGAGTACATCAATTTTTTATAGAAATATACTCAAGAATTTGTCATTGCAGATGCATGATGCATTTATACCTGTGTTTACTCACTTACATAAGTAGTATAGTAATATGAAATTGTGTTAATGTATATAGGAGGGCAAGTAGCGCAACCATATCCTGATATTGCCAGAACATTAAGGCAATAGGCTTAAGGGAGCAATTGTGAGTAACCTAAGATGGCCTCACTTTAATTTGATCCAGATATTACTGAATTGAAATTGACATATGGTGAATATGTACTAATTGTGTATTGAATTCCAGACAATACTTGTCCGAGACATTTGATGCGTGTGAATATTATTGTAAGTGCTACTTGTATATGAATGAGCCTGCCTAAATGATTCTTAACTAAAAGTGACTGAATGTTATGACTGACTGTGTTGACTAAGATAATGTGTAGGAAAGTGATTGATTGTATTGAATAAATTATGGCATACATTTCATTTCAATACGTGTAATATAAAGGCAGTTGTGATTGGTATTGCTACTGATTGAGACTACTACTGAAAAGAGCTTAAAGCTCAAACATATGTGGATAAAGCATAAGGCTCACTATGATCAATGAGCCCGGTGATACGGGATACTAAAAAAGCACACAGTCACAACAATATAAAAACGAATGTGAGTCTCATACATATAGCATTCACATATGATTTGAATTCATTGAATGATTTGTAAAGCTGTAAGAATATTATATGTTTGAATACATGGTATTAAACTAATGATTGTGTTTTATTTAAGTGTAATGAAGTGATAATTTGATTAAATTGCTTAACTGAAATACAATTTTTTGGTGATAGAACTTGATGCTAATCAAGTTGATATGAATTGTGTAACAATATGTTTATGATTGATCGTGTTTTATAACATGAGTGAACCACTGAGGATGGTTACTCTACTGAATTCGTAAAACTCATCAAAATTGCACTGTTGATAATTTCTGGTTCGAGAGTGAGAAGACCTCACTTTTAAGACTCCATAGATGCTTATTTTGTGCAACTTTGAAGATTAGATATGACTCAAAGGTCGGTCAACTGGGAATTGAAGACATAGTTTGTTAATAACTTTTATGCATTCCTCATATTTGTAGCATACTGTGTAGACTGAGCTGCTTATGTTCATAGGACGTTGTTGTGTATATATAGATGATGCTGAACTTAAAGCTACAATGTACATTATGGTTATGATATAAAATGAGGAAATTTTGGATGTTAGCAAATGTGTTATTTGTGATTTTAATTACAATGCTATGTGATATAGTGAAAGAGAGATAGTTAACACGTCATTTTTGTCAGGCATGTGCATGTATAACCGAAGGGCGCATGTGTATGTGTCAGATGGGAATAGGGTGTTACAAACACCCTAAGTTGTTCCCTCTTCTTCCACACTTTTTCCTTACACCTTAACAATACACCTCAACTAGACCTCCCACTCTAGCTCTATTTTGCCATTAATAGGTAATCCTAACACGTGAACCATTTTTACCCACTTAAGCTCCATTTCTCTGGTAATGGGTGATAAAACCTCAATTAGATCACCCTAATTTAGCGACATTTCTCCACCAATAAGCAATTGAGTGGTGTGAGTATATTTTTGTCTATATACTTATCAATATTTAACATATATTGGTATCTGTTATATCATCCAACAATATACTTTGTATAATGCAATGGTATTTTTTAATAATGTACTAGTATTTTTGGTATAACATAAGGATTATACTGTCATTTGTTTTTTGGCAATTAATATAAAAATTATGTTAAAATACATTTTTGTACGTTGTTATTGCCCATAAGTTGAGTTTCCCCAAAGATATATTTGTTAGTGTGGAAAATGAATTTTGGAACCAATTGACAAATATTTCATTTTAGTAAGGACCATTATAAGGTCCTTAATTTGACTCGTTATATACCAATTAGCTTATAATGGGTCAAAACGGACTTAAGTTGTCTAATATCCGAGCTTGATTTAAAAATTTTAATATTAGCTCAAGTCCGACACGAGGCCCTATCAAGTGTCGAGCCCTATTAAATTTGAAGTTTGTGGCTTAAGCCTATCAAACTTTAGAACTAAAGCTTGGGACCTGAGTTTGAGCTCGATCAAGCTTGCAACTTGAGTTTGAGCTCTATCAGGCTCGCCTAAAGCCAAAGCTCAATTGATCGAGCCAAATTTGAAAATTAAAAAAATTACTTTAGATTTGAAATCTTTGCTCTTCTCTTTTGCGTCTTCAATGCTTTTTTTTTTTCATAAATAACTATATAATGAATTTAATTCTTAAAAAACACAATTAAAATTAATCGTTCTAAACTAAAATCTTGTTTTATAGGTTCTAGAATTCATTTAGATGCAACAAACAAATACTACTTAAATTAGACGCAAGCTATCAAACTGATAAATAAAGTTCCTAAATCCCAAATCTAGTGAAAACATGAACCAATCGAAAAATATCAAATAATGGATAAGTGATTCCCAGAAAAAAGCTCAATTTAGGGAGTCAAGTAACAATACTTTCAATAAGGACAAATTGCTAAGGTTTTTATATAAAATAAAAATTGAAAACTTACACAAAACTATAAAGAGACCCATAACACAACAGAATGTGGTATTACAAAGGTTGTACAAGAAATATGTAAAACATACAAGATAATGAAAATGAACTAATATGCAAGCTTTTAACTAGAAAAAAAGTATTCAAAATTACAAAATTTCAACCCCAAATCTTGCCTATCTTTGCAAACTCGATTATTATGTCTTCCAATATATCTTCGTATTGACCATAATTATTAAGCTCGTTAATATTAAGTAATTATGCTAGACATACAACTTTGATATGGACTTGCTATAAGATAAGCCTTCAGATAAGAAAGAACTTGCATAAAAACTACTTCATATATGGAAATTCTTTCATAGGACAATAGAAAATGATTAGTACAATAGAAGTCAAAATAAAGGCGATTTGGGACAAGTTGGAGATTATTAGTTTTTTGCTTATGTTACTTCAAACTCACGTGCTTGTCATGTGTCTTTTATTTATTTATTTATTTCTAAATGTTTTATTTTCGGTTTATAAGTCTGATGAAGAATGGGAGTTTGAGCATTAACAAGTATATGGATTTATTAGACAATGGGTTGAGGATAATGTATTGAATCATATTGTCAATGGTATACATGCCAAGACATTGTGGGAAAAGCTTAAATCTTTGTATGCTTCTAAAACTGGCAACAACAAGTTATTCTTGCTTAAACAAGCCATACGCTTCCAGTACAAAGAAAGGAGCTCAATTCTTGACCATGTGAATGAGTTTCAGGGTATCTTTGATCGGTTGTCCGGTGTGGGTGTGAAATTTGATGAGGACATTGTGGGACTTTGGTTGTTGAATAAACTCCCGGATTCTTGGGAGAACTTTAAAGTATGTTTGACAAATTCTACTCTTGATGGTATTGTAACCATACAGTATGTGAAGAGTGGTGTTCTAAATGAAGAAGTGAGAAGGAGAGCTCAGGGGTCTTCCACATCATAATCAGATATTTTGGTTACTGAAAGTAGGGGAAGAAGTAAAAGCAAAAGTCAAGATCATAGTAATAGAGGCAAGAGTAGGAGTAAATCAAAGTCGAGGTATAAGAACCTTGAATGCAATTATTGTGGTAAACTGAGGCACATCAAGAAGTACTGTTTTAAGTGGAAGAGAGAGAATAAGGGTGACAAAGGCAAGCAAAAAAAGAAGGGAAATGATGAGAACAATGATTGGGTTGCTGGTGCTACGTCAATTGATTTAGCAGTTGTTCATGATGGAGATATGATTAATGTTGCTAGCAATGATATTCTTTGGGTACTTGATAG
>JANZXR010000006.1:8692470-8713911 GCA_027575705.1 Erythroxylum echinodendron | reverse complement strand
CAGATGGTCAGCTGATCACAAAGCTAGATTTCAATTAAATTCAAAGGCCAAGTTCTTTTTGAGTTGTGCTTTAAGCAAAAGTGAATATGATAAAGTTCATATGTGTGAAACTGCGAAGGAGATGTGGGATACTCTATCCATCATGCATGAAGGCATAAACAAGGAGAAAGAGTCCAAGATCAGTATTCTTGTACATCAGTATGAGATGTTTAAAATGAAAGAAGATGAGTCTGTTGATCAGATGTTTGGACGATTTCAAACTATCATTAATGGACTTAAAGCTCTTGGTAGACTCTACGATAATCAAAACTATGTCAAGAAGATTCTTAGAAGTTTGCTGAAAAGATGGAGACCCAAAGTTACTGCAATATAAGAAGCCAAGGACTTGAGCAAATTAAAGCTAGACAAATTGCTTAGTTCTTTGAAGATACATGAAGTAGAGTTTGATGCTGAAGATAAACCTAAAAAAGACAAATCTATAACATTAGAGGATGGTCAAAAAATCACAAGATTCAGTGAAATAGAAGTTCTTCGTCAAAAGCATTAACTATTGAAGAAGTCAAGAAAGATGATATAAGTGAACTGATCACGATTCAAGTGAAGATGATAACGAATTATCTTTCATTTCAAGAAGATCAGAAGGATGTGGAAAAAGAAAGAAAAAGGAAGTAAAAATTTTTCTTTTAAGAAAAATAGCAAAAAAGAAGTTAAGAACGAGAGCACCTCTATCATTTGCTACGAGTGTAACAAATCAGGACATTATAATTCTAAATGTCCTTTGCTTTGAAGAGAACCGAAGAAGAACAAAGGAACTAAAAAGTGTATGATAGCAACTAGGGTAAATTTGGATTCATCTGAATCTAATTCTGATTCAGAAGCATCAAAGCAAGCAAATATATGCTTAGTAGCCGAAAAAGAGGGTGACGATGAGGTAACTTCTAACTTTAATGAACTTCAAGATGCATATTTAGAATTGTTAGAAGATTCACATGTTATACTAAAGCAGTATAGATCTTTAAAAAGAAAGTTTGTCGAAAACTTGAAGAACACGGAAGTGTTAGAAAAAAAAAATGTCTGTCTTAAGAAACAAGTAGATGATATAAAGAAAAAAGTTTCTATTGATGGATCAGAGGAAATTAGTCAGTTGAAACAAAGGATTAATTCTCTCTCAGCAGACTTATCAACCTTTACTGAAAGTACAAAGAAAATGAATGATATGATTAGAAATTATAGATACCCTAATGATAAGAGTGGTTTAGGGTTTATTAAAAGCAATACTCATTACAAAAAGAATTTTGGTCCTTATAGAAAGAAATTTCACCAGTCTTCTTTTTATCATTCTATGAATAATTATAAGACTAACCCTAAAGGACCCCGGAAAATCTAGGTACCTAAAAAGAACATAATATCTACTGTAGATTTCCTTCCTTGGAAAAGGCAGCCAGCACCAATGTTATTTGAATGGTGGATACTTGCGGCACATGACAGGAAGAAGGTCTATAATCCTAGATCTTCAAAATAAGAAGGGAGGATCAGTAAATTTTGGAGACAATCAGCAGAGCGAAATAGTTGGAATCGGTAAAATTGGTAAAGATTCCTTTGCATCTATTGATAATGTTCTACTAGTTGAAGGTTTAAAACATAATTTGATTAGTGTAAGTCAATTATGTGATTTTGGTTTTAAAGTATCCTTTAATCGAAACTTTTGTGTAGTCAAAAACAAGGACAGTTCCATATTCTTTTCTACCAAAAGACGAAACAATCTTTATAAGATTAACTTAGAATGTTTGCAAAGTTAAAATATTTCTTGTTTTATATCAACATATGAAGAAAAAATGATTTGATATAAAAAGCTAGGTCATGTTAGTTTTAAACATATTTCCAAGTTGATTAAACATGATTTGGTAACTTTAGATGTCGACACGCTTTTATTTCTTACTTATTTGAGATAAAAAATTTAACAGTTAAACCAAGAGTGAAAGAAAAATTAGATGTGCTCCTTTTATCCTTCAAACATCCTTCCTAATCATTATCAATATAGCCAACTAAAGCAAAATTAGATGTGCTCCTTCTATCCTCCAAACATCTAGCCCAATAATTATCAATATAGTTAACTTATTTAAACTACAAAATATGATTATATTATAGCCCAAAATCAGTTGTTCCAGTAATATATTGTAACTCTCTTCTTTCATCTTCAAAGTGATGTTTTAAAGGGCAATGTATAAATCTAGAAATAATTCCAACTATGAAAGCAATATCAAGATATGTATGTGTCAAATAAGTTAAACCTATAACTACACTTCCTAAATGTCTTAAATTTCTTTTTTTAGAGAGATCACATCTAGATTAATATATTAGTACTACAAACATTAAATTCATTCCTTCCATAGAAATATAACATATACAATGGTTGACCAAAATTGACCTACTCTACCATTCAATCAAATTACCAACTTTTAACCATACAAATAGATTCCTACAGTTACCTCATTTAATGCAAACTAGACTACGAAATCTTTATCATCTCTGACCTTATAGGATACATTGATGGAATGACCCTTTCTTCAACAACTAATTTCTCATCTCTAAACTTTATTAAACGGAAAATATTGTTGTTGTAACATCTCGTTACTTCTGTTGAGGCTAAAATAGTAAATATGAGAGATTATTAAGAAATTAGAAAATGCATTTCATGCTCATGCCTTATTTGATACGCTCATACTCTTGAATATTGATTTTTTGCACATGAAAATAATTGTACATGCATTCATTGACATATTCCGGGTATAATTGCTTTATATTTATGAAATGTGATCGTACTGAGAATTCTGGTTTTATATGTTGAAAATTGATTTGGAGAGTGTATTTAGTGATTTAGAATTTTTGGTGAACTTTATGAATAATTTCTAAAATTGTTGAATACTATTATCCTAGGAAAAATGTCGTTTAGTGAGTAAATTGGTGAATGGAAAATAGAAATAAGAAACCAAATGATTTTGGAGAATTTTGAAAATGATTTTGAAAATTTGGAGATGACCTTAGAATTTGTGAGAAAATGTTATTGAAATTATTTTAGAGATAATTGGTTCTTAAAGATGGGAGTAAAGGAAACAGTTCTATAAGAACTAGTTAGTTAGGAAACTAGCTAAGACCTTTGGAAATTGGACAAGTGTCTAAGTCTAAAGTTAAGTTTTCTTAACTTTGAAAGACTAGGTTTTTAGTAATTTCATCTTCTCCTCCTCCCTTGTAGCTTTTTTCTTCAAAGTTGCTTCTTTTACACAATTTTTTTCATCAAATCTTCAAAAAATGAAAAACCTTGTTTTTATCTATCCACTTGCTATTCCCAACTTCGGTTTTCTTTCTTTTGCCTCAAGAAAAACCTAACCTGAACCACCTTCAAGATGATGTACGTGGTTGCATGAGAGTTAGGGCTTTTTGGAGTTTTTGAAGATTTTGGAGTTTATTTAACTAAGTATCTTGTTAATCCTTTAGAGTTGTTGGATTATTAAACACAAATGGTGATTTGTTGACATTTCACAACCATGAGAAAAATAGACATCTGTGAATATAGTATGGAAATGTGGATTTGTGGATATTTTTGTTGTGTGTGTATAGATGATGTTGAACTGTAATTGGGGTATGAATGATGAGGAAATGATGTGGTTATAAGTTATAAGTGATAGACTAAGCAAAAAAGATGAATTAGGATGAAATTGATGACAAAGAGTGCTGGAAGTGTGCTAGATGTAGTGTTTCTACCGAACAAGCATTTGTATTTTAGACATATCTTGATCTACAGTATCTAAATAGGATTATTGTCTATATATATTAAACTAGAGACGAATGGATACAAACCTCATGAAGAAATCGAGTTTGAATTCTATCTCTAAGAGTGTTGAAATTTGTCTTGAAGTTGAGTTTCAGATTATGTCCCTGTTTCTGAATAGTATGTAGTAGATTGTGTATAACTTTTATAATACTGGGCCAAATTCTATGAACATAGGTTCTTCAAAAACTTAAGACATAGAAAATTGTTTAGAAGAATACTTTGCCTAAAAACCTAATTTTCTAGGTGTAAAATGGAAGTGAAGTTCGGATAAAAATAAAAGAAAGCAGAAGGAGGGCCGCGGTTCTGAAATACTTCGTGATCTCGACACGCCGCGATCACGACTCTGCATAGGCGACCGCGGAAGCCACGATTGTGACATACATCGCTAGTTAAGTCACGATTGCGACCTGTGGTTGATATGTGGGTGATGTTTTTATTGAACATGTGTTGGTATTTTGATGATATCTTGAGATGTAGATGT
Organism: Erythroxylum echinodendron; assembly: GCA_027575705.1. NCBI lineage: Eukaryota > Viridiplantae > Streptophyta > Magnoliopsida > Malpighiales > Erythroxylaceae > Erythroxylum > Erythroxylum echinodendron. The sequence continues at coordinate 8,709,598 of JANZXR010000006.1, read as the reverse complement.
CTAAATGAGGTGATTCTTAATTTATATTAAACTAGAGACATAATTCTACAATTTTCTTGAGAGGTATAAATTTAATTCTATCTCTAAGACTTCCAAAGTCTGGTCCGAAATTGAGTTTTGATTGAAGTTGTAGCACTACCTAAGACAGAAATCATGTCTTGATGTTTTCATAAAAACGGAATGGATACAGGCCGAATTAGACAAAGGATGCTTCAAAAAAGTTTTGCATTCTCTTAAATTTCAATTGGTATTAAGTTTTTAATTTTTATATATCTTAGCTGAAAGTTATGAGTTGTAAATTTTGAGGGTATGATCATGAACTAACCAAAAGTTCAATTATACACATTCTGTGGTATTATGAATATAACTCATAGGATACTAAACCAAATTGAATGATTTTGGTTTCATTAGGAACTTAAGATGTATACGAACAAGTTTTTAGAGGAAAATACCCTCGAATTACTTCATTTCATTATTATATTGATCATGGAATGTTGACCTGAAAGTGTGTCTTAGGAATAATCTAAATTGAATAAATGAGTTATGAATTCTGTTTTTTATGGTTTTATTGAGTTATAAAACATAAGTATAAATGATACTTATGTGAGTTTGGAAATATGTATGATTATGTGATGATAATAATGGAAAGATACCCGAAATTTTCATGAACATGTATTGTACATATTTCATATACATACATATGCATAAATGAATACTTATAGTTATGATAAAGTGTGATATGTGTATATTGTTTGTTATAGTGGAGTAATTGGAACGTCATCATCCAGACGTTGCTTGAACTTCGAGGCAATAGCTTCAGAAGCAATCGGTAAGTAACCTAGACGGTCTCACTTAATTATTTATTTATTTGATTTCTGATCTAAATTATCTATGAATGTGATTTGATTGTTGAATTCTGGACATGAAGGTTCGATGATTCTGATATGATGATTATGATATTGAAGTACTCCTTATATGTGAATGTGGTGGAATATATGTTACTCAACAATAATGTTGAATGCTGGACCTTGGGTCCAATGTGATTTGAATGTGAATGTGCAAGCATGTGTCCGATTGAACATATGATATATGAATCATTTCGATATTAGAATGTATGAATGATAAAGGAAGTTTTGACCAGAGTTGCCAAGATAAAGAGCTTAAAACTCATACTATGATCGGATCCTCGGGCTCAGTTATGAATATACCCGGTATCCACTAAGGGATATAGGACATTATTTGATATAGCTCGGTGTCCACTAAGGGATATGGGCTAGTAAAAGAGGCACTCGGTCAAAACAATAATAATAAATGACAGTGAGTTTTACGTGCATTGAATTTATATTTAATGTGTGTATTTTACATGAATGAAATGATCATTTTGATTGTTCTGAAAGTGAAAGGTGATTTTTTATGAATATGCGAAGATGTAAAAAATATGTTACGTGTATTGATGTGATGCATGAATTGAGTGAACCATTAATGATGGTTACCTCATCTGAGTTCGTAAAACTCACCTAAAATTGTACATTGACATTTCAGGATATAGAGAGGATTCTAGCTACTGAGAGACTGTACAAAAACCTTAATTCTCGTACTTTTGTGAAGAAGATATGGCTTAAAGGTCGGTCAGTTGGACTGAAGGATTTAGTTCAATCTTTTGTATTTCCACTTTCATGTAGTACATTTTATATTAGATTTTGATGATGTACATGTATAGATCTTAGAAAGCTACAATGTACGTACATTCAGATTTAGGAAATCAAAAGAGGAAATTTGTTTTTAAAATTTGGTGACATTCTTGTATGATCGTAGATGCCATCATTAAGTGGGACAAATTGCCACGTTATAAAGTGAAGGTGTGATAGGTAACACGCCATTGTTATAGGGTATATACTAGAATGTCAGAAGGGTATTCCAGTATGTACCTTATAGCAGTAGGGATGTTACAGTTGTTATGTTGTCAAAATTTTTAATTAAATGATTTAAAAACTCCACTACTTATATCTTTTTAGGATGAATTAAAGCTTTTTGATAGAAAGGGCAATATGCTTAGCTCGATGGGAACTTTTTAGTTAGACCAGATATCGACTAGAAGGCTATTGTGGGATACTGGGGGGTAGGGGGGACAAACTGCCTATTCGTTTTAGGATAAGGGGCTTTCATCTATTATCACATTACCTCTACCATGTAACCTTTGTCCTTCCCATTCTTCCACTCCTTCTCCCCCTCTCCCTGCTTCAACTTCTTCCCCCTTATCCTCTCATCCACATCTTAAAATTAGTCATTTGCGGTCACACCTAAATTTCTCGTACCATCTCAGATTTTATCACTTCCTCTAGTTTCACTAATAACCCTGATCCCATCTCTTTTACCTAGTCCAATAAATTTCTTTTTTGGCATCAACTCATACTCTATGAGTTCAATTCTCTCTACTGTAATCATACCTAGGCTTTTATTCTCCCACCCTATGATGATAATGTTATCCAATGTAAATGAGTTTTTTGCACTAAACAAAACCCTATTGGTATCGTTAATCATTACAAAATTTGTCTAGTTATGAAAGAATATCATTAGCCTCTGAGTATTGATTGCGTTCATTGATACCATTATTCTAGCCATTAGACTAACCATTATTCATATTAATAGTCAATATTCATAGCCAAATTTTCGATTTTATTGATCTTTATTATCCCTCTTTCGTTTTTTGTATTAAAAATTCTTGTTATAATTTCAAACAAGCTCTATATGCTTATTTTCATTATTTAGTTTAGAAACTTCATTTTACTACTATCAAATCTAAAACTTCCCTCTTTATCCACTCCACTCTGACTTATACAACTTACGTGTTAGTCTATATGGATGACATCTTAATAGCTAGTTCTTCTCTCTCCTTTATTAATTGCTTTATTGTAGATCTTAACAAGATTTACTTCATTAAGGATCTCAGCCTTCTTTGTCACTTTCTTGGTATTGAATATATAAATATACCAAACCACATTCTACTTACCCTAACTTCACATAGTAAGGATCTTCTTCAACATATTGGACTTGATACCTCCAAACCTACTATTACATCTCTCATACCTTCCCTCCTCATCTCTAAAAATCATAATCATCCTCTTTCTGATCCCACTGAATGTCAGAGCATAATTAGTTCCCTTAATACCTTTATCTAATAAGTCCTAACATCCAATTTGCTATCAGTAAAGTTTCTCAATTTCTCCAATGTCCTACTTACATTCATTAGATTGTGGTTAAATGAATTATGTGATACCTTCATTCTACTACCTCTTATAGTCTACATTTCACCTGTACCAATTCTTTACCATCTGATCTTACTCTATTATTGATTTCACTAGTTTCCCTAATGATCACAACTCAAATTCTAACTATTGTATCTTTTTTTCCTAATCTCACTTCCTAGAGTGCTAATAAACAATTCATTATTTCTAGATATAGTATCAAAGTTAAGTATTGGAGTATTGCTCTTACTGTTATTAAACAATGTTGGATCACATCTCTTCATAGTGAAATTGGTTTTTCCTCACTCAAACCTGTGTTATGGTGTGACAATCTTAGGGTTACCTTCCTTGCTACAAATCTGACCTCTTATGCTTATTCCAAGCACATTAAGAATGATACTCATTTTATTTAAGCAATAAAGGTCTCTGCATCTAACATATCCCCCCATATGAATAACTTACTAATATTTTGACTAAAGCTTTATCTTCATCTACATTTCATCTTCAGAGCAAGCTCATTATCGCTGGTGATCTTGAAAGGGGATGATAATATATGTAACATATTCCTTATACTTTAATGATAACATCTCAACTAATTATAGTTTTGCTTTGATTTGTTTATTTCTTATACATATTTCTACTTATCTTATATCATGTATAACTATTATGCTCATTCATAAAAAAATATAAGAACTATTAGTTTTAGTTTATACCCTCTTTCAAGAAGTATATTGTCACCATCTTTTTGTATGCCTTCACTGCAACGACAATAGAAAAGAGACTAATGGGAATTACTATAATGAGCATAACAATATTTATACAATGTATCAATCAAAATGATTAGGATAATATTTCAAGGAATTGTAATTTAAAATGGTTAAAATGCTATAACAATGGGTTAAAAAGTATACGCCCAAATTATTATAAGTAAATTATGATAAATTTATATTTGTTTTTCTTTTGATTTGATAATTTTTTTTAAATCCTTCAATTATAAAATATAATGATGTTGGTGGTTAAAGAATAAAGCAAACCTTTTTTAACAAAACTAATAGTGAGGACTTTAAGGGGATATTTAGAAAATAGTAAGAATAAAGTAAAATAATGAAATAAGAAATGTACTATGGAATAGTTTATCTCATACTAGAGCAAACTAGACTATAGGCAACGATTAAAAATGTAGCTAATTGATCAAACAAATATTATGTATAATTATTTACAATGTTTCCATTTTGTTACATGAAACATTGTCAATTTCCTTAACAGAACATTATAGGTTTCCCTGAATTGTTAGCAAAAATTAGTAGATATGAATTTTTTCTACCTAAAACATTATAAATACATAGCCAAATATTGAGAAGAAGTTAAATATATATTGTAGTTATATATTTTTTGCTATGTTTTTGTAACCTCGTAAGTATAATCTTTTAACTACGTTTTTGGAATTTTGTTAGTAAAGTCTTTTAAATATGAAAATGTGAAATGTTGTCAAACATTTTTTGTAACTTTTTGTGTAATCCATAATATTGAGCAATTTGTGATGCTTTGTATATAATGTATTAACATGTTTTTTGTTGTGAACTATTTAGTTATTATTATCAATTTAAGTTGTAGCGAAACATTATTAGTTAAAATTATTATGCATTCCTTATATAAGTAAAATTATATAAGTACTATTAAATTGAACTAGCAAAAGTAATATAAAATTAATAGGTGATTCTTTGTTCGTACAAAACATATTAATAATAGTCTTATCATTCCTTATAATTTGTAAGCAAAATAATACAAAGAAAAAACATCATAAATTGGAATATATGTGGACATACTGTCAAAAATTAGCCAAAAGTGTTGTCCAAGTCCATAAACATGTAACAAATAACAAGGTTAGTTAAAGTCAACTAAAATTACTATAAGAAAATTGATACACTAATTAGTTGGTTCAAATTAAAGAAAACACACATAAATTTACCATTCACAATATGATCACTCATTAGTTGCATCTTCATCGTTAAGTAATATTTATTCTTATAAACCATCAATATTCCACAAGCGGATGGGTCGTAGCATAGTATATGAGGTGTCGATCTAGGAGGAATTAGTGAACTAATCAAATCTTTATTTCTCTAAGGCATAAAAGTGTAATTAAAAAGGAAATGAAAATGAGCATAATGTTAAGGAATCGAATATAGATAGCTTGAAAATTGAAATTCATAATTAATTTTAGGAAATCAAAATTGAGCATAACGAATTGACAAATCGAAAATCATACAAGGAAGATCAACTAATTATGAGAAAGGGGGATTTATCCTATCATCCAATGCTAACTTAATCACCTTTGAGTTAATTCGGTATCAGTCCTAGACTTTCAAAGGGTGGATTACTCTCTCTTGAGTCATAATCATTAAACCTTAATTGAATTATGTAATTTGTAATCTCTCAATTAACAAAAAGCCCACACAGCCAATTAGATCTTAAGCACTCTAATAGACAATCAAGTCCTCACATGAGATATCACTTCGTGTAAATTACATATTTAATTATTTGTGTGATTTGTTAGATTGTTTAACTGTCATTACCTAACCTCACCATTTTGCTATCGGTTCACTCTCTCAATATGTTACCAAAGCATGGAAATACAACAAACAATCACAATACCCAATATATTAACATCAAAAGCAATCACATTAACATCAATGCAAAAATATAACCTAAAGGAGTTTAGAACATTCTTAAACTCAAACTCATCTTTGTCATATCAATCATACATCAAATGAAAGAAATACAAAGATGAAATGAAGAGGTTCACTTAGAAGGACCGGTAGTAGCACCAATAGCCCCCTTTTCTCTTCTCTTCTCTCTTCCTTGGTTCTTTCCAAATGTAGTAAATGGAGGCTTTTTTAGGATTTTTTAGTTTCCTTTTATAGTCCTTTTCCATTTAGGGTAAAAACTAGGCTTTACCAAGGCTCAAATGTCTAAAATAACCCTCTAAAAATTGAGTTCTGAAGCAGTCCTTGCATTTATTAGGCCACAATCGTAGCACTTAAAAATTGCTTTTATCACAATCATGACCTTCCTTACTTGCTTATAGCATGATTGTGGCTTTCAAGGCTAATAGTGGTAGATTACATAGTGCTTTAGTGGGTACTTTAGTATATTTTTAATTATTAAATTGAAGGTTTAGTGCATGTTTAGGTTAAGATTTTGTTATTTAGTTAAATATTTGTGCTTTGTTGGGTTATATGGGTTAAAGCATACGATTAAGCTTAAATTTTGTGGGTTTAAGGTGCCTTGATTTGTTTTCTATAAATATCAAAGAATGAAGGAGAATCAAAAGAAGCCCAAGGCAAAACCTATGGCCACGATTGTGGTCAAAGTGACAGATCATGAAAAAAGTGAGTTTGAGCTACAACGATTGTGACCAGTCTGCCAAGATCATAATAGAAGGTGAAATCAAGTTTCAAGATCATGGCCTACATGACATCAGACACAAACGACCTTCTATATTTAAGTTTTTGAGGGACTTTTTAAACCCAAAAAAACCATAGGGTTGCCCATGATAGAAAAGATTATATAAAAAAAGAGAAGAACACTAAAGGGAGCTCTCCATTTTGCCACTTTGAGAAAAGCTTCAAGAGGAGAGAAGAAGAAGAGATGAAAGGGAGAAATAGAAGACAAGGAGTTGGTTTCTGACGCTGCTACCTTCCCGATTCATCCAAGTCCCTTTCTAAGTGACAATTCCATTCATCTTATTAGTTCTTCACTAAATGTGTAAGGTGGATATGAATAGGTTTACATAAATAGATTCAATGATGATGTTCTAACTTTCTTTAGGGATTTTGATTTAATTTGATGTTAATCTAATCATTTTTATGTTATTACAATCGATTGTAGTGATTGAATATTGTAGCTTCAGATCTCGGTAATAAATTAAGAGAGTGAACTGAATACAAAATTATTAGGTTGTTTGATGAGAGTTATATAATCTAATAGATCACACAATTAATCAAATCGGTAATTGTACAGAGAGCGATTCCGTATGAGACCCAGTTGCTTATTAGAAAGCTTAAGAACTGATTAGGGCTAGGGTTATTTGTAATTAAAAGATTATATGTTTGGTACAAAGCTTAATTAGGGTCTATGATTATAACTTGAGAGAGAGTAATCCTTTGTTTAATAGTTTAGAACTGACACCTCATTAGCAAATAAATGGTTAGGTTAACATTAATGATAGGAAAAATTGCCTCTCATAATTTGGAAAATTCTCTTGCGTGTTTTCCTATTATCAATTTGGTGTTGCTCAAGTTGATTCCTTTTATGTTAATTTTATGAATTAATTCTCCTTCAATCATATTCTTGTGTTTACTTTTTGGTTCTGTTTATAATTTTTATTTTATTAATTCCTTAAGCCTTAGACAACTTAAGATTAGATTAGTTCACAACTCCTTGTGGGATCGATGCCTCATTTACTACAATTCATGACCTATACACTTGTAGTAATTTGAGGGTTTTAAAGAGATTAAAACTTAGCATCAACAAGTTTTTGTCGTCATTGGTGGGAAGTAATGAGATTAGTTTAATTCTCTTAGTCTAAGGTATTTTTGGCACTCTTGTGTCTGTACACTTGCATGAACGCAAGAGTTACTAGAAGTTCAAGTAGCATAGTCGAAACATTAGAGCTTGACATCGCCCACCTAGAGTGGGAAATCTGAAGAGCGAGACGTGAAGAAAAAAAATAAGAAAGCAACCTGACCGAGGAGTTTTAGCGAGAATTCAATCAAGGAGGCAACCAAGGACCTTTATGGAGTTCATGAGATTGGGTTTTAACGCAACTAATCAAAATGTCATGAGGTCATTTATCCAAACAACATCATTTGAAATAAAACCAGCTTAACTAAAGATGTTGCAGAAAAATTATAATTCTATGGATTGACCAACAAGGATCCAAATGCACATATGGTGAACTTTTTTGAGATATATGATATCTTCCGCTATCATCAGATGTCAGAAGACACTGTTAGGATGAGACTTTTTCCCATTACATTATAGGATAGACCTAAAGCTTGTTATCACTCACTCAGTCCCCTGAACATTACGAATTGAAAACGATTGGTGCGGACATTTTTAGACAAATACTTCCCCTTACTAAAACCACAAAGATGATCAAGGAAATTATAAACTTTTAGTAGAGTGATAAGAAATCACTTTACAAAGCATGGGAGAGATATAAGGAATTGCAAAGGAGGTGTCCACATCATAATTTACTTGAAGAATTCCTTTTGCAAACCTTTTATAATGGAGTGAACCCACATACCTGAGGCACTATTAATGCAGCATCAGAAGGATCGCTTATGAGGAAGACGGTGGATGAAGCTGAAAAGTTATTGGAATAAATGGCTAGCAATAGTTGTTTGTAGACAAATGAGCAGAGTAGACAACTCACAATTGTTCAAGAATAGAAGGGAGCTATAGTTGTCGATCAAATAATTAAAATGCAAGCAAAGATTGACAATATAATTTGATAGTTAAACAATATAAAGGCCTCTTCCTCAGCTCCTGTGAAAGATGTTCAACTAAAATGTGAGCTGTGTGCATAATTAGAGCACGATACCGTTGATTACTTCTTGATAAAGGGTCATTAGCTAGAACAAGTGAATTATATGGGAGCACAGTTTAGGCATGGTGGAGGGAACAACCCTTACTCAAAAAATCACAATCCTAGGAGGAGAATCACCCTAACTTCTCTTGGTTAAACAATATGGGAGGCCAATTATGACCTTAAGAACTACCGGGTTCCAATAGGAGAAACCAAATTCAATGGATTCTGAGCTAGATAAGATTTTGGATAAACTTAGATGTTGCTAAAAAAGGTTTAGAAGGTAGATTCGAGTAAGCAAAAAAGAATCATGCCTTTTCTATACATAATTTGGAGGTTGAAATGATCCAATTAGAAAGTACTTTATTAACACAAAATGCAGGGAATATCCCAAGCACTTTTGGAAGAAAATTTAGGGAATAAATAAAAGCTGTTGCACTTTGAAGTGGGAAGGAACTTGAACAACCCATAAAGATAAAAGTTGCAAACTCTCATTTTATTAAGAAAGACCTACAAATGGAGAAACATGTGAACATGAGTAACTACCCTCCCTATGTTGCTCCTCTGCCATATCCACTCAAAGTTCCATATCCTTAATGACTGTAAAAAACTAAACTAGTTGCAAAATTTTTAAAATTCATTGAGAAATTAAAGATGATGTAGATTAATCTTTCATTTGTTAAGGCTTTAGAACACATGCCCAAATATGCTAAGTTTTTGAAAGAACTTATTATATAAGAAGTTTACTTAGGAAGAAACCAAATGATAACTTTAATAGGTACCTGTATTTCAACAGTAACTAGACATATGCCATGTAAACTGAAAAATCCAGGGAGTTTCACAATACCCTGTGCAGTTGGTGAATTTGAATTCACACAGTGTCTTTATAATTTAGGGGCAAGTATCAATCTTATGCGCTTTTGAAAATTAGGTTTTGGTGAGGTCAAGCCAATATCAATGTTAATTCAGTTGGTTGATCAATCTATTAAAAGACCATTTATAGTGGTGTAAGACATTTTAATGCAATTGGATAAGTTTATTATTCCTGTGGACTTTATCGTTCTAGACTTTGAGGAGGATAAGAACTATCCACTAATTATTGGGTGACCTTTCATGAACCCAGGAAAGCATTAATTGATGTTCATGAAGAGAAGCTGACACATGGGATTGGTGAAAATAAAGTGAAATTTAATATGAACAAGGCTTTAAAGAATTCGAAGGAAAGCAACATATGTATGAAAATTGACATTATGGATAAAAGTATGCAAGAACAAATAGAAAGTTACGTTGTAGATGTGAAATCAATAGAAGTGGAGAGAGACAATATAGCAAAAAAGAAGAACAAAGATGAGTCTAAAGGAGCTGATGAGTTAAAGGACTCAAATGTTCAAACTCATCAGGACATATTAGTCTGAACTGAAGTACCTATACCACCCTCTACAAGAAAACCACCTACTTTAGAGCTTAAACCTTTTCCTACACCTCTCAAATTTACTTTCTTAAGTAAATGTCAAACGTTACCTATCATCATTTCTATCCAACTGGATGAGAAACAAGACAGCAGGGTGGTAGGTATTGTTAGGAAGTGTATGCAAGCCATAGGATGGAAACTATCTGATATTTGAGGGATAAGCTCAAATGTTTGTATACATTGCATAAACCTCAAAGAAAGATTTAGGCCGGTATGGGATCGTCAATGTAGGTTGAACCATAACATGAAAGAAATGGCCAAAGAAGAAGTGTGTACCAAAGAAAGGTGGAATGATTATAACGGAGAGTAAAAGTAAAGAGCTAATTTAACAAGAACAGCCACAGGATGGAGAGTGTGCATAGGCTATCGTAAACTTAACAAGATGAATAAAAAGGACCATTTCCCTCTCCCATTCAAAGATCAAATGATAGAAAGATTGGTTGGTCACCCATTTTATTTCGTCTTGGATGGTTACTTTAATACAATCAGATATTCATATACCCCGAGGATTAAGAAAAGGCTACATTCACTTATCCATATGGTACCTTTGCATATAGACTGATGCCTTTCAGACTATGCAATGACCCAGCTATATTTCAATGATTTATGATGTCCATCTTTATAGATATGATTGAGGATATAATGGAAGTTTTCATGGATGATTTTTTAAATTTTGGGGACTCTTTCCACCAATTTTTAGGGTACTCCAAAGATGTGAAGAATAACATTTAGTTTTGAATTAGGAGAAGTGTTTATTGTGTAAGAGGGGATAGTGCTTGGGCATAGAATAAGGATTTGAAGTGGATAGAGAAAAAATAGAAGTTATAAAGAAACTCTAACCACTAATCAATGTCAAAGGTGTGCGAGAATTCTTAAACCATGATGGGTTCAACCGTTGTGTTATTAGAGATTTCTCGTAACTTTGAGGACCATTGACAAATCTGTTACTCAAAGATGTGCCTATCTTTTTTAATGAAAATTATTTATCCGCATTTAATAAATTAAAGGAAGCACTAACATCAACCTCAAACTTGTTATCACCTAATTGGACACTCCCATTTGAGGTCATGTGTGATGAGAGCGATTAAGTTATAGGTTCTGTGTTAGGTAAAAGGAAGGATAAAAGTGTTGGGTTTGCCATGGTTTCATGCATCACATGCATACGTATCCAGTGGAAGATTCTGACACAATGACAGCCCGAAAGTTACAAAATCATACATACACATATTGATATGTAAAAGAATATGAAACATAAAACTCTTTACCTTTTGTTTCTCCTCCTTTCTTGTTTCTTCTCCTTGTTTAGGTTATTGCAAACTCCAAACCCTTCCTTAATCACCCAAGAACATGTAAAGAAGATAAAGAAACAATGTATAAGGGTGATTTGAGCACCAAACCAGATGAGTTCTAGTAAATGCTCAAAATGATGGAAGATAGATCAAGAATCTTCTTGCATGCACTTTGATTCATGGAATAATTGCATAAATTGTAAGAACAAGGTTCTTGATACCTCTTTCTCACTCTGGAATTCTTTTAGAGCCCTTATGCTTTCACTTGAGTGTGTAAAAAGTGGTAAAAACTTGTGTACATAAGTGAAGAACTCACTTATGTACCGTTTCGTGCCCTCTATCATGATCGTGGCCAATAAGCCTTCGAACACAATCATTGTCTATTTAAATTTCACCATACTTACTATATTTCTCATCCAATCTTTTATACATGTGACCTTTAGGTTTTTGGTTATTTGAGGCACTTGAATTAACTCTTAATTCAAGTAAATCATGAAAAGTTTCATGATGTCAATTTACCTGAATATAAGTGGATTAACACACGAGCTCTTTGATAGTTAACTATCCAATTTATGAACCTTTTTATAGATAATTACCATGCAATTTGTCCTTTAACCATACTATACCCCACTTAGTTCAGAGTATGGGCTATATGTCAAATCCAACTAGATTGAATACATCAAATCTAGTCCAAGTGATGTTAGTTCTTGTCCTAGGATCTCATTACCTTATGTGTCATTGAAGACTCTCTTTAAGACACATAACTGCTCTAGCTAGAGACTATTGAGTAATGACCCTAACAAGAGGCCGTGTGTATCCTCTACTTTTATCAAGAGTGGCGAATCCTTTATTGGCTACTCAATTACCTTCTAATACCAATAATTGTGCCCAATCACCACTCTAAGAGTGACCTAGTCATGAGGTAACCAGGAATGATGTCAAAGAGCAAGAGTAGTATCTAAGATATCCTTAAGTACCTCAAGTCTAAACATATTTGCACCATTGACATTCGATAGATCATCCATATGATAATCTCATAGTGGGTCGTGATGTACTTATTAACCTTAGTAAGCATCCGCATGTTAACTCTAAACATATCATGCTTGCAGTTTATGAGATCTACTACTTGATCAAATCAAGGAGTATAACATGTGCTAGTCTTTTTGGCTTAATAATGTCTGATATTATTAATCCTATGACTAGGGATTATTTAGATACTAATATAACTGCACATGATAGGAATCCCATTATCATGATCTCATCATGATTTCCTTCATGTTATGTTTTGTATAATGGACTTCTTTAATTTGATTTAAGATCAATATCAATTCATATGTTAATGCATATCAAATTAATGAAAAATGCCTTTCGCTTTATTAATCTAAATAAAGTTTACACAATAGTGTTAAATGTGATTATCGTTAGAGCACTACTTTAACAATCTCCTACCTATACTAAAGCCAATCACTTTTGTATCTAATACCTTAGGTGAGTAAACAAGAATCAAATTTTATTTATGAAAGTGGCTTAGTCAAAGGATCAACAATGTTCTTATCTATGGGCACTCTCTCAATCTTCACATCACATTTATAAAATATTACGTTAATCAGGTGATATCTCCTGAGTGCATGCTTGGACCTCTGATGAGACCTTGGTTCCTTAGCTTGGGAAATAGCCCCATTGTTTTCATCATACAACAATATTAGGTCTACTATGTTAGGAACCACTCCAAGTTCCATAATGAATTTCTTGATCCAAACAACTTCTTTTGCCACTTTTACGGTTGCAATGTACTCTGACTCAATCGTCTAATCTGCAGTCATCTTTTGTTTAAAACTCTTCCAACTGACTGTTCCACCATTCAGTGTGAAAACATAACATGAATAAGATTTGGACTCATCCTGGTTAGATTGAAAACTAACATTTGTATTCCCACTCACTAAGAGATCTCCATTTCCACATATCAAGAATACATCCTTAGTCCTTCTCAAGTACTTTAGGATATTTTTAACAACTATCCAATGACCCTCACTAGGATCCGATTGATATCTGCATGTAACACTTAGAGCATACAATATATCAGGTCTTGTATATAATATATCATATATAATTGATCCTATTGTCGAAGCATACGGGATTATACTCATACAAGTCCTCTCATCTTATGTCTTGGGACACATAAATTTCGAGAGTTTTATCCTATGAGTCATGGGAAGAAACTCTCTCTTAGACTGCTACATGCTGAACCTATTTAGCACTTTGTTTATGTATGTTGACTATGAAAGACCTAGAAACTTCCTTGATCTATCTTTATAGATCTTTATTCCCAATATATAAATTGCTTCTCCAAGGTTTTTCATGGAAAAATTCTGGCACAACTAAATTTTGATTGATTGCAAACTTGAGACATCATTTCCTATCAATAATATGCCATCCATATATAATACAAAGAATATGATAGTGCTCCCACTAACCTTTTTGTACAAACAAGATTCTTCAGGATTTTGCTAGAAGTCAAACTCTTTGATTGTCTCATCAAATTAGATGTTCCAACTCCTAGCTGCTTACTTCGATCCATAAATGGATTTGTGAAGCTTGCATACCTTTCTGCCATCTCTGGATATGAAGCCCTTAAGTTGTATCATATATACATCCTCAACTAGGTTTCTATTTAGGAAAGTAATCTTCATATCCTTCTGCCATATTTCATAATCATAATAATTAGTAATGGCTAGGAGTATTCTAATGGAATTAAGCATAGCTACAGGGCTAAATGTCTCATCATAATTAACCCTTTATCTTTGATGATAACCTTTAGTGACTAGCCTCGCTTTACAAGTAATCATATTACCTTCCATGTTGATTTTCTTCTTGAAAATCTACTTGCACCTTATGGGTTTTAACTCCTTAGATGGATTAACCAAATTACATACATGGTTTTCATATATGGAATCCATTTCAGACTTTACATCATAAATCCATTTTTCATATTCTAAACTCTTCAAAGGCTCTTCCTAGATTATAGGCTCATTGTCCTCTATGAGCAATAAGTCAGTGTGTTACCTGCTAACATTTTTTGTGTCAGAATGTAACATCCCATTACTTGTGGTAGGCTAGAATAGTAAATATGAGTGATGAATGAGAGCTTAGAAATGCATTTTTTCATGCTTATATTTATGAATATCCAATTTTTGCACGTAGAAATAATTGTACATGCATTTATAGACATTCTGGGCATAATTAATTTATAATTGAATTGCGGGCTTACTAACGCCCCAGCAACTTTTATGGCCTTGATGAATAAGGTGTTTCTACCTTACCTAGATCAATTTGTGATTGTGTTTATTGATGATATCTTAGTGTATTCGAAGGGTATAAAGGAGCATGCTGAGCATCTGAGAGTTATTTTACAGATCATGAGAGAGAAGCAGTTGTATGCCAAATTCAGTAAGTGTGAATTTTGGCTGAATCAGGTTGTGTTTTTGGGACATACAGTGGCTGGAGATGGCATACAGGTAGATCCAAAGAAGATAGAGGCAGTTATGAATTTGGAAGCTTTGAGGAATGTGTCTGAAATATGAAGCTTTCTAGGATTGGCCAGATATTACCAGAGGTTTGTCGATGGGTTTTCTTTGATCTCAGCCCCTCTGACAAAACTTCTGGGGAATAATGTAGTATTCAGATGGAATGAAGAATGTCAGCAGAGTTTTGAGGAGCTAAAGCATTGGTTGACTACGGCACTGGTGTTGATTATTCCATCGAGGATCGGAGGATATGTGGTGTACAGTGATGCATCGCATCAAGGATTAGGATGTGTATTGATGCAACATAGCAAGGTGATTGTCTATGCATCGAGAAAATTAAGATCTCAAGAGATCAATTATCCGGTACATTATTTAGAGCTAGCTACAGTTGTCTTTGCTCTAAAGATTTGGAGACACTACTTATATGGAGAGACCTTCCAGATTTATACAAATCATAAGAGTTTAAGGTATTTGTTGAGTCAGAAGGAATTGAATTTGAGGCAAAGGAGATGGATTGAGCTATTGAGGACTATGATTGTATTATTGAGTACCACCTGGGGAAAGCTAATGTGGTGGCAGATGCTTTGAGCTGAAAGTCTAATATCAGTGCAACTCAGATTCAATTATTGAGGCTACCTAATTTGATTCATTTGAGAGCTCTGAATGTGGAGTTAAATCTAGAACACGATGAGGCCTTGATTGCTACATTGAAACTTAGGCCGATGTTACATGATCGAATCAGAAGAGTGCAGAGGAAAGATTCCAATATGGTGAAGCTCATGGAAAAAGTAAAAATAAAGCCAGATTCTGAATTTGAGTTGAGAATGAGACTTTATGGTTGAAGCAGAGGCTTTGTCTACCTAATGTGGACGATCTGAGGAAGGAGATACTTGAGAAAGCTCATATGGATGCCTATGCTATGCATCCTGGTACTACCAAGATGTATAACACACTGAAGCAGCATTTCTGGTGGCCTGGAATGAAGAAGGAAATGGCGAAGTATGTATCTAAATGTATGACTTTCCAATAAGTTAAAGCTGAACACCAAGCTCCAGTAGGAAAGCTCCATTCATTGCCCATTCTGGAGTGAAAATGGGAACGAATTACTACAGACTTCATCATGGGACTGCCTAAGACTCCGAGGTAGAATGATGCTGTATGGGTGATAGTAGACCGGTTCACTAAGTTGGCCCACTTCTTACTAGTGAGAGAAAATAATTCACTTAATCAATTGGCTCGGAGATATGTGAATTAGGTGGTGAGACTGCATGGGGTTCTAGTGTCCATCGTATCGGACAGGGATCCCAGATTTACTTCAAGGTTTTGGAAGAGCTTGCAGTCTGCTATGGGTACTAAGCTAAACTTCAGTACAACATTTCATCCTCAGAAAGATGGACAGAGTGAGAGGACAATCAAGACTATTGAGGATATGCTCATGGCATGTGTATTAGAGTTTAGAGGAGCTTGGGATCAATATATGGCATTGATAGAGTTTGCATATAACAACCATTACCACAGTAGTATCGGGATGGCACTGTATGAGGCATTATATGGTAGAAAGCGTCGGTCGCCATTATATTGGGATGAAGAGGGATGGAGAATGGTTGAAGGCCTAGAGTTGATACAAGACACAGTGGATAAGGTGAAATTGATCGAAAGCTAAATTAAAGCAGCTCAAGATAGACAAAAAAGTTATGTGGATCAACATCGACGTGATATAGAGCACAATGTGGGAGATAAGGTATTCTTCAGAGTATCACCTTGGAAGGGAGTTCTGAGATTCGATAAAAAGGGAAAATTAAGCCCTAGGTACTTTAGTCCTTATAAGATCGTTGAGAGGATAGGACCTTTGGCCTATAAGTTGGCCTTACCGAATGACATGTCTCAATCGCATAATGTGTTTCATGTAAGTATGATCCAAAGATACTAATCGGATCTGACACATGTGATACCGGCTCAGGAGATTGAGGTTGCTAGTAACTTAAGCTATGTTGAGGAGCCGATCA
>JANZXR010000006.1:8675955-8692370 GCA_027575705.1 Erythroxylum echinodendron | reverse complement strand
TCTCATTTCCAACAATCACAAAACATTCATATAACAATTTCCAATTCCAACAATTCTCATTTCCAACAATCACAAAACATTCATAAAATAATTTCCAATTTCAACAATCCCATTTCCAACAATCACAAAACATTGATAAAAAAATTTCCAATTCCCAACAATTCTCATTTCTAACAATCACAAAATATTCATATGATAATTTCCAATTCCAACAATTCTCATTTCCAACAATTACAAACCATTCATAAAATAATTTCCAATTCCAACAATTCCATTTCTAACAATCACAAAACATTCATAAAATAATTTCCAATTCCAACAATTCTCAACAATACCCATTTCCAATAATCACAAAATATTTATAAAACAATTTCCAATTCCCAGCAATTCTCATTTCCAACAATCACAAAACATTCATATAATAATTTTCAATTCCAACAATCACAAATCATTCATAAAACAATTTCCAATTCTAATAATTCCATTTCCAACAATCACAAACCATTGATAAAACAATTTCCAATTCCTAACAATTCTCATTTTCAACAATCACAAAACATTTATATAACAATTTTCAATTCCAACAACTCTCATTTCCAACAATCACAAAAATTTCATATAACAATTTCTAATTCCAACAATCACAAAACATTCAAAAAATAATTTATAATTTCTAATTTCCAACAATTCTCATTTCCAACAATCACAAAACATTCATAAAATAATTTCCAATTTCCAACAATTATCATTTCCAACAATCACAAAACATTCATATAACAATTTCCATTTTTAAAAATTTCCAACAATTCTCATTTCTAACAATCACAAAAAGTGGGATATAATTTAATTCTTAGAAAATTATAAGAAATTATTTCAAGACTAATAGTAATAATAATAATGATAATAACATACCTTTTCGGAAGTTTTAAATTGTATCGAACAAAAACCAAGTTTTTCAACCTCTTATGCTCCAATTTATTCCTTTTTTTGAAGTGGATAAATTCAAATGTGCTCTAGTTTCTTTCACAACCTGTTGTACTCGCACATTGACTTAAAATCTAAATTGCAAACTATTTCGATTCTGGAACACCATTTCTGAATTGATCCCACCAAGAAATAGTAAGTTATAAGATAAAAAAGTAGCGCTATAAACAAAATAAAGCGATAATTAAATTTTAACAAATAAGAAAAAAGAAATAACTAATATCTGGAAAAAGTTTTTCTCTTTGTCGAATAGCGATCAGCATTCCAAAATCCCTATAAGATATTTTATAAAGCTCCATTTGTGAGCTTAATAGATCTTTCATCGGTTCAATGTTAAAAATTGTTGTAATTATTAAAAGCATTCCTCGATTAACTTCAGCTTGCTTACTAAGATCTAGTCTAAAATAAATACTAGGATTCAAAAATATCGCAGCTGTAAACAACGAAGAAGAAAGTTGTATTTCCCTTCTCTCATTAATGATTGAAAGATATTGTGTGTATAAAGAGGGCCTATGTTTCATGTTAGCCTTGATTGCTTCTGTCGCTCTCTCCAAGGCATAAAAAATATAACCCATTGTTGGCTTTTCTTCACTATCAACCAAGCGAAGCACCCTCACCAAAGGCTCACAAACTTAGATTACAAATTAACATTGAAATCAAAATTTTCTATCTTCTAATATAATATTACAAACCTCCACTCCAGCATTAGACCTAACATGCTGAGATGCAATCCACTTATCACTTGTAAACATTTGTCTTAACTCTTTCTTTAGCGAAACAAAAGACTGAAATAATAAGAAATTTGTTGCAAATCTTGTCACAGCAGGGCAACACAAATTCCTACCATTGGTAAATTCCTTTCTCATCAAACTCAACACCCATGCATGATTATAAATGAACTTTATCACCTTTTTAGCTTTCTGTATAGTCTCATCAATAACAGAAAAACACCTAGGATCTTCTATATTTTCCAGCATTAGGTCAATACAATGTGCAACACAAGTAGTCCAAAAAAATGAATTATATGTATTCTGCAGCCTTTTTCCTGCCACTTTATAAGCGGAATCATTGCCACTTTATAGGTGAAATCATTGTCAGTAATAAACTGAACAATTTTGTCTAGTCATACTTCATTCACAACTTCATCAAATATCCCAAATAAAGTCTCAACATTTCTAATCAGGCCAGATGCATCAATAGATTTCAAAAATATAGAGCCATTTGTAGAATAAATCAAAAAATTAATAATAGGCTCTTGTCTCTTATTTATCCAACCATCACACATGACTGGACATCTATAAGTACCTCAATTCACTTTTCTTTTAGCCAAATAACTTCTAATTTCAGAAACAGAACAACTCAAAAGTTTACCTCTTAAGTCATCAATCGAAGGACTTTTGTATCCCGGACCATAAGAGGCTATTACATCCAACATAGGTTGATAATAATAAGACTGAGAAGCATTAAATGACAAACCTGTATCATACCACCATCTAGCTACTGCCATATCGACATTGTGAGCTGCATCTCTTGATTGTATTGCACAATGAATTGAAGGTTGGGCTCTAGGGATTGTTCGTGGTGCAAAGAAACTTGTTTGCCTTCTTCTCTTCCTTACATCAGGTTCAAGTATTTATTCTTGGGCCTGAGATAGAACACTGCCAGTAACACTACCACCACTACCACTACCACTACCACCTTCAACATTTTCGTAATCACCACGAAAACTAGAAAACGAACTTCTACTACCAATTTCAAAATTTAACCTTTCCCTTCTATCTCTCTCATGTTGATATTCATCACACAATGTTTTCATCTGCCATTTCACATCATGACTTACTTTTTTACAAGGTTTCACCTCTCCTTTAACCCTAGCTAAATGTTTTTTCAATCGGGTGATTCCTCTTCCTTTCAAATGCTTGTTACAAAACAAATAAATAGTATGGTTCTTTTGTCCAGGAACCAATGCAGCATGAGCCCAAGCTGGATCATTGTATCTTCCTGAAGTGGGTTGATCCACAGTACTTTAACTTCCTTCAATTTATCTATAAAAATAAATAAATGCATGTATCAAAAAACATAACACATAATTTCATTACATAATGTGCATATCTATCTTATATATTATAACTCATTTTGTATTATTACATTACACACAATTCAATTTTATGGAACACAACTCACTATACGTCAAAAACTAACAATTCAATTATTCAACATATATAGTTAATTCCAACAATCACAAAACACACATAAATACTTTTTATTTCCAACAATCACAAAACATATATAAACAATTCCAATTTCCAATAATCACAAGACCTTTATATAACAATTTTCATTTCCAACAATCTCCACTTCTAACAATTTACATTTCCAACAATCACAAAATATTCTTTCAATAATTTTCATTTTTAACAATCACAAAACGTTCATAAAATAATTTCTATTTCTAACAATTTCTAACAATTCTCATTTCCAATAATCATAAAAAATTCATTTAACAATTTTCATTTCCAACAATGCCCATTTCCAACAATCGCAAAACATTCTTCCAACAATTTATAGTTCCAACAATATCTATTTGCAACAATTTCCGTTTCCAACAATCACAAAACATTCTTCTAACAATTTCCATTTTCAACAATCACAAAACATTCAAAAAATAATTTCCATTTCCAACAATCACAAAACTTTCATAAAATAATCTTCATTTCTAACAATTTCCAACAATTCTCATTTCCAATAATCACAAAACATTCATAAAATAATTTCCAATTTCCAGCAATTTTTATTTCCAACAATCACAAAATATTCATAAAAAATTTCCACTTCCAATAATCACACAAAACTTTTATAAAACAATTTCCATTTCCAATTATCACAAAACATTCATAAAAAAATTCCATTTCTAACAATTTCTAATAATTCTCATTTCCAATAATCACAAAACATTCATAAAATAATTTCCAATTCCAAAAATTCTCATTTCCAACAATCACAAATATTCATAAAACAATTTACATTTCCAATAATCACAAAACATTTATAAAATAATTTTCATTTCTAACAATTTCCTACAATTCCCGTTTCCAATAATCACAAAACATTCATAAAACAATTTCCAATTTCTAACAATTTTTATTTTTAGCAATCACAAAATATTCATAAAATAATTTACATTTCCAATAATCGGAAAACATTCATAAAATAATTTCCATTTCTAACAATTTCCAATAATCACAAAACATTAATAAAACAATTTCCAATTTCCAACAATTTTTAGTTCCAACAATCACAAAATATTCATAAAATAATTTCCATTTCTAATAATCACAAAACATTCATAAAATTATTTTACGTTTCTAACAATTTCCAACAATTGCCATTTCCAATAATCACAAAATATTCATAAAATAATTTCCAATTTTCAACAATTTCCATTTCTAACAATCACAATACAATTTCCATTTCTAACAATTTTCAACAATTCCCATTTCCAATAATCAAAAAAATTCATAAAATAATTTCCAATTTCCAACAATTTCCATTTCTAATAATCACAAAATATTCATAAAACAATTTCTAATTTCCAACAATTTTCATTTCCAACAATCACAAAACATTCATAAAATAATTTACATTTCCGACAATTTTCATTTCCAACAGTGACAAAACATTCATAAAACAATTTCCATTTCTTATACAATTGTTCATTTTATACACATCTATTGATAATATAATGATCAAGTTAAAGGATATATTAATAACATAAGGATCAATTTGCTTCTTTGAAAATACTTTTTTCTTATTTAGAGTCTTGAATGTTCTTTCCATTTTTAACAAACCATAATATTATATACATCATTCTATATTTCGTTCTTAAATATATAAGTTGCTTTTACAATTTTTAATTGACATTAATAAGTCTAAGTATAAATGATTGGAACCTACAACATGCCCACAATTTGAACAAAAGTAATTCTTTTTAGGATACATTTTTTACATCACTACTTTCACACATTATCTATTATAAATATTTATGATACCCTCATACCTCATACATATATATTACCAAATAATTCAATTTTAACATATTTTATACTCAATTAATTAATAATAATTACAACTAATTATTATTAATTCACAATTGCATAATTATATACTCAACTATTTTATTTATCTAAAATCAATAGTCAATACTTAAATACTAACAATAAAATACCATTTCATAAATATTAAGAATTTGTCAATTAATGATTTAAGTCTTTTACAAGTTTACTTCTTTAATATTGTCGATTTAAATTTTTAATTTAAGTTGTTTTAACTTTCAACTTTTATCTTACATACTTTCAATTGAATGATCTAATCAATTTAATTCATCAAATATTTATACGAGGCCATGCATTTCATTCATAAAAAGCCTATCATAAATTATCATAGATTTCTCGGATAAACTTAAACCAATATTTATTTTATAACATAACCACACCAGAAATAAATCAACAAAACGATAATTCATCTTTAATTTCTAATCAAACCACACAAATCACAAAACAAAATTATAAGCATAATGTCTCATTCAATTCAACATTGAATCCAATATTCAATTCAGAATTCACAATACCACCATACCACCGTAACCATTTCAACATTTCAACTCCAATATTTAATTCAGAACATCACAAATTCACACACACTGCCGTAAGTCAACCATTCACAACTCCAATTCCAACCCGATTCACAAATTCACAACTCCAATTCTAATCCAACCAGCCAAATCTCATTCGCAATAAATAATGCAATATTTATAACTACACCAGAAATATCAATTCACAAATCTAATATCAACCCAATCACAAAATCAATTCACAAATCCAATATCGATCATAAATTTACAATAGATAATGCATTAAGCAAGAAAAAAACTGCACTCAAAAACTCATCAAAGACACCCAAAATTAATTCACTATCTTCGGCTTCGGTATGGCGTGGTGGTGGACCGGTGGTGCTGTACAGACATAGTGTGTGGCGATGTGTGGTGGTGGTGGTGTGACGATGTGTGAATGTAATAGAAGAAGAAGACCAGCAGCGACGATGTGCGAACATGGTAATGCGGTGCGGTGGTGGTGCGGTGCTGAGTGAAGAAGAAGAAGTGAGATACGGAGATGAGGTAGAAGAAGAAGATGGCGAGTGATGGTTTGGTGTGGCTGAGAGTGAGAGCGAGACAGTGAGAGTGAGAGATGAGGTAGAAGACAGAAGTAGAACGTAGAAGAAGACGATGAAGAAGTGCTGAAGAAGAAGATGAGAGATATAGTGAGAGTGGGCGGTGGATGAGAGGAGACGAAGAATTAGGTTTAACTTTTAAGATTTTGCAAAATGGTCCCCCATTTTCATAAATTATGGTACCGACCGGTATTTGTCCGATATTTCGTATACCGGCCAGTATTCACGACCGGTATCAAAGGCATGAATACCGTTCCGGTAACCGGCCAGTACAGAACGATATCCGTTCCTTTGCTCTAATATGTTCCCCGAGTCTAGCTCACTCGTTGAAGTGATAATTAGTATTTTAGAGACTGTGTATAGGGATACAAACAACACAATTCTTTAAAAGATCAACCAAATATAATGATAAAAAAACCTTTCAACTTGTATCGACAAACAATATAAAAATAAAAAATTTAATAATAAAACAAATATTAAGATTTACGTAAAAAATTAGCCAACAAAATAGTTATTTGCTTATGATTCAGGTATAGCATTCAATATTTTCCAGTCTTATTATTATCAAGCTATGTTAGATATTGTTGCCTCTTGCGATTCAGGATACAAAGTTTCTTCAATTGATGACTATAAAGGTAAACTTCTGAGTAGCTCTGTTTATGAAATTAAAAGTTATTTGAATGAAAGAAGAATGACTTAAGCTATTTTTGGGTATTCAATCATTTGTGATGGTTAGAAAAATAGAAGAGATAAGCCTATTATTAATTTTTTGTGTATTCTGCAAAGGGCACAATGTTTTGAAAGTTTATTGATGCATCTGGCCTTGTTAGAAATTTTGATACTCTATTTAAAATATTTAATGAAGTTGTGAATGAAGTTGGGCTAGAAATATTGTTCATTTCATTACTAATAATGATTTTGCTTATAAAGCAGTTGGAAGAAAATTGCAAAGCAAGTATAATTTTTTTATTAGATTTCTTATACTGCACCTGTTGACTTAATGTTGAAAAATATAAGAGATGCTAGGTATTTTCCTATTATTGATGAGACTATGAAAAAAGCAAAAAAGGCATCCAAGTTCATCTATAATTATACATGAGTCTTAAATTTAATAAGAAAAGATTTCACCAATGATAAGAATTTGCGTCATCATAATATTACAATATTTGCAACAAATTTCTTATCACCGTAGTGTTTTATTATAATGAAGAAAGAGTTGAGACAAATATTTACAAATGATAAGTGAGTTGCAACTCAGCATGTTCTGTCTAACACCGAATTGGAGGTTTCTAAAATTATACTTGATAATAATGAATTTTGGTCCTCTTGTCAATTTGTCATATGAGTTTGTGAGCTTTTAATGAGGGTACTTCGTCTGACTGATATTGATGAGAATGCAAAAATAGGTTATTTTTATGATGTTATAAAGAGGCTGAAGGAAATAATTAAGACCAATCTAAAAAATATGTCTTCTTTGTATATACCTTACCTTGTAGTTATCATTGAAAGATTGGTAAGGCAACTTTATTCTCCGTTGCTTACATTTAGATATTTTTTTATCCTAGTGTCTATTTCAAACTAGGTTTTACAAAGAAAGCTGAAGTTAATAACAGAATGATATTAACTATTACAATAGTTATTGCCTTTTAGATGACGCAAGATCTCCTAAGCTCACAAATGAAGATTTATAAAGATGCTTCTGGTGATTTTGGATGCTAATTGTTATCCGTCAAAAAAAATTTTAATCTAGATTTTTTTCCACTTTTGTTACTTGTTAAAAATTGTCACTTTATTTTATTTATAATGTTACTTTTATTGTCTTACAATTGCTTGGTGGTACCAACTTGGAAGTGGTGTTCCAAAATTGCAACAGTTTGTAATTCGAATTTTAAGTCAATGTGTGAATGCAATAGAGTGTGAAAGGAATTGGAATACATTTGAATTCATCCATTCCAAAAAAAAGAATATAATGGAGCACAAAATATCAAAAGACTTGGTCTTTGTTCGATACAATTTAAAGCTTCAGAAAAGGTATGTTATTTTCTTTATTAAGTTAGATATAATTTCTTATATTTTTTTAATAATTTAATTTCTTAATAAAACAAATAGTTTGGTAGATCTAATTTGCATTGATAATATTAATCTTTTAGCAGATTAGGTTTTCTAGGAGCCGAGTTTGATAGATGAGAGTGACTTGGAAAATAATCTTAGATAGGAAAGTATTGACATGTTATTTAGTGCAATGAATTTGAATGATGGTGATAATGAGGCTCCTCTCATTGATGAAGATTTTGTACCAAATGATTATGCAATTTCAAAGGGTATTTGATCGAATGAATTATAGGTTTTTGTTTCTCCTCTTCTTTTAATTTCACCTATATTTGATGTATATTTCAAATTGTATATATGGAATATAATTGCAAATATTTTTGTTTCAGATTTCACTTCTAGTTGATTCCTCGACACGAACTTTTGTTGTAAATTGTAATTGTTAGAGAGTTATAGATATTTATTATTTTTTTTATTTGATGTAGTTATATTTATTATATGATAAAATTCAAATATTTTAAATACTTTATATTGTTCTTAATTTTATATTTGTATGATGATTAAATGATTTTTTCGTATTAATTATGGTATTATTAATATGTGAAATACATGAAAAATAATACTAATAAAATAAATAAATTGTTGTTAGTTTAAATTCCTATTATTATAATTTTTTGAGACATGGTTGATGTAAAATTATAAATTATATAGTACAATATATTAAAAGATTATTTTGAAATATTAAAAAAATTTAAGGATTATTCTATAAATTTAAAAAATTACCTGAAATGATACCTGATATTAATGAAAACCAGTACAATTTCATACTAAAACTAAATCTAGTATTAGTACCAATACGGTATTTATAACATTATATTTGAGAGCTCCAAAGTTTGAGTGATAAAAATCAGAAGTGTTATTTCATTAAATTTTGATAAATATAAAAGGCGTCTCCCTGTTTTTCATAAAAGAAAGAAGTGACTAAAAAGGATAAAGATTCCTTTAAGATCACACGTATCAGATGTGGATAGTATTTTTGTTAGTTTACTAGAAGAAATAGAATCACAAGTGAAGTCCGCAAATACTACCCTCCCCTAGTTAGACAGTAGACAAAAAATTAATTTTAATGACCATTTTTTTAATTCAAAATTAAGATATGAAAGTGCAAGAGGAACACACTAGGGATAGGATGCCTTCACTCGAATGAATATAAGAAAGGGAAAGAAAGCTCGATACAACATGACATCTCTAGCATGTCCTTGTTCTCTACTCAGAGTAGGAGTAGAAGAACATAGGATCTTATGCTCAATTGCATGGTCCATAAATGTGCTTCTCTACTTTCCCCTTCTCCCTCGGCATTGTTAACTCTGTTATGAAATTTCACATGATTACGACGTCGTGTTTATTGTCAACTGTTTATGTTCGCAACCCCCAATATCTGTAACTTATATGTAGATTGTAGACGGCTCCTGCAAATTCATCGTAACAAATAGCGCCAAAAATGATAGTCGATCCAACGACCACCAGCTCATATCTCGCCCTTTATATAATAAAATTAATACGAAGGATATTTTGATAGGAGCTTATATAATCTTAATCAAATAGGACATAATTCATTAAATGGTTTTAATGCATGGAAATTAACTACTTTTCAGTAATTTAAATTTCTGAGATTTTATTTTTTTTTGAAAAAGGTCTTCACTTGGACCCCCTAATACGTACAAAATTTTGATTTTTTAAAATACTTTATATTATTCTAATTTGTGAAGCTAAGTATTTTCTTCAAATGTTTTATATTCTACCCTTTTTGATTTATTAATTTTTATAACAATTCTCATATTCTATCCTTACAAAATTCTTATAATTTTCTTAAAAAATTACACAAGAATCAAAGGATTTTATAATAAAAATTATTTATTTTAGTTTATCAATTTGAATTTACGTTATTGCAAAACTTATTCTTTTTTATTTTTAACATGATGAACATTTGACAACGAGTTAAAAAAATTATTTTATAAGAGTTTATATGAGTTGTTTGGTTTAAGGAATGAAATAGATAACGAATAGAATGATTATTCTGAAGAATAAAATAGATAAAGAATAGAATAAAATGAGTATTACTTTGTTTGGTTTACTGTTAAAGAATTTCTATACTATATTTAGTTTGAAAATATAAACTTAGAATGACAAAGGAATAACCAACAAAAAGATGAAATATAATAATAATAATTCTTCTTCTTCTTCTTCTTCTTCTTCTTCTTATTACTACTTTTTCACTTATTATTATTCTTATTAAATTTATTATTATTATTACTTTTCTACTTATTATTATTCATATTATAACTAATTTTATTATTCTTAATTATTGTTATTATTAATTGTATACTTATTAAATTTATTATTTTTATCAATTATATTTATTATTATTATTAATTTTATTATTATTATACTTATTGTTATTATTATTATTATTAAATTTATTATTCTTGTTAATTTACTATTATTATTGTTACTTTTCTGTTATTCTTATTATAATTAATGATAATAATAATAATAATAATAATTATTATTATTATTAATTATAATAAGAATAACAGAAAATTATTATTATTATTAATTTTTTCAATTACTATTATTATTATTAAATTTATTGTTTATATTATTAATAATTATTATTGTTAATTTTCTACTAATTATTAATTTATTATTATTATTATTATTATTATTATTATTATTATTATTATTATTATTATTATTATTATTATTTCCTGCGGTATAGAATAGCTAAAGACAAGGTATGGTAGTCTTTAGCTATTCTCCATAATTACGGAATAACAAAACCTCCTTCTCTTTTTCTCTTTCTCTTTTTCTATCCAAACACAAGAATATATAAATGTTAGCAATAGACAGAGAACAGAATTTCTATTTCATTGAACCAAACATACCATTAGTCTTTTAATGTAATAAAGATATCTATGAAATAACATGTTTTAGAACCTCAATTTTTGTTATACAATTAAAAATACTTTTACAATTTACATATTAATATTTTGTAACTGATTATATAACATCAACACTTAATAAATTTGAATGTGGATTAACATATATTACTCTTATATGCATATGTTATAACTGTAATAAACAAACTTTAATTTAAATTAAAAGAACAATATTTAATTAGGTTAAAGTTTATTTATATGAATAGTGTCCGGCGTAGTGAAGAAGAAGACCGGAGACTAATACCAAAAGAAACGTGATTAATCATGTATCATCGGCCGCGCAATATTAACAACAACAACAATGGTCCTAAGCAACAAGGCTATGATGACGGAGGCTGGCCGCTTTAATTAAGAAAATCCATAAATGCCAATCAACTATTCGTATTGTGTTGTGTGATTACAGAGAATTCAAAATCTGTACTTGCTTTATGAAGTAAAAAAACCCCAGTAGTTTGCATTTTTCTAAAAAACGAATTCATGTGCTTCAAACATCGTAAATGTGATACTCTCGAAATTTTTTAAATCACAATGATCTAAATCATTCCCAAAGCATAATGTTAGTTAATAAATTCATCATTAGTTCTAAGAGAGAAATATTCGTCATATACAAAAATATTTTATACAACACGTTCTAAGAGAGAAATATTCGTCATATACAAAAATATTTTATACAACACAACTACTCAAACTGTTACATAAAAATATATATATATTCAAACAACTTTACGCAAGTAATTTGATAGCACCACTTAATATTCGCTCTATTTATCACGTGCATCAGAATTATTGGCAATCTCTCAAATTCCAAAAAAATAGTAGTAAGGAATGAGTTGTCTATTCAGTAAGGATAGCCGATCGTACTCTTAAAATTAAATGACTCAATATATAAATATAAAACATTAGTCAAAGTGATTAAAACATACGTATAATAATAAATACGCAACATTAGTCAGTATAATCTGAACAATTAACAAATATTTCAAAATTTTACTAAACAATGATTAACACAAACATTAATTTATAGTTGTCATTAATGCTTTATCTCATAATTAACTAGATTGTCTAGGCCCTACTTAATCTACTAGGCTTACATCCAATAGTTTACCGGTTCATCTTTACTTATCATAATCTCTTTTTAAAGTGGAAATGTAATTAGATGTATATATATCGACACAGGGTACTTTAATTTCTCAATCTTACTTAGTACCTCAGTACTACTCTAGTACCTAGAAATTGGCACAGGATATCCCAAAACTTAGTACATCCCAACACTACTTTGATACGTAGCCATTGGCATAGGAAATCTTTGAGATTCAGAATGCCCCAGTACTTGTCCACAGACAGATACCTAGCTATCAATTGCTCATATTTACACAACCTATCAATCTAAGACCATCAATTATAGTCTATCTAAGGCAAGCCACATATTCTTGATTTTTACCAATTATTCAGAACATATTATTAGTCAGTCTCTATTTAATTAACATATTTTTCATCGAATTAACAAACATCACACTTCAATATATGTAATAAAATATAAACACGAAACACTTTGTAATTTGTTAATTATTTGTGAAATAAATAAACATAATTCATATATATAACTACTAATTATTAGTCTAATTAATGACTAACTCAAAATATCTATCACTACAAAATAATTTATTAGTAACAAAATGATACTCTATTCTAAGAGTAAAGTCTAAGATTATTATTACCTTAATTTCAGACTCAACTAATAGATATTTCAAATTTTTCCTTAATCAGATCTTAGGACCCAGAATTTACAAAATTTTACTAAACTAATTTAAGAAATTTTTCATCTCAAATATACTTAATATTCTAACATTATTCCCTTTTCCACTTTATTCTTAATTATAAATATAATATCCTTACTAACCTAATCATCATAATTACTAAAATACCCTTAACTAATTAAAAGTTCTATTTTATCCTCATTTATTTCAATTAATACCAAAAATGCCTTTCATGGGAGTAAATTTTAGATTTACCCTTCACCATATGCATTTCCTATTTTGGCTATTCGGGCAACTTAAATTTTTTAAAAATGTCATCTTTTTCGCCCTCTCCTCTTCTCCTATATCTCCTCTTCTTTTCTCATTTTCCAACCACCTTTTCTCTATTTTTAATCACTTTCTATGACTTCAATTATTGTCTCAAATAACCACAACATGTAGTTCAACGATAAACTAGTGAACGATGTTCTAAAGTTACAAAAAAAAAGACATAAAATATCAGTTGTAATTTAACTTATGTTTTAATAGATTTTGGGGTTGTTTACCTCTAAACTTTCTTCCGATTTTCTACAAAACAAATACAACGAGGGAATTTATGAGAGAAGTGTCACATGTTGATGAAAGATGGTACATTAAGACACATATCAACTGGAAAGAGTTGAGAGAAAAATGAGGAATAAGTTGTTTCATTGGTGGTCTTGGTTCTCTAATTATTCCAGATGTTGGCTTTTATACATGTTTAATAGTTTATCCAAATGTTTTACTTTGCTTTCTACTTTCTATCATTTCAGCTTTCTGATCAAAAAAAGTAACCCATTATTGGAGTAAAAAGTTATATAAAATAGAAGAATTCAAATTAACATAATGAATAAAGTAACACCAATACCAATAATAACAATATCTTAGTAGAAGTTTTATTGAACGTGAAGTATGGGAAGGTCCTGAAGTATGTAGTTTTACTCCCTAATTAGCAAAGAGATTGTTTCTAATAGAGTCACGTGAAAAAAATAAAAAATATATGCTAAATAAATAAATAACTAATGTACAAATATAAAATATCATAATCTCTTCCAAGAAAAAATCTCATCCATCCATAGGCTTGTTGACCAGCAGATCTCTCAGCTCAAGACCAGCTCATTTGTACACTCTTTGGACCTCCAGCCACCTTTCATCTCACCTCTTGGTCCAGACGAATCCAAAATATAAAAATAAATAATAAGGTAAAGAATAAAAATATAGGAAAAAATAAGTGAATAAATATACAAACAAGAAACAAAAAAAAACAAGAAGTAAATAAACAAGACAAACAAGTTATTACAAGAAAATGTTGAAGTTAAGTAAGGAAATGTTTAAGTTAAATAACTAATAGAAAAGTATTACACATTAAATTTTTAGGTTAAATACATGACATAATACTGTAAGGAAATTGTTTAAAAGACACAAGAGAAAGAGAAGAACTTCTCTATGTAAGATCCTTACCTATATCCTAGCACTTCAAAGCTTTTTATTGAGGGCTATATCTTCAATGAGTTTTAACAAAGCAATATCATTTTCTATCTCGTCTCTCAACTTTTCTTAGCCTTCTTTTTTTTCTTTTTACAGTATCTAAGTACAATCTTCTCACTATATTATCAGGATATCTCCTGTTAACATGTTCGAGCACTTAAATATTGTCTCTTTTTTACTAATATTAGTTACCTTTAATTTATCTCTTATCATTACATTAATGACGTCATCTCTTCTAACAATATTGCACATCTAACGAAGCATTATCATCTCCACGACTATTAACTTATGACTATACACTTATTCGATGGGTCAACGCTTTGCTCTATAGAGCATGACTGACCTAATGGTTAAACAATAGAATTTATCTTTGAGCTTGGGTAGTATCTTTTTGTTTTGTAAACTCCTGATGTATTTCTCCATTTAAGTCATGCAGATTTAATACGGTGAACAATGTCTTCATTGAACTCTCCATTGTTTTGGATAATAAATCTTAGATACTTAAAACACCCTTTATGCAGTATAACTTCTAAATCAATCTTTACCTTCACATCGGAAACCACCATATGGCCTGAAAAGTTACACTCTAAGTACTCAGTTTTAGTTCTACTCATTTTAAAATCCTTTGACTCTATTTTATCTCTTCAAAGTTCTAGCTTGACATTGACATCAGCTAAAACAATATCACTAACAAATGACATACACCAAGACACATCTCTTTAGATATTCTTGGCAAACTCATTCATCACTAATGTAGAAAAAAAGTGGCTCAATAAAGAGCCTTAGTGTAACCTAATATCGATAGAAAAATATTTTATATGTCATTATATCGTCTTTACTCTAGTCTTTACACCTTCATATATATTCCTAATAATTTGTATAAAATTATAGGGACTCTCTGAACTTCTAAACACCTCCACTTGATTTTTCTAAGTATCATGTTATAAGCCTTCTCTAAGTCAATAAAAACTATTTGTAGGTTATGTTATTTTCCTTGTAATGTTCTATTAATCGTTTAAAGAAATGTAAAGCTTCTATCATGGACTTTCCTAGTATGAAATCAAATTGACTCTCCGAGATAAGTGTTTTTTATAGGGAAGTGTAGTTAGGAAGAGAATAATACTAGTAGCTTAGTAAAAGATTAATGAAATGTGGAAGAAGGTAAGGCCATTAATTAAGCGCTGCTCTTTTTTTGTCTCGTAACTTTCGTCAGACATTTGACTTGCAATTCATAGTTTCAAAGTGAAGAAATGTATAATTATTTTAAGATTTTTGACATTTTTAAATTTTTAAATAATAAAATTAATACATAACAAAAATATAGTATGTAGTAGTTTTGTGGCAAAAGTAATAAATTAAAGTGATTGCTATATCAGTCACATCGATAAAGAACTTAACGTCGGACTGTTGTTATTAAAATTAAAAGTTTGAACATTTTAAGATTCTTTTTTAAATTTTGAGTAAGTATTATAAAATTGGTAAAGTTTTAAGATTTTTCTACAATAAACCATATATTTTTAAATATTTTATCTAATGTGACGTTAATAGATCACATGTCCGCTACATGTTTAATAATTTTACGATGTGACAATTCATATTAGCATCCTTTAAGTACAAACCTAACAATGAAATATTTTTACGAAAAATTTAAAATTGAAACATTTTATATCACTTTCAAAATTCGAGATAGTATTGAAAAAATTAAGTAAAGGTAATGATTTTTTTAAATTTACCCTTATATATTAATATATTATTGTATTTACTATAATTATATTAATAATTTTGTAATGATATTAGTTTTAATTTTATTAACCATTTTAACAATAATAATAATAATAATAATAATAATAATAATAATAATAATAATAATAATAATAATAATAATAATAATAAT
>JANZXR010000006.1:8641957-8669305 GCA_027575705.1 Erythroxylum echinodendron | reverse complement strand
ATAATAATAAATAATAATCACAATTAATAATTTAATATGAAATAATAATAATTTTTAAATATTTCACATATAAATAATAATCACAATTAATATAAAAAAGACAATCATCATAATATATATATAGAAATAAGAATAATACAAAGTATTTAAAATATTACAATAATATAATTTCATCATTTTATTTTTAATAAATAATAATTACATCAAAACATCCAATAAAAAAACAATAAATATCTTTAACTATTACAATTTATCATGATGAGAAAACAATGAAGTTGAATTTAAACCTGAAACAAAAATATTTACAATTACATCACATATGTAGAATTTAACATAAATTGATAAACATCAAATATAAGTAAAATTAAAATAAGAGGAAAAAAAACTGCAATAAAATTCAATCGTCAATGGGAGGATACCCGCTATAACTGCACTGACCTCAATTATCATTTGGTACAAAATCCTCATTATTGAGAGGAGCTTTGTCATCATTATCATTTAAATTTAATGCACCAAATGATATATCAATACCTTCACATCCAAGATTATCTTCCAAGTCATTGACTTCTACTAAATTCGGTTCTTTAGAAACCCAATCCGCTAAAAGATCGATGTTATCAATAGAAATTGGATCAGTTGAACTATTTGTATTATTAAGACTCACAACAAACAATAAAATTTAATTATTAGAAAATTATAATAAATTATATCAAATTAATAATGATAATAACATATCTTTTCTGAAAATTCCCAATAATTCATATTTCCAACAATTACAAACATGCATAAAACAATTTTCAATTCCAACAATTTCCAAAATTCACATTTTCAACAATCATAAAATATGCATAAAACAATTTCCAATTCCAACAATTACAAAATATTCATAAAACAATTCTCATTTTCAACAATTCCCAACAATTCTCATTTCTAACAATTCCCAAAAATTCTCATTTTTAACAATCACAAAATATTCATAAAATAATTTCCAATTTCAATAATTCTCAACAATTCACATTTCCAAACATGTATAAAACGATTTCCAGTTTCCAACAATCACAAAACATGCATAAAATAATTTTCAATTCCCAATAATTCACATTGCCAACAACTACAAAACATGCATAAAATAATTCTCAATTCCTAACAATTCACATTTTCAACAATCACAAAATATTCATAAAACAATTTCCAATTCCAATAATTTCCAACAATTACAAAACATACATAAAACAATTCCCAATAATTTTCATCTACAATATTCACATTTTCGACAATCACAAAACGTTTATAAAATAATTTCCAATTACAACAATTCATAAAAATTCACATTTCCAACAATCACAAAAAGAGATATAATTTAATTATTAGAAAATTATAATAAATTATATCGAAATGAATAATAATAATAATAATGATAATAACATACATTTCTCGAAGCTTTAATTTGTATCGAACAAAAACCAAATCATTCAACCTCTTATGCTCCAATTTGTTTCTTTTTTTTAGTAGATAAATTCAAATGCCCTCCAATTTCGTTCACAGCTTATTGCACTCACACATTGACTTAAATCTGAATTGTAAACCTTTTCAGCTTTGGAACGCTACTTTCGAATTGATCCCACCAAGAAATTGTAAGTTATAAGATAACAAAAGTAGCGTTTTAAATAAAATATAGTGTTAATTAATTTTCAACAAATAAGAAAAAGGAAAAAACAATACCTGGAGAAAGTTTTCTTCTTTGTCGAATAGTAATCAGCAAAAGTTTTCCTCTTTGTCAAATAGCAATCAGCATTCCAAAATCTCCATAAGACAACTTATAAAGCTCCATTTGTGAGCTTAAAAGATCTTGCATCACGTCAATGTTAACTATTGTTGTAACAGTTAAAAGCATTCCTCTATTAACTTCAGCTTGCTTACTAAGATCCAATCTAAAATAAATACCAGGATTAAAAAATGCTCTAGCTACAAACAACAGAGAAAAAAGTTCTCTTTCCCTTCTCTCATTAATGATTGAAAGATATAATGTATACAAAGAAGGCCTATGTTTCAGATTGACCCTAATCGCTTCCGTCGCTCTTTCTATGGCATCAAAAATATAACTCATTGTTAGCTTTTCTTTACTGTCAGCCAAGCAAATCACCCTCACCAAAGCCTTACAAACTCAGATAATAAATTGACATTGAGACCAAAATTCTCTATCTTCCAAGATAATATTACAAACCTCCACTCCAGCATTAGACCTAGCATGCTGAGATGCAATCCACTTATCACCTGTAAACATTTATCCTAATTCTTTCTTCAGCGAAACAAAAGACTGAAGTGATAAGAAATTTGTTGCAAATCTTATCATAGCAGGATGACACAAAATCCTACTATTGGTAAATTCCTTTCTCATCAAATTCAACACCCATGCACGATTATAAATGAATTTTGTCACCTTTTTAGATTTCTACATAGTCTCATCAATAACAGGAAAATACCTAGGATCTCCTATATTTTCCAGTATTAGTTCAATTCAATGTGCAACACAAGGGGTCTAAAAAAAGAATTATACGTATTATGCAATCTTTTTCCTACCGCTTTATAAGCGAAATCATTGTCAGTAATAAATTGAACAATGTTTTCTAGCCCTACTTCATTTACAACTTCATCAAATATCCTAAACAAAGTCTTAGTATTTCTAATAAGTCTAGGTGCATCAATAGATTTCAAAAACATAGAGCTATTTGTAGAATAAACCAAAAAATTAATAACAAACTCTTGTCTCCTATTTGTCTAACCATCACAAATGACTGAACATCCATAAGTACCCCAACTCACTCTTCTTTCAGACAAATAACTTCTAATTTAAGAAACAGAACAACTCAAAAGTTTACCTCTTAGGTCATCAACCGAAGGACCTTTGTATCCTGGACTATAAGAGGTTATTGCATCCATCATAAGTTGACAATAATAAAACTGAGAAGCATTAAATGATGAACTTGTATCATACCACTATCTAACTACTTCCATATCGACATTGTGAGCTGCATCTCTTGATTGCATTGCACTACAAATCGAAGGTTAGGCTCTAGGGTTATTCATGGTGCAAAGAAACTAGTCTGCCTTCTTCGCTTTCTCACATCAGGTTCAGGTACTTCTTCTTGGGCCTGATATGGAATACTGTCAGTACCACTACCACCACTACCACTACCACTACCACCTTCAACATTTCCATAATCACCACGAAAACTAGAAAACGAACTTCCACTATGAATTTCAAAATTCAACCTTTCCCTTCTAACCCTCTCATGTTGATATTCATCAAGTAATGTTTCCATCTGCTACTTCGCATCATGACTTACTTTTTTACAAGGTTCCACCTCTCCTTTAACCCCAGCTAAATGTTTTTTTAATCAGGTAATTCCTCTACCTTTCAAATGCTTGTTACAAAACAAGAAAATAGTATAATACTTCATTCCTGAAAACAATGCAACATGAGTCCAAGCTGGATCATTGTATCTTCCTGAAGTGGGTTAATCAGCAGTACTTGATCTTCCTTCAATTTATCTATAAAAATAAATGAATGCATATATCAAAATACATAACACATAATTTCATTACATAATATGCATATCTATCTTATATAATATAACTTATTTTGTATTATTACATTACGCACAATTCAATTTCGTGGAACACAATTCACTATACGTCAAAAACTAACAATTCATTATTCAACATATATAATTAGTTAATTCCAACAATCACAAAACATATATAAACATTTTTTATTTCCAACAATCACAAAACATATATAAACAATTATCATTTCCAATAATCACAAAACATTCATATAATAATTTCCATTTCTAACAATCACAAAACATTCATAAAACAATTTTCGTTTCCAACAATTCCCAACAATTTTTATTTCCAACAATCACAAAACATTCATAAAACAATTTCCATTTCCAATAATCACAAAACATTCATAAAATAATTTCCAGTTCTAACAATTCCCAACAATTCACATTTCTATTAATCACAAGACATTCATAAAACAATTTTCAATTTCCAACAATCACAAAACATTCATAAAATAATTTCCATTTCCAACAATTTTCATTTTCAATAATCACAAAACATTCATAAAATCATTTCCATTTCTAACAATTTACAACAATTCTCATATCCAATAATCACAAAACATTCATAAAACAATTTCCAATTTTCAACAATTTTCATTTCCAATAATCAAAAAATATTCATAAAACGATTTCCATTTCCAACAATTCTCATTTCCAACAATCACAAAATATTCATAAAACAATTTCTATTTCCAACAATTTCTATTTCCAACAATCACAAAACATTCATAAAATAATTTTTATTTCCAACAATCACAAAGCATTCATAAAACAATTACCGTTTCTTATTCAATTGTTCATTTCATACACATATATTCATAACATAATGATCAAGTCGAAGGATATATTAATAACATAAGGATAAATTTGCTTCTTTGAAAATGTTTTTTTTCTTATTTAAAGTTTTGAATCTTCTTTTCATTTCTAAAAAAACCATAATATTATATATTAATAACATGAGAATCAAGTTGCTTCTTTGAAAATATTTTTTTTTCTTATTTAAAGTTTTGAATGTTCTTTCCATTTCTAACAAACCATAATATTATATACATCATTCTATATTTCGTTCTTAAATATATATAAGTTTCTTTTACAATTTTTAATTGACATTAATAAGTCTAAGTATAAATGATTGGAACCTACAACATGTCCACAATTTGAACAAAAGTAATTCTTTTTGGGATACATTTATTACATCACTACTTTCACATATTATCTATTATAAATATTTATGATACCCTCATACCCCACACATATATATTACGAAATAATTTAATTTCAACATATTTATACTCAATTAATTAATAATAATTACAACCGAATTATTATCATAGATGTCTTGGATAAACTTAAACCAATATCTATTTTATAACATAACCACTCCAGAAATAAATAAACCAAACAATAATTCATCTCCAATTTTTAATCCAACCACGCAAATCACAAAACAAAACCATAAGCATAATGTCTCATTGAATTCAACATTGAATCCAATGTTCAATTCAGAAATCACAATATCACCATAACACCGTAACCATTTCAACATTTCAACTCCAATATTCAATTCAGAATATCACAAATTCACAACACTGTCGTAAGTCAATAAACATTTACAACTCCAATTCTAACCCAATTTACAAATTCACAACTCCAATTCCAATCCAACCAGCCAAATCTCATTCACAATCAATAATGCAATATTTATAACCACACCAGAAATATCAACTCACAAATCCAATATCAACCCAATCACAAAATCAATTCACATTTCTAATATCAATCACAATAGATAATGCATTATGCAGGAAAAAATTACACTAAAAAACTCATAAAACACACCCAAAATTAATTCACTATCTTCGGCTTTGGGTATGGCATAGTGGTGGGCCGGTGATGCTTGCGAACATGGTGGTGCGGTGTGTGGTACAGTGGAGGTGGTGCGGTGTGTGGTAGTGGTGGTGCGGTGTGTGGTGATGGTGGTGCGGTGTGCGGTGGTGTGACGATGTGCGGACATGGTAGAAGAAGAAAACCATCAGCGGTGATCTGCGGACGTGGTGGTGCTGTGCGGTTAGGAGGTGCGGTGGTGGTGCGGTGGTGAGTGAAGAAGAAGAAGTGAGATACTAAGATGAGGTAGAAGAAGATGATGGTGAGTGATGGTTTGGTGCAGCTGAGAGTGAGAGTGAGATAGTGAGAGTGAGAGATGAGGTAGAAGAAGAAGATGAAGAAGTACTAAAGTGGTGTGTGGGTGGCGAATGAGAGAAGAAGATGAAGAACAGAAGAAGGTTGCGTTTGACGTAAAGTTAGAGACATAGGTTAGGTTTTAGATTTTGCAAAATGGTCCCTCATTTTTTAGAAATTACGGTATCAGTTAGTATTTGGCAGGTATTTCAGATATCGACTGGTAATTAGCGATACCGACTAGTATCGAAGGAATGGACACTGTTCCAATAATCTACCGGTACGAAACGATATCCATTCCTTTGATTAGGACCCACAATGTTCTTACATTTGGTTGAATATGGAACAAGAGAGGTTTTGGAGAATAGTTTCTTGGAAGCTTCTAGAAAGGAGCTGCTGTTCATACAACTCTGGCCAACATTGTCATGATTTGTGGTAGTATCGAAACAGGCACTAGCCCTTAATTTTTCGTTCTTCAGGTTGTTGGAATTATGCCCACAACCCAATCGTCATGTAATAGATTGAACACCTTTGTTTTGAGATTATTAACTTTGTTTAATAACATAAAAAATGATTAAATTATCATATTATGTGTAATGTTTTATCCTAATATGATTAGTTCTTGATTAAATTTGTACACTTTCCATCATAATGGAAATTATGATAATGAGAGTCAAATTTTTAGGGTTTAATCTAAAAGTGTTCTTGATAATAAGATCATTAAATAAGGACTTTAATGATCTGGGTAAATCAATATGTATGTAATAGTATCTATTGGATGCATATTAGTAGATCTTATTTACTAAGTTACATATATAAATGATGCATATGGAGATATGATCATTAAACTGACCAAACTGAGAATTCCCAATAGTTAATATTACCCATGAACTGTCAAGTGAGATATTCTCATAAGGATTTAAATGTATATTTTTCCTTTCACCTGAGATTATCATAGGAATCAATAGGTCACTTATTATGTTTTGATGCTAGACACCTAATATGTAAAAATGCTAGTCGAATGGTTATTGGATATAATTAAGTACCTATCTGATTAGTGGTGAGTCAATAAGGGATCCATCGACTCTAGGTAATGAATTTGAGCTCTATGTTATCATTGATCTTAATAGTTGTATTAAAACTTTGGCCAGGGCTATTGAATGAGTGAGGAAAGGAGTCTCTTAATTCATTCACCAATCATTAATAATTGATATGTAACATAGTTGATTATCTAATAGGGTTTGACAATTAAATCATACCTTAAGATAATCTGGAGTTGTAGTGATGAAAGGTAATAATACATTATCCTTAATCAGATTCTGTCTTTGTAAGGTTTTTACTTCACACTATCCACTCATTAAGGAGTGTTGTTAGACGCTAACCTTGATTAGTAATTAATTGGATTAATTACTACCAACTTAGTGATAAACCTATGTAATCACATACTTACGAGTGTAATATTTTCTATTTATGATTATTTAATTTATTATGAGATAATTTATTAAATAATCTATACGGCATATTATTATATTTTTTGCTAGCATTGAAAATATAATTAATATTGGCAACTCTTTTGTGGGAAATAAATAAATAAAACAAAATAAGATTTTGTTTTATTTCTTTTTGAAAAATTAAAATATTAAATTATACTTGTGCATTTTTTTCAACCAGACGCACCTTTTCATTTTATTAATATTGAAGTCAGTTGTTTTATTCTGTAACAGATAAGGGTATACATACGTTTAAAATCATAAACAAAGAGAAGTGAAGGAGTTTTGTCTCTCTCATTTTTGTAACATTTAAAGTAAAACGAAAAGAAGAGAGGTTGTTAACTCTCTTATTATTTTAACGTTTAAATAAAAAAGAGAGAAAGAGAAGAAAAATTGTTTTCTCCATTCTTGAAGAAAGGGTTCTTAAAATTCCACCATAGGTATATCAAGTGTTGAAAGTGGGACATATTTCTCGGTGTGAAGTGCCTAGAGACTTCATATTTTTGAAGTTCACTGCCGATTAATTATCATAAATTTAAAGGCATTTGTCTTTTCCTATTCTTGTAATTAGTATGAATTTTAAACGCAATAGATGAATAAAAGATTGCAATTTTTTATTTCCATTGCGTATGCAATCCTTCAATTTGTATCAAAAACAGGTTTTGCATTTAACATCATATTTAAAAAATGCCAATGTTATGATTTGTGTATTTTATTGTGTTCCTTGTTTTAACACATGGAAGTTGTTCATTCAATCTATAACAGCATATTGGTTTCATGTTGAAATTGATTTCACTTGGAAACAGAAATCGGGAAACTTACATGCTGTAAATCTTGTTCATTAAATATGGAAGAGATTATCTTCGTTTCACTTTGAAATTGATTCCACTTGGAAATGGAAAACTTACATGTTATTCATTCAACATGCATGAGTTTATATTTATAAATGGATTTAATTGTAAATGTTGTTTGGACAGGCGATATGATCACTAGTGTTATTAAAATTGTTTTAATAACATGAAATCTTGACCCTTTAAAAGTTATTGAGTTTATTTTGATATAATATATGATGTTTTATCAAAAGGAATTTTCCACCCGAGTAGATAATAATATTTATTTTGTTTACAAGGAATGACATGATAATCAAGTGATTTGTAGTTCACGGATAAATAATATTTTCTATTGCATATGACGTGTGTGTGAGGAAAAATTACTTAATTTTAAACTTTTGGCCTAGAATACTTGGGGAGTATAATATTAATTAATTCTCTATCACTTGGATGGATAAACTCAACTATACTAATAGGAACAACTTGACAACCAGGAGATTATATTGTATTGAGCCTACTATAAATTTTATATGATAAAATAGGCAATTTACCACTATTTAATTATGCATGAGCAACGACTTGAGAACCAAGAGGCTTATTCATATTTTAAAGTTTTTTATATCATTTAGATAAAAGTCTATGTCTTAATGATATATCGTTGTATTCTTGTTTTGGTATATTTCTTTTTATTATTAGATTTTGCAAAATGTCTACTATATCACTGTGAAGCATTCTTGATGCTAACAAGCTAGTTGGTAACAATTTTGATGATTGGTACCGTAATCTGAGAATTGTTCTTATGCACACAAAAATTATCGAAGCGATTGATAAACTTGTGAAGGAAGCACCTTCTCAGGAAGTTGGTGATGCTAATGCATTGGATTCATATTTTAAGTACAATGAATAAAGTACTAATGCCAAGTGCATTATTCTGGCATTAATGAGTTCTGAACTCCAAAGGCAGCAAATCCTCCACAGATCATTGAGTATCTTAAAAAGCTGTATGGGTCACAAAGTAAGAGTGCTAGATACCAGTTATCTAACTCCCTATTCAAGTTTGGACTGAAGCCCAAATCTCCTGTGGAACCTCATGTTCTTAAGATGATTGATACTATAGAACAACTTTAGAAGTTAGGGTGAACACTAAGGAAAGAGCTATCACAAGATTTGATCTTATATTCTCTTACTAATAATTTTTCACTTCATTGTTAACTTTAACATGAACAAGTTGGACTGTGATCTTCATAAAATTAAGATGCTCAACTTGTTGATCGATTATGAAAATCAAGTAGCATCGTCTGAGAAGGTGAAAGTGTCAAGGTTTATGAATCTGGTTGGTAACTCTTCTAAGCGCAAGTATAAGGGCAAGAAAAAGCCCAAGAAAAATCATCCTGCACCCAAGGGTATTTGGAACAAATCCAAGGGTAAGGAGAAGAAAGTTGACTAAAGGATGTTGAATGTTTCTTCTTTACAAAGAAGGGACACTAGAAGATGAATTGCCCAGAGTATTTGGCTTCTTTGAAAGGACAGAAACAAGGTGGGACATTTATGAAAAATGTTTTCATGATTTCTTTAACTACTGTTGACTCTACTAAATGGGTATTAGATACTGGTAGTAGCTTTAACATCTGCAATATGTTGTAGGGTCTAAGGATCAATAGGATATTGAAGAAGGAATAAGTCAAGCTACAACTTGGGAATGGAG
The DNA here is from genome assembly GCA_027575705.1 of Erythroxylum echinodendron. Taxonomy (NCBI): domain Eukaryota; kingdom Viridiplantae; phylum Streptophyta; class Magnoliopsida; order Malpighiales; family Erythroxylaceae; genus Erythroxylum; species Erythroxylum echinodendron. Next base: position 8,659,470 of record JANZXR010000006.1, on the reverse strand, counting down.
CAAGTGTTGCTACCATAGCTGTAGGAACTATTTCTCTTGTTATGCCTATGGGAAAGACTTTATTGTCAGAAGATTGTTATTATGTTCCTAAGTTTGTTTCGAACATTATTTCCATTTCTTTATTAGATAAGCGTGGATTTCATACAATCTTTAGGAATAACCAATGTAATATATTTCATAGTGATGAATTATATGTAAGTGGTTATTTACAATATGGTCTTTATGTCTTACCTGAAATAGTTATTTATCTAATTATGAATGTTTCTAGTCAAAAAAGGAAGAGAGATATTCAAGCAAATCAAACTTACCTTTGGCATTATAGACTTGGTCATATTGGTGAGAAAAGAGTAAACAAGTTGCACAAAAAAAGATGTCTTAGTCAATATGATTATGAATCATATGAAACTTGTTAATCTTGTCTCAAAGGCAAAATGACCAAATCTCCTTTTACTGGAAATAGAGAGAGAGTTGGTGAACTTTTAGGACTCATACATACTGATATATGTGGGCTTATGAAAGTTCATGCTAAAGGTGGATATTTTTATTTTATCACCTTTATTGATGATATGTCAAGATATGGATTTATGTATCTTATGAAACACAAGCCTGAACCATTTGAAACATTCAAAAGATTCCGTAGTGAAGTTGAAAAACAAACTGGTAAGAGTGTAAAGGCACTAATATCTATGATTTTGTTGATTTTCTAAGGCAAGATGGAATCTTGTCTCAGTGGACTTCTCCAGGAACACCACAACACAATGGTGTTTCAGAAAGAAGAAATCAAACTTTATGGATATAGGAAGATCCATGATGGGATTCACTGATCTTCTATCTTCCCATGGGGATATGCTTTAGAAGTCGTTGCCTATTTATTAAACAAAGTTTCTATTAAATTAGTCACTAAAACTCCATATAAGATGTGGAAAATACGTAAGCCTAACCTAAAACATTTGAAAGTTTAGGGTTGTCTAGCTTATATCAAGAGATTGCTGCCAGATAACCTTGAAGCGAGGTCAGACAAGTGTTGATTTGTTGGCTATCCTAAGGAAACTATGGGATACTATTTCTATCACCCTTCTGAACAGAAAGTGTTTATGACTAGAAATGCAACTATTTTAGAAAGGGAGTTCCTTAATGAAAGAAGTCATAGTGTAGAAATAAATCTTGATGAAATTCAAGATTCTAACGAGTCAATACAAGCTTAAAAACATCAGATGCATATTGAGCAACCTTTACTTGATGTCTTGAAGTTGACACAAAGGGTACCAGCCTTAATAATTGAGGAAGAACCTATTATACATGAGCTTCTTAGAAGGACTACTAGGGATCGTCGTGCACCAGATAGATTAAATTTAATGGTGCAAGGTGATGGATAATCATTTTGATGATTTCCTATATATTGATGATGATCCTAACACTTACAAAAAGGCTACAGCAAGTCCAAATCATGAGAAATGGATTAAGGCCATGGAATCTGAGTTAGAATCCATAAAAATCAACAAAGTATGGATTTGGTTAATCCCTCAAAAGATATAAAACCTATAGGATGTAAATGGGTATTTAAGAAAAAGATTGGAGCAGATTGGAAGGTTGAAACCTATAAAGCCCGTTTTGTAGCTAAGGGATATAATCAAAAGGAAGGTATTGATTATGATGAAACTTTTTCCTCTGCAGCAATCCTCAAATCTATTCAGATTCTACTTACTATAGCTGCATATTATAATTATGAGATATGGAAAATGGATGTGAAAATAACTTTTCTTAATGAAGAGCTCAAGAAAGATGCCTATATGACTCAAACTGAAGGTTTCACATTGCCATTTGCTGCTAATAAAGTACGTACGCTACAAAGATCCATTTATGGATTGAAGCAAGCTTCACGAAGTTGGAATATTCGCTTCAAAACAACAATCGCAAAGTTTGATTTTGTTAGATGCGAAGAAGAGCCATATGTGTACAAAAAGTTTAGTGGGAGCATAATTATTTTCCTATTGTTGTATGTAGATGATATATTGCTAATAGGAAATGATGTACTAGCCATACAAAAGACAAAGATTGGCTATCTGAATAGTTCTCCATGAAGGATTTGGGAGAAGATCAAGGAATCAAGATCTATAGAGATAGATCAAGGAAGCTGCTAGGGCTCTCCCAATCCATGTACATTGATATTATCTCAAAAAGGTATCACATGGAAAATTCCAGAAAAGACTATCCACCGATAGGCATTGGAATTTTCTTAATAGTTAGGATTATCCTAAAACCCTAAAATAAAGAGAGCGCATAAGTAGGGTCCCATATGCTAGTGCAGTAGGATCTATCATATATACCATGACATGTATAAGGCCCGATGTAGCCTACGCGCTAGGAATAGCGAGCAGGTTAAGGTAATGCAGCTGAGGAACATTGGAAAGTGGTTAAAACCATCCTTGAGTACTTGAAAAGAACTAAGGACCAATTCCTCATATACTGAGATTATGACTTAAAAGCTAATAGGCTATACTGATGTTAGTTTTATGTCAGATAAGGATGATAGCAAGTATACTTCTGGTTATATTTTTACTTTGAATGGAGGAGCAATGAGTTGGAAAAGTTCCAAGCAAGCTTCTGTAGCTGATTCAGTTACTGAAGCAGAATATATAGCTGCATGCGATGCAGCTAAGGAAGCTATTTGGATGAAAAGGTTCTTAATTGAACTTGGTGTGGTTCCTTCGATAAAGGAAGTTGTTCCTTTATTATGTGACAATACCGATGCTATTACACAAGCTATAGGTCACACCAAAGATACAAATATGTTCTGTGAAAGTTTCATCTGCTTAGAGAAATTATTAAGCATGAGGATGTTCAAATTCAAAAGGTTGAAGGAAAGGAGAATGTTGCAGATCCCTTCACTAAGGAACTTGGATCAAAGGAGTTTGATAAGCACAAGTAGAAAATAAAATTGAAGTTCATGACCGATTGGGTCTAGGTTAAGTAGGAGATTGTAGGAATTATGCCCATGACCCAATCATCATGTAATAGATTGAATACCTTTGTTTTGTGATTATTAACTTTGTTTAATAATATGGAAAATGATTAAATTGTCATATTATTTTATTGTTTTTATCCTAATATGATAAATCCTTGATTAAATTTATATTCTTGCCATCATAATGGAGATTATGATAATGAGAGTCAAGTTTTTAGGGTTTATCTAAAAGTGTTCTTGATCATAGGATTATCAAATAAGGACTTTAATGATTCATTTAGATCAATATGTATGTAATATTATCTATTGGATGAATATTAGTAGATCTCATTTACTAAGTTACATATATAGATGATACATATAGAGATATGATCATTGAACTGACTAAATTTAGAATTCCCAATGGTTAATATTACCTATGAACTGTCAAGTAGGATATTCTCATAAGGATTTAAATATATATTTTTCTTTTGACCTAAGATCATCATAATAATCAATAGGCCACTTATTATGTTTTGATGTCGGACACCTAGTGTGTAAAAATGCTAGTTGAATGGTCATTGGATATAATTAAGTACCTATTTGATTAGTGGTGAGTCAAGAAAGGATTCATCAACTCTACGTAATGAGTTTGAGCTCTATATTGTCATTGATTTTAATGGTTGTATTAAGACCTTGGTCAGGGCAATTGAATGAGTGAGGAAAGGAGTTTCTTAAGTCACTCACCAATCATTAATGATCGACATGTAACATAGTTGGTTGTCTTATAGGGTTTGACAGTTAAACCATATCTTAGGATAATCCGGAGTTGTAATGATGGAAGGTTATAATGTATTATCTTTAATCAAGTTCTATCTTTGTAAGGTTGTTATTTCACACTATCCGATCGTTGGGGAGTATTGTTAGACGCCAACCTTGATTAGTAATTAATTGGAATTACTATCGGCTTAGTGATGAATCTATGTGGTCACACACTTACGAGTATAATATTTTTTGTTTATGATTATTTAATTTATTATGAGATATTTATTAAATAATATATGGCGTATATAATTAATATTGGCAACTCTCTTGTGAAAAAAAATAAATAAAATAAAAAAAGTTTTTGTTTTATTTCTTTTTAAAAAATTTTAAAAATTAAATTATATGTGTGCGTTTTTTTCAACCAGACGCACCTTTGCATTTTATTAATGTTGAAGTTGGTTGTTTTATTCTATAAGAGATGAGGGTATACATATGCTAAATCATAAACGAAGAGAAGAGGAGTTTTTGTCTCTCTCATTTTTGTAACGTTTAAAACAAAACGAAGAGAAGAGAGGTTGTTAACTCTCTCATTGTTTTAACGTTTGAATCAAAAAGAAAGAAAGAGAAGAAAATTATTTTCTCCATTCTTGAAAGCAGTGTTCTTCAAATTCTACCGTAGTCATATCAAGTATTAAAAATGGGACGTATTTGTCGGTGTAGAATGCATAGAGACTTTGTATTTTCGAAGTTCACTACTGATTAATCCTCATAAATTTCAGGTATTTGTCTTTGCCTTTCTTGTAATTAGTATGAAGTTTAAAGATGAATAAACGATTGCAATTTTTTGTATATCCACTGCGTATGCAATCCTTAACAGGCATCATCATCTTCATACTATTGGACTCGATCTTTGGTTTGGTGCCTTCCCATTGATTACGGCTAACTTGGTTCAATCATCTTGTATGTAACCATTGTTCTCTTCCCAATAATTGTCCCCCCAACCATTTTAATTAGCATTCTTGAGAGATGTGACCATTGGTAGCACAGATTTGAATTTGCGAAGATAGAAGATTGGCAAAGAATAATAAGATTAAAGAGTGCTTCTTCGGAGGACTTTGAATAAGACTTCTTTTCAAGATGGCGAGGTTCGGCTGCTGCTTTGGGCTGCCTGGCAGAAGGAATGAAAATATGGTGAGGATCAACTCTGATTCGGAAACATATGTATTATAATTTGAAGTTTGTTGACTAATGTGATGCTTATTCTTAACTTCTCTGTCGTGTGAACTTTAGGTTGACAAGGTTTTGTTGAATAAAGTTGGCCTCAACAAGACTCTGAAATCCCCGAAAGGTGGGCCTGACTACCCAGTTAAACATTTAAAGACTGAGTCGAGAAAAGCAACTTTTACAGTGTCAGCACCTGATGATAAGCAGAACAAGTTTGCAAGTGTCAGGGAGATGAGCTGTAAGACTCTGTGGATGGACGAAGCTCCTGAAGTGGCATATGAAGGGGAAGATGAGCATCAAGAGAATTTGTTGATGAAGAGGGATTTATCAGATTTGGATCTGCAATCTTTCATGGGTAATTCAAATAGATATCAACTTAGTACTGAAAGGACGAGGATGGGCTCCTCTAATGCTTTTACCACTGGGCTCACTAAGCATAATACAAAAATAACTGAAAATGATGAGAAGGGTGTCATTGATGTGGTCGAAAATGGACATGTTAGTGATCCTGGGTTTTGTAAAACTCAGTTCCGCGATTCTCCAAAGCTCAAACGTTCCTGCTCTAATCTGGAAACAAATGAGGTGCTGAAGGTATTGGCAGAGATGTTAGCTCCTTCGAAATTGCTCTTTTCTGGGGAATCACATGATCAATCAGAGAAGTGGAGAATGCTAGGTAGCCCTGCATCTCTAAGAAGCCATTGCAGCGCTGAGAAAGTGATATTAAGGAAGCATTCTTCAAGCCAAGTCCTACCTTCGAGGAGTAGAAAGCTGCAGTGGAGATTGTTCCTTTGGAGCCACAGAAATCTGCATAAACAATTGACTGCAAAACAACAACAGCAAGCAGTAAGTACTTCTTTCAACCAGCAAGGCGGATACCATTCGGATACAATTGAACCGAACCGTTCTGTGTTTTTAAACAGAACACAATCTATGGGGTCATTTATTGGAGAATCCTTGAACAAGGACCAATATGGCAATGGAGGTATAGAAGAAAGCTGGAGCGGCTACGGGGATTCATTTTCTGGTTTTTGGCGCCATAACCAGTGGGTTGCTTTCCGAACGAAATCTTCATGCTTCTCAAGAGTTGATGAGTGGGTTAAAGATCTTGAGACTCAAATGCCACCCCCCGACGATGACGATGATGAGGGTAGCGACGATGGCACTGCCTTCCCACCATCTCCTGAGAATGACAAATCGCTAACGAGAAGCATGTCCGCAATTACTCGATGTCCAGATAATAGCTTGTCTGAGGAGATTCTAATTGGTAGCAGTATGATCCAGTCCTTGAATACCTCCACAACTTCGGCTCATATTTCTTCAATTGGATTAAAAGCCATACCCATCATGTCACACTTCTCTAGTCTTCGATCTGTTAACCTGTCTAATAATTCTATAGGTATGTTTCTGGTTAAAGGTGGCAAAGATACGGATCTCTTTTGTTTTGGATGCTAGATACTTGTTGGTATTAAAGGAGCTGCATGTTTGTTTCTTCCTCGGTTTCAGTTTGCATAACCTCAGGATCATTGCCAAAGGGCCTTCATGTGTTAAACTTGTCAAGAAATAAGATCAGCACTATCGAAGGACTGAGAGAACTAACTCGATTGCGAGTGCTTGATCTCAGATATAATCACATAGCTCGAATAGGACAAGGTGTCATTCCTAATAAACTGAATATTTATCAATTCCTTTTTATATCTTACATTTTTCTTTTTCCCGAGAATTGACACCTTCGACTTCTCTTTTACGTGGATTGAATTTTCATGGGTGTTTGTGATGTCAGGACTGTCAAACTGCACAACAATCAAGGAACTTTTTCTTGGTGGCAATAAGATTAGTAATGTTGAAGGACTGCATAGGCTCCTGAAGCTCATAGTCCTGGACTTGAGCTTTAACAAGATTACAACTGCCAATGCTTTGAGTCAGCTTGTTGCCAACTACCACTCTATGCAAGCTCTAAATTTGTTGGGCAATCCCGTCCAGAGCAACATTGGTGATGATCAGCTTCACAAGGCAATTTCCAGTCTTCTTCCAAAGCTTGTGTACTTGAACAAGCAGCCCATAAAATCAAAGAGAGTAAGGGCGGTCGTCACAGAGAGTGTTACGAAAGCTGCCCTCGGGACCCCCTACAACTGTCGCAGAAAGGCGATAAGGAGAGTCAGCAGCAGTGTCTCATCCTCCAGCGTCAGTAGAAACAGTGCCAGTAGTGCATATAGAAGCAGGAACAGGGTAAAAAACCAAACCAATTACCTAAAGAAGACATCATCTTTACGTTCTTCTTCGTTCCGTTGAAAGATTCTTCTTTCAGGAGTATGTTCAGTTCTTGGCAATGGTTTTGCTCTCAACGGTTTTCACCACTGCCTTGAAGCTACTCGCACATTTGTGGTATTCCTCAAGACCTTCGTTCTTTCTTGGATGTGTGTGTGTGTGTGTGTGACTGTTGGATTTCTTGGAATTCCAAAGTGATGTAAGCTTGACACATTTACCTTAACAATAATAAGGGTGAGAAGTTGCAGTGCTAGACCAGAGCATCCATCGAGACCAAATTGGACGTTTATTGATAGGTTAGAATTCAGGCTTTACCAACGTGAGTGCCATCTCTATGTCCTCTTGCATGGGCATGGGCATGGGCATGTTAAAAGATGCATGAAATCAAGAAATAAATAAGAAAGAGAAGCAATAGAGAATTGGTATTTGGTATTATCGGGAACCAATTGTTTCCTTAGTTTAGTTGCAGGACGCTATGAGCATGACTGCATGACAGAAACTGGTACATCAATGAAAGCTACTGTAAAGCCAATGGGGCAACCGTTTGATCAAATAGAACTAGCTTATGATGTGAAGACGACCAATTTTTACTAGTATTTTCATTATAGTTGCAACTACAGTAATAAACCGTTGAATTTCAGTAGATTAGTTAGTAGTAACAATTCGATATAATTAATGAAACAGCAACCTGCTTATTCTGTAATCAGCTTCACAATATTACTTATGGTTGAACAATTATAACTCGACAGCAAAATGAAACTAAAAACTCTTAACAAATTTAATTCTATATTCTTGCATACTCCCTGCCTCGACTTGAGTAATTACATGAACTTCTGTAAGCCTTACGGCCTTGGCAGTCTCGGTGGTTGGTTCCACCAGGATACTGTGTTCCCTGTTCCCTGTTGTCTGTTCTCTGCTTTCTTCTTTCTGTTCACAATCTTTAATGCTATGACTAAGCTTTATAAACATTCATTAACTTGAACAAAATGAACCTGAATAAACATGATCCAACTTCTTGGGCTACTACTTCGAAAAAACTTGCAATCAGCTTGCCTGTTTCTTGAGGAAAGGTTTTTGACAGACAAGAAGTCTTTCGTCACTGTTGCTATCAATGTCTATAACTCGAGCTTCCCACTTAAAACGTGTTGTTAGAGTTCTTGCCGATTCAATAAGCGGTACTGTGTCACGAATTATCACCCAGCCCTGCACCAAACACCAATATCGTCTGCAAACACTAAGTACAAGCATCTTACCACGCCATGTTCAGACAAACGTAAACATGGTTTCAGTGCAGGAAAAAGACGCTACAAAAAATTTTCATCAGATTTGTTAACTTCACTTTCAATTTCTTCTAAGCTAAACTGTAAAGCCAATAGAAAGAAATCAAAGTTGATTCTGGTTTCATTTACATATGTGCAAATGCAAACGTTCTTATCCTTTCTGGTGACTGTCGTAGACAATTTTGATAGGCTCCAGCTTAATTGTCAAAACCTAACGGTAAGATGACTACAGATGATGATCTACAACGCACAAACACCTACGCAGCTTCATCACATTAGTAGATTATATGCATGCACACCTGGCCTGCATCGAAATAAATGGTTTGGAGAACATGGAAAAAGGAACATGGGGATCCGAAGACCAATGAAAAACTTAATTATACTAGATGGTTGAAGAGGGCTGGTTAGAAGGTGAACCTAATGACAAAATCAAAAGAAACTGGTCAAATTTAATACTATTTAGTTTTAATTTAAATGAATTTTAATCACGAAAGTACGACATTTTTAATGCAAAAGCACCATTTAGACAAGGCCCAGCACCATTCTGACAGCAATGTTTTTCCAAATGTAACCCTACTTAATAAGGCTCTCATAGAATTTATGTAACCTTTTGTAGGCCTTAATCTGTAGGATATTTAAGCACTCAAAAGAATCATTAATATCCACCCACCAGAAGCATCATGAATGCAAATCTACTAGATAGTTATGGTAGAAGTTCAGATACTAATGCAACTCGGCTATGCATTCTAGCAGACAGTTAATGGCATTCAAATATGCTTACATGGTTATGTATGGATCAGAACTCAAAACTTCTCCAACATTAGCAACGAGAAGCATAAGAGACATTAAGAATGATAAAAAGGACTTTTGACTCAGGTACCTCCGGTCGAAGCAACCGATCAATCTCGATGAATATATCAAGTGAAGTGCATCTATGTTGCTGACTAGTTTCAAGGGATAGTAATCCTTGCATATGCACCAAGTCATAAGTTCTTGGATATGTTGGGAATGCTTCGCACCTGAAAATCTAAGTATTCTTCTGATCAATAAGACAGCAAAAAAGATAATCGTATAATTAAGGAATAAACTGGTTAACGCAACACCTATGTGATATGACTACAATTACAGGTGGGTTCGCATCAATATGTGTATCAAGAAATGATTCAATCATGAATCCTATTTTGCATAATCCCGACCACAAGAAAGTTACCCTGTGTGGAACTTTCATGTTTGACAATATGTTCTGCAGGATATGTCTATTGATAGTCACCATAGCATCAAAATCAGACCTGTGAATGGCAAGCCAAGTTCCAAATCTGGACTACATCTAACAGCCTTATTAGTTGATGGAAATATACTTTCCATGATCAACTCACTTTCTGACAATTAAAGAAACCAAAAAGGGTCCAAATCTTAGAACCAGATGTTATATTAGCCACACAGTAATATAGGACAATCTGAAAATTATAGCCTAGCATACTTTCTAGTGACCAGAACAATCAACTGTTAATTGTTTCCAATTGATCCACTTTTCAATTCTAAACACAGAAATATAAACCTAGACAATAACATAACCAACAGAAGCAAAATAGAAAGAATGAGAAGAGATTTAAAACGTACCAATCATGCAACAGGCCAACAAAGCCCCTATCAAGTATCAAAGGGAGATGATTAGGTCCATTTGTTGGGACCACATTCATAACCCAAACAGACTTGCCAGCTTCCAGCAGTGCAGAGTTAAAACCACCAAGATGAGCATTCATGTCTAACACATTTCTTAGCATGTTATAAGGTGGAGAAGGATCCTCTTCGCCAGGTCTCTTTGGATGGTCTGAGAATATCAATGGAGAAAGAAGAGACCAATAGTTAGTGGCAGCTGCTTTCCAGTTGTCAGCATCCTCCATGAACTCTTCTGGATGCAAGCCTGAGAAATTAAAATATCCACAGCTTCAAAGTAAATAAAATTTTCTATCAACATGAAGTTGAGAAACAATGTACAGCAAGTACATTACCATAAATAGCAAGCTCATTATTGTTCAAGTGTGACCTAGAAGGCCAGGTTCTCCTCTCTTCAACTGGAATCCAGCGACGACTGTGTGTTCCGGCTATACAGGCTTCTAGTGGCCGGTAATAAGGAGATTCAATATCATGGCCTCTGCTGCAGAGTGAGGGGCCTGAACCAGACTTCCTATAGACAAAACAGTTTTTGCTAAGAAACACCTCATATAGGAACAGGTATCTAGAATAGGTATGATACATTAAGTAAAACCATAAATCACAATATCATGAATATAAGTTCTTTTTCCCGCCACCTTGATCTATAGCAATTCCTTTTACTAGTCTTTTTCCATACTACAGTTTCATCTTGTTGAGATAACATCTCCCAACAAAGACTTTCAGCAAAATCTTGAAAAAAGTTCCATCTTTTCTGGTTCTCTTTGTTACGAGCATTAGTAATTGGCGAGGTCCAGACAAAGTATCCACCCGGCTTTAAAACTCTATCAGCTTCAATCAAGTAAACGCCATCTGTATCACATCAATAAATGATCAATTATTTGACAAAAATAAAAACTAGAAAAGAGCAAACAAATAAAAGCAACAAAAGGATTTGTGGAAATCTAGTGAATATTCACATAACAGACAACTAGCTTCTCTCTCTGTCAACCTTTAATTTTGATATGTGATCAATAATCAATAACTGGCACCTTTTTTGTCCCAATCAATGCTGCATCGTGAACAATGCAACATATCAAAGGATAGAGAAGGATAAGGTAACTGCTTGGAAGTAAAAGAACCAATCATTGCAGGAAGCCCTCTTTCAAGAGTAAGCTGAACTTGGCTCCCTGAAGCTTCATAATTTGCAATGCACATAGTTAAAAGCTGTTTTGAAAACAGATGTGCGCCAAAGCTGCCATAGCCACATCCGATATCCAAAATGGTTCTGACCTGCATAAATTAGTAAATAAACCAGTAATTATCAAGAATTATTTCAAATGGAACAAGCACGTCAGATAAGTGACCTAGTTGATTCAAAATCTAGGGCTTGCTTAATATCACAGAGGGCATAACAGAATAAAGCAGAACAAATATACGCACATAAGTCCATGTAAGCTAATATACCGTCATTAAGTTCAGGAATAGAAAAACTATTTACAAATACATTCACAAGATCGCAGCAAATGAATGAAATAGGATTCCTATGCCAGGACTTCAAAGGACATGACTAGGAAGAAGGAATACTAGTGTTCTCTTTTCCCTTTTGCTTAAAGCTGAGGTAGGCAGATTTGGAAAATCCAAATAAAGGAAATCCTTTACGTTTCACTTTCAACCGGTAAAAGGAACATAGTACATGCATACATTGGATGTCTCTGTATAATGGTTGGAACTCACCCCAGCTTGTATGAAATTGGATTCATTCCGTAGGCCAATCATTTCAGCAATTTGATGTGAGTAATCTTCAACACCATCAAACATTACAGAGGCTGAACGAAAAGAAATTTGCTCTTCATCCAGCATCATCATCCTGACATTAGAAAGAGGGAAATATGAGTTGAAAATAGTACTGAAACCTCCATAAAGTTTCCAAAGGGGATTTAACAGTTTGTCACCTCTTGGTCAAACTACCAGAGGAAAGCACCTCCTGTGCAGTGATTTTAACATTTGAAACCCAGATGACATCTCTTCCTGTAGGCCATCTAAGAGGAATCTTATAATTTACTGGTGGTAACACAAGACAACTTTGGGTTGATCCTTGGTCACAGTGACGATCACTTTCACTAATATCAGGACTGCCTAAAGCAAGATTCTCTGAAACATTGAAACATGGAACATAATTTTCAGACTCCTCCGAGCAGAATTCCATCTCTTTCAACCTTGAGGAACCAAGAGACAACTCGCCAATATCCCAAAGGTCAGAAACAAGTTGTTCTTGGAGTGGTCTATAGTTATGTACTATTTGACCTCTTGACAAGCTTGATATCGAAATAGTCCACCAAAAGGACCCAGTTAAAGCCAGAATTATAATCAGAACCAAACTAAACCTCAGAAGTAGCCACGCCAATTTGTGTCGACTTCTTGCAGTCCCTGTATTGAATGTGTCGTACGCAAAGCCGTTTTCATTAACACTATACTTGGAAGGTGTTGTATTATCAGAAAATAGTAGACTAAAAGGCAATTTGAAGGTAAGATAACTATGATCAGAAGAACGAGTCGTTTCCAAATCTTCTTTTGCCCGTTTGTATTTCTTTTGCGATTCCCATAAATCACCACAGTTCCCAGAGATCCGCAACCCTGATATGCCTCGATGCAGAGGCCTTGACATTTTCTTACCTGAATGAATAACAGCTGTAAATTCATCTCTGAGAAAACAAACTCTATATACTCGATCAAACAATGTTCAAACAAGACAAACAAACAAATTTTCGTGAAAGAAGTTAAACCTTAAACTTCGGAAAACAGGAGAAACCCAGATGCTCATTACTCATAAATCATATACCAGATAAGAGACAAAGTTGAAGCATAAAAATTGTGTCAAAACCGACAGTATTTTACTCCCAAAAGGAGCTTAAACGAGCTACTATTAATAAGAAAGACAAAAATGGAACCTTGGTTGAAGATCAATACACGAGCAATGATACTACATCCACAAACACAAATAAGTTTATAAAAGAACATGCTTCTACAAATGCCAAATTGCAAATTGAACTCAGAAAGAGGGCAAAAGAAAGGAAATTCCGATTCAGAAAACGTAAAACGGCCAGAAATGCAGACACATTTCGGACACGTCAGATGTCTTGACTGGAAAAGAGCTCACTTGCAGTAAAATTCAGTTTAATTTAGTACCCAAGGCTAAAAACAAAAGAGAAAGAGAAAGATTACGTGTAGATCAGTAAACCAGAATGTCTTTGGAATCCAATCCAGTGAAGAACAGAAAGTGAGAAGTGTAGTGCAAAGAATGAAAGAGCAAAAGAGTAAGACTTACCTTTGAAATTTGAATTGCACTGATTCTTGACCAGAAATATAGGGCAAAGAATTAGAATCAATAAAAACTCACAACAAATAAATAAACTTTGTCGAATGTTTGATTATAAACTCACTCCAAACAACAGTTTTTTTGTTTAAAAGTACCTTCCTCAAGCTTCAATGGCTGCTTTTTCGTCTCTCTCGTACCTCAAAAATTTCACTGATTACGCTTAAAGAGAGAGAATTTTGTACGGATCCAATCAAGGTAGAGCTCTCGTGAATACTGAATACAGTCCCATTTATATAGTATTTTCTTTGAAATATGGGAGGAATAATAAAATGTAGGGATTCACTCTATACTCTCCAGTCTTTAGTCAACATAAACAGATCAATTCATCCCGCTCTTGCCTGCAACTCACTGTAATTATACAATTAAACTCTCTTTCATTATTCTAATATGCGTCAGAGGAAGTTGATAAATTAATAAATTCACTAGTAGTCAATTTCCACCAACATCTTCAATCTTGTTTATATTATGTTCATTTTGGCATCATGTTTATATCCTAAGTGTTGCAGTGGAAAAAAGGTGGCATCTTGGCATTTTGATTAATATTGACTATAATTATAAGAAATGGAATTTACAATGGAGATGTAGATCCGAACGAGGGAGGGAAAGCGACAAAAGACCCTCCAATCCAATCACAAACATTTATTATAAACAAGGAAAAGGTTGTCCTTGCTTCCGTTTGACTTTCGATGGGATTTGCCGGAAATCACCCGCCTCCACTCACATACTTATACATTTGATTAACGTTTTCCATTAGACTTCAGCTTCACACTTGCATTTAATGCCCGTAATCGACTTTCTAAGTATTGCTTGAGCCATACCTCGGGCTTGTTGAAGAAAGTCATAATAACGAATGACTTCTTCCAGATCTTGTAGCTTGGTAGTGGTAGGGGTTTTATCTTAAATGGGAGGTAGTTACATACATTAACTAAACCAAAAATAGGAGGATTAATTTAAAGAATGGGACGAGGATGGTGGGTGAGTTAAAACGTATTAGAAGTAATACTCCTGATGTTGAACAAATTAAAGATGATAAGATAATATTCCAAATGTCGAAGAGAGACTACGACTTAAGATTATACAGAACTAGGTAGAAGTGTCAATTTAGTTAAACAAAAGTATTTAACATTTTGGAGATTCATGAAGTCATTATAAATCAAATTTAGTAATTGCAATCAAGAATTCAAGATTAGAAAATTCATTTTCTTTCATTTTTTTTCTTCAAGGACGTTAATGCTAAGTATCTTATTTTATTAAGATAGATGGGAATTCTTTAACGATTTAAGATTGAAATTATGTAAATGTGGTAAATTAGAGGGTGTAGAATAAGAACGAAAATGGAGAGACAAGTGGAGACCGAACTCCTATTTTGAAGGTTAGATGGAATCATATTGGATTTACCCTTCCCTACAATCTGGTCTACATGCGGAGAAAATGTTCCCGTTCTGTAGCAATCGGAATGTCCAACTTTGCCTTTTTTTCCTTTAATGGTAATGTTCCTATGCTCCTCATCCAATCGAGCCAATATCTATGTCATGGACCCGGTCACAGTGAACTAGAAACTTTTTTTTCCAAAAAATTTGTTGGGAAACCGAGAATAATTATAAATTTTTTTTGCAATTTTTGATTTCCCGAAATCTAATATCTCTTTAATTCTATAAAATAATTAACACAAATCATAATAAAGTATAAACTTAATTTTTATCTTATTTGGAAGCTTAATTTTTATCTTATAATGTTCCTCAAATCGTTCCCAAAATTGATCCATTTCAACTACCGTAGTTATACAAATGTCTGGCCTCTAACGGTATCTACGGAATGAATTGAGAGAACTTTGTAACTCTTATAGAGAGGGTTAAATTATAATAAGTTCTATAGAACTTAGGCCTATTTATAATAAGTTTCGAACGTTTTAGCAATTTAATTGAAATTAAATTATAATTTTAATTAAACTTTAATTAAAATTATAAATAATTCTAATTAAATACCAATTATGTTCAAATAAAATTCAATATCTTATATTGATCGTTATTTATTAAATATCTCATATTTAATCATAAAGTTTCTTAAAATTTACAATCAAGTCTAACTTGATTAAATTAACTTTGCTTTCTTCAATCTATTTTATATGTAAGATCCATTAGGTTATCAAATATGTTGGAAATGATTATAAATTATAATTTTAATTCATAATTAAAATTAAATAAACTAAAACTCCTTTTAATTTATCTTTATTTTTCAATTAAACAATTTATAATCATAGATAAAGATTGGCGTCTAGCAACGCATCATGACCACCTAAATATTTAGGAATGTCAAAGTATTTTTGACTAACCTTTCTTTGCATAATTTTTCCATATAATTCAATCATTTCATCAACCAATGTTCCAACTAAATGTAAAGGATAGAATTAATGTCTACTTTATTTTGAGTCCATTCGTATTAGTTCTCCGCCAGTAGCTATTGATTCAATTAATGATATTTGTAAACTATTTACAAAATGTCATTCCACCTAGGTTAAGGATTTCCTGAATCAATAATAATTGAAAGTAACGAAATATTCTCCCTAATTATTTTAAGGTGGTGAATCCTATCTCGATCATTCAACTACTCTATATAGTTCATGCCACATTCAATGACTATTGATTGAACGACCCATGATTAAATAGATCATACATAGTATCAAAACATAGCAATCCTCATATAAGATAACTTTGATGATCTTAAGTCAAATGATCACTTATACAATCATCACAGTAAAAATTCTATAGAGATACAAGTAATGTTCCAAATAGATTTTCCATATCTGGTCTGTTCAGTGGACTTGTTTTCTAACAAACACTCACACGTTTGTTTAAGTATATTTATACTTTAACCTATGAAATTGACTACTTTCTTCATAAGAAAAAACAAAATATATGATACTTTCTTCATAAGGAAAAACAAAATGGATGCTAGTGTTTTACGTTTTATTAATGTCCAATCTTAATAGAACAATAACTAAGAATATTTAGGAATAATATATTAAATGCAATATAAATCTCCAAAGTATAATTTCATTTACAATGTACAGTTATTCTATAAACTTTATATTACTTTTAAATACATACAAAATAAAAATACCTTTAAATAATTTGTCACTAAATTAAAACTAAAGTAATTACCTATAAGACACAAACCAAAGTAATTAAGATCTTGTTATTAGTTTTTATGTACTAAGAAAAAGCGCGCATGCCACGCGACGCCGAAGGAGAGTCAACAATTTCATGCCATGATCATGAATCTAATTTTTCTAAAGAAGTGGGGTCCACCGTGCCGCTTTTTTACATGTCGGTGGGCCGAGCCCACTAAGGCAGTCTGTGTGAGCCGCGTAGCAGATGACCAAACCCTCTATTGGTCTTTTCGTTTTCGTCGTGGGCTGCCGGTGGAGTAAACGCGGAATTGAATGGATAGAACAGATTCTTTTCTTTTTTATGTGTTCTCGACGACGATTGAAGTCTTGGGTGACTTAAGTTTAGTCACGAGAACGGATAATGTTGTGAGCTCGTTGTTATCACTTTGAAATAAGTGGCAATTGACATGTGATCTAAATCTTGGGACAGATGGACATGGTGGACAAAAAAAAAAAAAAATTCATGTCGTGGTGACGGATAAGATATCTCCTTTTATCGTATGCATTGATTTCTTTTCCCTATTTTATGTTATTTTATTTTGGGTATACGGACTACAGAGGCGAGTCTGATTGAATAATCGGGCTTTGGATTTTAAAATTCCTCTTCACTTACAAGTTATTGAAGATTGTACAACGCAATGTAGGCAAATGTAAGCTTATCAACTTGTCTAATGATATTTTTCTTAGTTTTCTAAATAACGTTTATTTTTTGAAAGAGACTCAGGATGATAAATTTAATCTTTCAACTATGTCTGTGAAACTTCAAAACTAATAGAAGCTTATAAACATGTAACTCACACACACACACACACACACATATATATATATATATAT
>JANZXR010000006.1:8629292-8641857 GCA_027575705.1 Erythroxylum echinodendron | reverse complement strand
AAACTTCAAAACTAATAGAAGCTTATAAACATGTAACTCACACACACACACACACACACATATATATATATATATATCTTAATTATGACGTACTATAAGATGAAAATGTTGAATGTGGATTTTGTCGGAAAACAAAATCAGTGTACCTTTGACGAGTAATGTACATATATATTCTAAAACACTGTATATATCCACCGCAATATAATTAATTGAACTATATAATTCCTGTCATCCTCTCAACTGCCTCACAGTCTGCTTCGGAAAATTCGAAAACACCGTTTTAACTTTGGGTTTGCTTTCTTGTACTTTTCTTGCTGGTCTCACAAACATTAATTAAATAAATTAGAATATTGTTTTCTATACTTCCAAATTAAATATAAAATTGATTCTTCAAAAAATTTGGATGTCCTAGCATACCGGACTAATCTACAAGGCAAGAGACTTCTGCCTGGCTTCAACCCGAGTCTGACTGGGATGAGAATTGCAACCAAGGGTACAAGTTAAAACAGTAACCTAGGCTTAGGTCTAGTCTACTAGGAATGTCGCTTTAAGTGTCTTGATTGAGACCCTGAGGCTACCGTCACACATCAGTGTCTCGATGATTGTTGTTTTCAGTCATAACAATTTCCTAGCACTACGATCTTCATCATCACTCAACGTGAACGTATAATCTGGCTGTGGAAGGCCTGGAATCGAAGCTCTCTGTAATTGTTTTATGATAAACTTCTAGTTCAATTAATTTTATTTTTTAGCCACTTGGAACATTTTATTTATGTTTCGTTTTGTATGATTGTGAGGTCTATTTATCAAATTAACATATTATTGCGACTTCATATAACATATACAAAAAGGTGATCTTAATTTCGAAGCGTACGAAAGGACTGGGTTAATTTGTTTTGGTAATGGAAGCTGCGAAATTTGGCTGCAGGAATCATGACAGAACGATGGCCTACACCGTCATCGTCGGTTCATACAATCCAAAAATCCAATCCATTTCAGAAAAGGACCTCCACATTGCTAGACCATGGTGGATTCTATTTTACCCTACGTACCAAAAAAAAAGACATTCACATTGCTTGGCACTGCATCCACTATAATTGTAATCCATTTTGCATGATATGACATGATATGATATGTGGCAGTGCCTTACGGGAATAAACCACGAATATGAAAGCTGCCCTTGTGGGGTTATTTCATATTTGCCGCTCCAGTATCGCTATTTGTTGACCTTTTTCAAGCTTTAAGGTTATTTTGCTACCCTTGCTCATAGGGTATTATTAGTTCCTCATTAACTGTTGTCTTTTGTTCAGGAGCTTTACAGGCACATGCAGACCTGAAAATGGATTGCTAGTTAATAATACTAACGTCTCTCACACTAGTTGAGATACTCTGTACTTAAATTTGAGTGTGCCCATGTGCTCCTTCAATCTTAACCACTCAATAAATGGAAGTGAGAAAAAATGAATGGATGAGATTGGAAGAGTACAAGGGCATACCCAAATTTGAGCACAGAATATCTCAACTCCTCTCACACTTTCAATTTTAAAACTTTAGTTGATGAGAACCGACAGCAATTAAATGAATAATTAATGTGGTAATCATGAAACAAGTACATAATAAATACTCCCCCACATATCATCAATCGAGTTCACGCAACATGATTACCCATTCGACTCCGTGGTTCTTCGAGTTACACTAATATAATAAATGTAAACGCGGGTTGAAATTAAATTAGAAGGCCAAATAGAAAACAAAAGGAAAACACTTCATGTGAGGTAGGTGTGCGTTTGTATCCACCTCAGACTCATCGTCAGGGGACTTGATCCTCTGTGCTATTGTTCCTGATCTAACTCTATATCATTTTATCTCAACTATCTATTGATGTAAGACCAAGGTTAGAACAGGAACAACAGAGGATTTTTTTTTGCATCATGAGGAGTTCCCTTCTAAACCTCAGCCCTCCTATTAGCCCAAAACTTGAGTGGAGGCAGAAGTCATAAATAGGTCCAACCTCCACCACTTGACATGGATCTATTGTCGCCGGTAGCTCACACTTGTATTTTATTATTTTCGTTTTTATTTTATCGAAGAAACTTACATTTCATACAAGCCTGTTCTTTCTAAAAAAAAAAATTACACGCGAAAAAGAACGAGAAAGGCAAGTAGTGTCGCGTAGATGTCACATATAGATCAGATACGGAATCAGGATCACGTCACACTGACCATAGTCGGAAAACAATTACATTTCCTGAAATGCGCGTATTATGGGTATTATTTTGGCTATTTTGTGTCGCTTGTATCTGTGTAATTTTACCAAAACAAAAAATGATAAGAAAAAGCAAATTTAGGGTAGTTATGGTTTTGACGCGCCAAATATCAAAAAGAAGACTTAGGTCAATGTTGGCACTATAACATATCTGTTTAAACTATATAGGCAACAAAAACCAGGGTTGAAATCAAGTAACTTGGGGCTTGATTGACTCCTAGAACAGAAAATTTGGCATTTGCAAATCTCTCCGCTCTTGTCTTGTAACCCTTCACCGGTTGGCAAACCAATCGAAATTAGGTAGTTGAGTGCATTTATTTGTATACGGCGAGCAAAAGGATACACTAATAAAAAAAGGAAAATCCTTTAAAACAACACCCACAAGAGCTTGTAAATGAAAGAGCAGAATGAAAACAAATACATCATTGACCATTTAAAAGGAGTCCAGAAGGATACACAACACAAGCCCGTTGGGCTACTAATGGGTTCCCTGAATGCCAGACCCACCATAACATGCCAATCACTAGACCATGTGGCTGCTGTTTCCTTCACAAAATTTGCACTCTCATTCTATACGCTTCAAATCACCCAAAACCCTGAATTCTCATGATTAGACATTAATAGAATCCACCCCACATGCAAAATGTTTGATATTTGGTTTTTGCGCGACGGCTATGATGAACAGCCCATAATGCGTCATCAAATCAATTAATGCGACCGAAACACCATGTCTACACAAAGATCAAGTTGCCCAGTGCCTCTCATTTCCATTGCCCATAAAAGCAATGATTTTGGACACTTCAAGCCAGATCCTGATAGATCACTAGGTTTAAGGGCCAAGCAACTAAAGCCCCTGGAACCCACAGTGCATGTGATATGCTTAAATATGGTCACTCTGTTTTTGGTGACTTTGTTGAAAGCAAGGATCCTATGTCTCTTCATTTTCTTACAGTATCAATCACAGTTTGTGCCCATGTGCCCTCTACATCACCCTTCGGGGCTACACCCTCACGTAATAGATAATCTATATGAGAAGCCAAAATTGCTTTGTTATATTAATTAAATTGACCAGAAAACGACTATGTACTTTTAGAAGAAGTATGAAGCATTCTGAAGCAAGATGTTCCACTATAATTCTAATTAGTGATTCCAGAGTTATTCCGATAAAGATGGGGGTCCTATATATTGGCTTTAAAGCATATATCTCATTGCGAAACAAGTATTTAAGAACGACTATGGAAGAGACAAATTTTCATAAAAGGGACATATAACATCAACAATGCGTGTATATAAGAGGGGATGTGATATATAGAAGAATTAAATAACAATTGATCTGGAATTCTGAATCAACATATGGTGCAGGAGTCCTCTAAGTAGCTATTTGCACTGGCCTTCATGTCTAGAGACAAAGTTAAGTTCAAAGTTTCAGAACTAAATGTTAGAAATATATGGACTAATATAATCACAACATTAATTCTATATTCATAACCATTAATTGAATTACCTAATATATGTTTAATAACTATAATGGGATAATTAATAATTTATTAATTGCATTTGATAGTAGTATCCTAATAACTATATGTTGGCCCATTAAACTATAGTTTATCACATCTTTGAAATGACATAATTAGTCTCATTCTATCCCTTAGGGTAGAACATATTATAAATATAACATACGGTGAGTTTGTGTAAGTTGCTGTGGGTGTGTGTGGTGAAAGTTGTGTAATATCCCGTTTTCCCATACAAAGAGCTAGAACCTTAGATAATTGTACATGAGAAATATTATAGAGAAAATAGGAAATGTATGTCATACTCATGCATAACAGTGGCATACAGACACGTGAATTGATTTTGTACACATTACAATAACTATTTATGCACTCATTTAATAATATCCCGCGTATAAATGATTTAAATGTGATTATGATGTGAATAATGAATATTTTGTCTTGAAAATTGATTTGGTGAGTATAAATATTAATTTACAATTTGTGGTGAAAATTTGAGAAATTTATGATATTTATGAGTATTTTTGGACTATAAAAAATGCCAAGTAGCAAGATAATTGATAAATGGTAGTAGAAATAAGTTACAAATGGGAGTAGAAATAATTGATATATGGCATTAGGATTTAATGACTAAGTGTTATTGAAAATTTGGAGACAATTTGATTAGAAATTGGGAAACAAATGGACTGGTTATTAAAGAACCAAGTGAGAATTATTAGAAGTAGAGATGCGGCAAGTGATAAGTATCACTTGCCTTGCCATATATTTACGACCACGACATTGACCAAATTAAAAGACCATCTTCACTTTAATTGTCTTTCACCTTTGCCAAATGCTTTCTTCATTTCGTTCTTCTCTTCTACTTTGATCTCTCATCTACGACACTCTCTTCTCACCCATTCCATGTTGATCCTTGCTAGCATCTTCCATTACTAGCTACTTCAAAAATCCTCGTTATCTCTTCTTCTTGATGAAACCCACCTATTCTACCTTGGTAAGATGATGATCGTATAACATAAAGAGTTAGGGTTTCTTGGAGATTTTGAATAAGCTTTGAATAAATCAATTAAGTTATAAATTAATCTTCATGGGTTGTTGTAAATGAGACACATATGGTGATTATTTTGGGGTTGAATGATTATGAAAATGGTGTTGAATATATATGTGTCGTGAATGAATAAATAGATATATTCATGTCTTATTTTTGTATAATGATAAGTAATAATTTATGAAATGAAATGTATACGGTGATTGGTTTGAGATAGCATGATCATGATAATGGAGTTAAATATATGTTGTAACGTGGATGAGAAAATAAGTAGATTTATGTCATATTTTCGTATGATGATGAATAATAAATTATGAGTCGTATTAACGATGTTTTGGAATAGATTGATATTGCAAATGGTGTATGAGAGTGTGTAAAAAAATTGATGAATGATTGATGAGCGTTGAAGAATATATATATATATATATCTGTGTGTGTGTGTGTGTATTCTGGTTTTAAGAGTGTGAAAATTATGAGTTATAAGCTATTATGTAGATGAAATAGGTTGTGAATTAATAGTATAATGAAGGTGAAAATTTTACTTAGGAAGGATGTTTATGTGATGTTCTTGAAAAGAGATGAACTAGGATGATAGTTTAAAGATAATGTGATGATGAAAATAGTGTTAATAAAGTATGCTGAAACATTGACGATGAATGTGTATATATTGATGTTCTGTTTTTGTATGATTGATGAACAATAATGTACGATCTGTTTGATGGGTGTTTTTGAGCTAAAATGGAGGTGAAAATGATGAGGGATTAAGTTAGGAATGATAAACTATGCATAAGGTGTTGAATATAGTAAGTAAAGAGTGAGAAATCTGGAAAAGTGCAGGAAAAAGGGGCAGGCCACAATCGTGGCACCCATCCCACGATCGTGGATAGATGTATTAACTTTTATCAGGATCATAGGGAGGAATCCCACGATGGTGGGCAAGGTCTAGGAATGTCCACAAACTTGAGTTCTTCTTCTTTAAGTGATGTTCAAATCAACAAATGATAAGGTACTTTCCTATGATGCATTTAGGCTTGAATAAGGCTTGAAATGAACCTAGTTTGATGATGGATTAAGTGATTAAATATGTGATATGTTTAGGGTGATAATTGAGGATAAAACTAAAGAATAGATTGATGATATAAATGTATCAAAAATGTGGAGATGAGTAACATGTATTATGTAAGAATGAAAGAGAACTTGGATATTATGGGATCATATAATGTTAGAATAATATTGGTGAATGATGAATTGATGAGTTTAAAATAATGATCTTGATGGTGCATACATTATACGTAGCACAAATGATGATGTTTAAATGATCAAGAGATGTGATCAAGGATAAATACTTGCAATAGTCAAATTGAGCATGCATTATACATAGCACACATACATATATATATTTGTGTGTGAATAGTAATGTGACTAATCAAAATTAGTAATGTGTGAAATGTGAGTGTATTGCTTAAACATAGATACAAAAGATTGAACATCACCATCCAGTCGTTTCTAGATCATAAAGGAAAATGCTAATATGGAGCATACTGTGAGTCAACCTAGATGGTCTCACATTAATTGATTGTTTCTGTTTAAATTTATGTATTGGACTATTAACTGTGTGAATATGATAATTTTGGACATTGATATTCTGAGGCGTTAGATGTATGAGAATTGTATTAGAAGTGCATCATTGAATGTGAATAAGAAAGAAATAAGTGTACTAAATATGAGTGTTGAATGCCGGACTGAGGTTTGATGAAATTGAAATGTGAAAGTGATTGTTCTTGATAAATGAAAGTGAATGATTACATATGACGTGATAATTGATGCATTTCATTACATGACATGCATGATCCAATAAAGGTAGTTGTGACCGGAGTAGCCACCGAAAAAGAGTTTAAAGCTCAGAATGTGTAAAGAACCACAAGTTCACTATGTATAATGAGCCCAATATCCCTAACAGAAACGGGACAGTTATCAATGAGTCTGATATTTACAATGAATACAGTACAGTTAAAAGGCACTCGATCACAATAAAGTAACAACTGAAAGTGAGTCACATGTGCATTACATATATATAAAAATTGATGTGTATTAAATGAATGATTGCAATGAGTTATATAAACTGTTCCGAAACTGAAATGTGAAATGATGGGCAATATTTGAATATGTGAATTGTCTGTGAATATGAATATGTAAATTGTCTGGGAATATGAATATGAATATGAATAGATGAATTGTCTGGGAATATGAATATGTGAACTGCTATAGTGCTTAATACTAGTGAGCCATCAATGATGGTTCTCTCACTGAGTTCGCAAAACTCACAAAAATTGCAACGTTGTCTTTCAGGCTCAGAGGTGATATCTAGTTAGCCAAATTAGAGTATAGTTACTAATTCAGACATGAGCTAGGGGTCGAGATTAGTTTGCACCTGCATACGTCTTCAGTCTTTTTTTGTATTAAGAATTGTATTCTGTAACCACTGTACAATGTGTGTGTGAATAATTCTGCTATGTAATGACTTTATGAATATAGGTGTTTCGTAAATGAAATGATTTAAATTGAACATTGATTTGCTTAATATGTGTTTGCAAATGATATGGGCTGTGAATGATTTTTGATATGCTTAAAAACGTATTTGATTCGTGAAAAGAAATTTTTATTTACAATGAGTTGACTGACTGTTCTAACGTGCCACCTTTGTAGAGTATATTCTCGAATATCGTTGGTATGTTCAGGAATATGCCCTATGAGTGTGGGGCATTACCAGTTGGTATCAAAGCCAAAGCTTAGCATCTTACATGGGCATTTTTCAAAGTATATGTCAAGGTATATGTGTCTTAAACATGTCATAACATGTAGTGGCAACTGATCCTCAGTCTAAGTCGCATTTACATAAGTCACACGCATGAACATTCATTAAGAAATTTGAGCTGTTAGAAATAATGAGAAGAATGATGATCTATCAAAATGTAAGAAAATAAGGGTTTGTGGATATCTAGAAATAAGAAATACTACATAGTTCGATATGATAGATAAAGATTCTATGCATTTGTATTAGTCGATGTATCATCGAATATGATATCAATATTGTACTGTGGTTATATATCTTTGAATTGATATGGCTGTGAAAATATTTTCATGAATTGACTGAGAAAAGTAGAGATACAGATATAAATGATAAGATTTAAAGTATATAAGCTAAGTTGAAAGAAAACAAAATTTACTGTAACACTGAGAGGTTAAACTTGGAATTGAAATGGTTGTTTGATTAATGTAATAAGAGTTATGATTTAACATAAGAATATGTAAGTGGATTTGAGATCAAAACTTCATGGTAGTTATACAGAATTGATTGAGAACATGCGTATGTAAGATGAAATAAATGATATATGAGAGAAGAAATAAATAATAATGAGATAAGCAAAAGTCCTTAAGGTTAAGTTGATTTGTTATTATGAGTACATATCTGATAATGTGATTACCTTAACAAGAGATATTATTAAGTACCTATGTATGATATGTTTAGATATGGTATAGGAAGTGATCTATAATATATTGAATACTCTTTAGTCATAGTTCCCATAGTTAAAATTCTGAGATGACTCAAAGTAGCGTATGAAAGCATTTATAATGATCATTTGCTGGATAGATTGAAAGTGTAAATGATGTTACTATATGTGATGAATTCGAGGAAAAAGGAAGGAAAAGAAGCAAGGCACGATCGTGGCATGGTCCCTACGATTGTGGCTGAGATTATTTGGTTCTGTCACGATCGTGGCAGAGTCCCTAAGATCATGACCAGTTTTACGAGCTTCTATCACGATCGTGGGAAGGTCCACCATGATTGTGGCCAGGCACAAAGAGAGAAATGTTGTCTAGAACCAATTGAGATCAAGGTATCATTAGCGTAAGATATTAATTGATGACTTTTCAAAAATACATTTCTAGATAAGATGTAATGATCTTGATGGTGCATACCAAAGTATCAGAGTAAATGAATCTGCCTACTACTTTACTGAGCTTTATAAAAATAAATATTCTGATCATGTAAGATATGATAGAAATTGATCTTATTGAGATATCATGAATATTTAAAATTAATCGTACTAAGTTATTAAGAATGGATGAAAAACAATGAATATAATTGACTGATAAAGAGTATGTAAATAGTACAGATGATTGAAAAGAGAAATCTTCTTTTGATAGAGACTTTCATTGAATTATATCATGTAAATTAAATGTTCCATTTCTAGGAATGAATGACTATTAATCAAATCAAAAGTGAATATTAGAGTTAGCTAGAAATGGGACTTAGGCATAAAAAGCTAAATATATTATAGAGAGTACACATAGTTTGTTTGATGTAAGGTAGCCTAATTAAATTATTAGGTTTATGAATTTGAAATGATACTGTTGCTATTGCTAAAGGAACTTAGGTCCATAATGTAATCTATATTCATATGTTTAGAAGGTACAAGTTAGATTTGACGTCTGTGCTCAGAAAATTGAGACTTTTAAATAAATTAAAATGTGTGGAGAAGCTAGTAAGAATGGTCAAACATTAGAATAAGTCGATAAGCAATAAGAGGAAATCGAATGAACGGAGAAAATCATTCGAGAAAAGAAGTTAATTGGGAGATTGAGAAAAACATGAGATAATATTACCCCACCCGAGGAATTAGTTACTTAAGAATTTCGAGGAACAGATATAGGCACATTAAGTTTTTTATGATGCCCTTTTGGGTTGACAAATGCCCTCGGTAGTAATTATGGCATTAATGAATAAAGTGTTCCCACCTTACTTGGATCAATTAGTTACTGTGTTCATGAGATGATATTTTGAGTGTATTCGAAAAGTTGAGAGGAACATTTTGATCACTCGAGTTTAATCTTACGTATTATGAGTGATAAACAATTATATGCCAAGTTCAGTAAGAGTGAATCTTGGCTTGATCAAGTAGAATGTTGGGTCATATAGTATTTGAACAAGGCATATTGGTAGACTCAAAGAAAGTAGACGTAATAATGAAGTGGGAAACTCTGTGAAATGTGTCTGAGATTTGGAGTTTCTTAGATTAGTTGGATACTATTGGAGGTTGTCGAGGGGTTTTACTGACCTCATCCCCTTTGACGAAACTTCTAAGGAGGAATATATCATTCTGATGGACTGAGAAATGTAAAAAAGAGTTTTAAGGAAGTAAAATACTGACTAATTACAACACCGGTGTTAGCTATTCCATCTAGATCTGGAGGTTATGTAGTATATAGTGATGTTTCACATCAGGAAATTAGGATGTACTCTGAAGCAACATAGTAAAGTGATTACATATACATCGAGACAATTAAGGTCTCATGAGTTAATTATTTGGACATGATTTAGAACTTGCTGCAATAATAATTGCTTTGAAAATTTGGAGACATTATATGAAGGGTGAAACATTTCAGAATTATACAAATAATTAAAGTTTGAGGTATTTATTGAGTCAAAAAGAGTTAATTATGAGACAGAGACAATGCATAGATTTACTTAAAGATTATGATTGTACAATTGAGTATTATCTGGTAAAGCTAATATTGTATTTAATGCATTAAACATAAAATCCAATAGCAGTGTAGCATAAATTCGGATATTGAAGTTAGCAAATCTAGTACGATGAAGAGCATAGAATGTTGAGTTCAATTTGGGGAAAAATGACGTATTATTATTAGCTACATTAAATGTAAGATCAGTTTTACATGAAAGGATTACAAAAGCTCAAAGTGAGGATCCAAAATTTGTGAATCTTATTGAGAAATTGAAAGTGAATCTGAATTCTGAGTTGAATTGGAAAAAGATATATTGTGGTTAAAGCAAGGAATATGTGTAACCGATGTAGATAATTTGAGAAAAGAAATTTTGGAGGAAGCACACATAGTAGCTTATGCTATGCATCTTGGTACTACCAAGATGTATAATATGCTGAAACAATATTTTTGATGGCCAGGGATGACAAAGCAAGTGGCTAAATGTGTGGCTAAATAGTTGATTAACCAACAGATTAAGATTGTTAGAGATATGCTCAGAGCTTATATTTTGGAGTTCTTAGGAGCATGCGATCAATATATAGCTCTGATTGAATTTGATTATAACAATCATTATTACAGTAGTATTGGTATGACATCATATGAGGTGTTATACGACAAAAAGAGTCGTTTGTCTTTATATTGGGATGAAGAGGGCCTAAAGATTGATGAAGGCCTAGAATTGAATCAAGATACTGTTTATCAGTAAAATTGATTTGTATTAGAATTTAAGTAAAGAAATTTATAAGAGTTAAGTGGATTAACACTAATGAGAAATGGAATATCAAGTGGTACATAAAATGTTTA
The DNA here is from genome assembly GCA_027575705.1 of Erythroxylum echinodendron. Taxonomy (NCBI): domain Eukaryota; kingdom Viridiplantae; phylum Streptophyta; class Magnoliopsida; order Malpighiales; family Erythroxylaceae; genus Erythroxylum; species Erythroxylum echinodendron. The sequence goes on along the minus strand of JANZXR010000006.1, from coordinate 8,630,660 downwards.
TGAGATTATCACTTTGGTAAGGTGTGCTGAGGTTCGTTAAAAAAAGGTAAACTAAGCCCGAAATACATTGGTCCATATGAAATTATTAAGAGAATAGGACCATTGACTTATGAGTTAGTCTTACCAACAAAGATGTCTCAGATTCATAATTTATTACAAGTGATTATGTGTAGGAGATAATGGTATGATCTGACATACGTGTTATTGACACAGGAAGTGAAATTACTAGTAACCTGAGATATATTGAGGAACCTGTTAAGATAGTGGGGTATCTTAATAAACAACTAAAAAAACTGAGTGATTCCATCGGTTATAGTCATTTGGAAGATATCATTCAAGTAAAGAAGTTACATAGGAAAAACGGAGGAGAATACAAGAAAACAATGCCCCCATCAATTTGGTAAATCATATAAAAATTTTGAGGACGAAATTTCTTAAGGAAAAGCAAATTGTAATGTCATGTTTTCCTATACAAAGGGTTAGAACCCTAGATAACTATACATGAGAAATATTATAGAGAAAATAGGAAATGCATTTCATACTCATGCATAACCATAGCATACAAATATGCGTGAATTGATTTTGTACACATTACAATAACAATTTATGCACTCATTTAACAACATCTGGGGTATAAATGATTTTAATGTGATTATGATGTGAATAATGAATATTTTGTCTTGAAAATTGATTTGGTGAGTATAAATATTAATTTACAATTTGTGGTGAAAATTTGAGAAATTTCTAATATTTATGAGTATTTTTGGACTAGAAAAAAATGCCAAGTAGCAAGATAATTGATAAATGGTAGTAAAAATACGCTACAAATGGCAGTAGAAATAATTGATATATGGCATTAGGATTTAATGACTAAGTGTTATTGAAAATTTGGAGACAATTGGATTAGAAATTGGGAAACAAATGGACTGGTTATTAAAGAACCAAGTGAGAATTATTAGAAGTAGACATGCGGCAAGTGACAGGTGTCACTTGCCTGCCACATATCTACTCCCATGACATTAACCAAATTAAAAGACCATCTTCACTTTAATTGTCTTTCACCTTTGCCAAATGCTCTCTTCAGTTCATTCTTCTCTTCTACTTTGATCTCTCAACTATAGCACTCTCTTCTCACCCATTCCATGTTGATCCCTTGCTAGCATCTTCCATCACTAGCTATTTCAAAAATCTTTGTTGTCTCTTCTTCTTGATGAAACTTACCTATTCTAACTTGGTAAGATGTGATCATGTAGCATAAGGAGTTAGGGTTTCTTGGAGATTTTAAAGTGTAACACCCCACTCCCGCCGAACCCGAACCCGATATCGATCGTGATACCCGGATCCGTGCCCCGCGAGGGTGGCATGTCA
>JANZXR010000006.1:8606432-8624118 GCA_027575705.1 Erythroxylum echinodendron | reverse complement strand
CAATATCCATCTTAAACACCAACATGATAATGATAGACTTCCACTTTGTGTAGAATCCTTTTTAAGATATAAGTGTAACAACCACATCACTTTGAGTCCAAGTCCAACTAATACCTTATATGTCCAATTAATAAATAATGCCAAAACTAATTAAAAGATCTATAACATATATCTTAACAGGAACAAATTATATAGGGATTAGTCAATTTTTGGTTCAACTATCAAACGCCCTTAACCTTAAGAAACCTACAAGCTAAGGATGAATGTCAGTGTCCAACCTGTTGACAATTGCTGTGTCCATAGTTAATAGATTTTGGGATATATTTAACCCCAATGGCAACATATCCGGAGAACAGGGCACTTCTAGTTGACATCTTCGGTTCACAACAATGAGCAAATGGTGGAGCCGATAGTGTCGACAAGAATTTCTCAGCTTGCTTGCCTCCCTTCAACTCGCAACAAATGTCTCCCTTCCTTGGCCTCCTTTCAGCTATATTTGATTGGAAGTTTATTAATAGAATAGAATAAAATATAATATTATTTTATTGTTTAAAAAGAAGGTTTATAACAGAATGAAATAGAATGAGATGAAAGAGGAGAGTTTCATATTACATCTCAATCTATCCTAATCAATAAAAATTAGAAACTTCCGATTTGAGGAGATTTAGGATGAAATGTAAAATGATAAATAACTTTTTACTATATTACATTATAAATACTTTTTTCAAACAACTTTTCACTATATTACATTATGAACCTTTCCATCCCTCCCAAATAACAATTTTCTAATATTATATTTATTTACATTTCTTTTATTTCTTTTCATTCCATTCTATCTTATTACGTCCATCCAAAGATAACCTTAAGTCATGCTTTGTTTCTTTCCGAGGCTCCTTTTGTCCAATTATATTTTTTATTTTAATCTTTATTTCATTATAACTTATATCAATTTTCATATTATTTCTCTTTTTTAGTTTCCTGCTTCTATAATAAAAGTCAACAAAATCAGTGTTTAAAAATTTGGAAACAATGATTCAAACAACACTGAAATAATGTGAAAGATAGATTAGGTAAAAGTAATTTAAAGCTATCGTCGAAGTTTAAACCCATCATGTTAGCTTTCCTAATTTTTTATAATATGATTTTGTGTATCATATAAATTGTTTATTTTATTTTTTTGTCTAGTTTAGTTAGAAAATTAATTAGAACTTCATTTGGACCATTGGTTCTAAAGAGTCCAGACAAAATGAGATTTTCCTAATATTTGGTCCATATGATCCATATTTAAGTGGTCAGTATAGTACAAGCCTAAAATAAACCTAAAATAATATTTTTTCTTCTTTCACTTGTTATTTTATCAGTTGTTAAATGACTTATGATACAAGAAATGAAAATTCATTCAATAAAACAAACCATCAAGAGATCAAGAACAAATCGGATGTGAGTCTCTTAGGGTTCCCGTTCGAGAATTGAATGAAAACGAAATCCGCCTAGGGAATAGATAATCCCGGGAAAATTACAAGCCTGTAAAACCTCAAAGTTTAAGTGAAACCTTAGGTACTAATAACAAACTTATGCACTTTCTTTAATCCTTTATCAATTTTATTTCTAGTTCTAAGGCACACCTTTAGGAATTTTATCTATTTTAAACCGCGAGACCCAACTCTATTTTTACACATGTTTTATAAGGGACTTCTCCAAAGTAGCTTAACCCCTAACTGATTACTAAAAAAAAAGTGACCTTTACAATTTTAAAGGAGAAGTTGATCAATACCCCTATTATGGTGGCACTGGATTAGAACCTCCCTTCAAGCTAATATGTGATGTAAGCAATTTCGAAATTGGATTAGTGTTTGGAAAAAGGAAAGATAAGCATGTTTAACCAATATATTATGCCAAAAAAGCTTTAATTGATGCCCAAGAAAATTACATCACCATAAAAAAAAAGTTGCTAGTTGTTATCTTTTTATTCATCAATTTGAAATCTTATCTCATCTTATCAAAATTAATAGTATAAATGGATCACTCAACATTAAAGTGTCTTCTATGCAAAAATGATGCTAAACCTAGATTGATTAGGTGGTGTTTTTATTTTCAAAGGAGTTTGTCTTAGCGACTAACAGTCCTGACTTCACTAGGGCCCCACTCTCAATCTTATTTCAATATTTTACCATTTCTTAGTATTTCATTAAGGTTACTAAATCTTAATAGTTGATAGAGAAGTAGAATATACAAGATTTTTGGCATTTATTACTCTCTTGCCGCGAGCCTCACTCTCAAATTTCATTTCAAGATTTTCATCCAATGGTTATTGTCTCATTTAATAGTTGTGAGAGAGAAGTGGAAGAGACAAAATTTTTGGCATATTTCTTGTCGTGCCACTTGGATTTCAGCTTCCATGTTTTCAGGCTTTCAGTTTCAGCTTCTATGTTTAAAAAGTTAACGCTAACTTTAGTGTTTATAAATTCCTTTAAAACATTTGGGTGTATTTCTTCAACTTAATTTTTTTAAAATTTCATCAACATATGAATCTAAAATAATCAACTAAAATATTAGCAGCAAAATAATTTTTGAGTTCTGACTTTTAAGTAATTAGTGATAATTTAAAAGTAAAGTCTTTGATTTTTTTAATGCATTTTTAGGTTATTAAATATTTGAATATTTGAGTGATAATTCATTACAACACTAGTGGTTCATCTATGGCAACCCTTTTTCTTTTATTATTATAAATCACTAAATTTATTATATTATAAAAATATTATTTATTTGTAAATTATTATTTAAGTGTCACAAACTTTATTTATTTATATTTGTTTAAACTAAAATAATATTAAATTTACTTTAAATTTTAATAAAATATAATAAAAATTATTTGACAAAGATTGCAATTTGTCTTGACTATAATAAAAATTTAAAATATTAGTTAAACTTTTGTTAAAGACTGCAATTTTATATGAGGATAAGAATTGTTACTACTGTAAATAGAACTAAGATCAACGAATAACTCCTTGTTTTTCTCCATTTGAATAGGAAGTCTTGATATGATATACTACATTTAATGCTGTAAAAATAACTCCTTGGTAATACTGTAAATAAAAATTATTTGACAATTAAATAATACCGTAAATAGTTGATATGATATACTACATTTATCATTATGTTAATTGCCAAAATTACTTAAAATTAATAAAATATATTAAAAATTTTTGATAATTAAATAATACTATAAATAGTTGATATGGTATACTAAATTTACCATTATGTTAATTTACATTTACCATTATGTTAATTCCCATAAAAGAAAATTTTTTATTAAAAATCACTAACGTTAATTAAATTAAAAAACTAATGAAAATATATGATTTAATAATTTATACCTTTATCTAGTTGCTTCACAAAATAATATTCAATCATTTGTGCAGTCGGAGAATAAGATAATATTTGGCTTGACAAACTTAGAATAGTCAATAACTTAGAACATATTTTACTATATTTTCTCATAAGTATGTTAATTTTTTTTGTATTTTTAAGAATTAATGTTTCTCTATCATAAAAATTTGCTCTTTGTTCTTTCATTTTTAATATAGGATATTAAAATTTGTTCTTTTTCCCCTCTGTCATAGATATAATACCATTGATATATCTTTGTGATACACTGTCAAGCTATTGGTATTTTGTTGTGTCTACATGCTTCTTCTAGTTCCATACATGTGCTTTTGTTTTTTTTATCCAATTATGTTAAACTTGATTTATATTATGTTGCCTAAACAACTTTTATCTGGAAGTGAACAAAGGAAAAAAAAAGTAGAATAGTTAATAGAATCCTAAAAAAGAGCAATTAATAAATTTATTAAAAGAGTAAGCTCTTTTAGTGAGAATCCTATGGAATTAGGTGAAGGTAGTTTTGAACAACATAAAGAAAATTTAAATGACATGATCATATTCATAAGTATATTACTAATTTTGAGTGAGCATGATCATGTACCAAATGCATCAAGTTTAGAAAATTTAAGGGAAGATGAGCAACTAATCCCTAAGGTGGATATTTATGGTCCTAAAAATTGAGATAATCTTGATAATAATGTAAAATACCACTCTCATATCACATATGCCCGAACATATCCATGGAGAGTCGAGAATATACTATACGGAAATGGTACGTTAGAACAATCACATTAACTAAAAGACATCACATATATCACAAGCATTTCAACTGATCAATTCTTCCCATTTCATTTATAAACATCAAACTTACATTGTATTATTACAATTCAAAATCCATGTATATACGTTACATAACATTTGAGAGTTCAATGCTCCATATAAAATGTTCAACATAAATTAGGATGCTAATTGAAAACATTTTAAACTAGACTCCTCAGATATTAGTTGACCAGATCTTTGAGTCATTCTTGTCCCCAAAATGCAAGTGTTAGAGTTCTACTATATAACCTCAGTAGCTTGAACTTTTTTGAACCTGAAAATGAACATTTGTAATTTTGATGAGTTTGTGAACTCGGTAAGTAAATCATCATCGATGTGTTCACTCAAGTCTACATAACTTAATTCAAAAAGCATATTAAAAAATCTAGTATCAGATAACATATCACATTTTATCATATTTCTACAAGTACTGTATACCAACATTGCATATCACTATTTAAGAACAATTCAACAAATCATCACAATCATTCATATGATACATGTATAATTGCATATGCAAATGGACATGTGATTTCTTTCTTATTTTTCTTTCTGTGACCAAGCGCCTATCAACCCAATTTACTATCCCATATCCATTATAGATACCGGGCTCCTTTAATATATAGTTCCATATCTATTGTAGATACTAGGCTCATTGTTCTCTAAGGTTGTGGCTCTCTATGCACAATCATGAGCTTAAAGCTCTTTTTCATATATTGGATACTCCGATCATAACTCCTTTATCCAATCATGCATTTCAATGTAATAAGATGTATTAATTCACATATTATGCTTTTAGTACTTTTCATTCAATGTGCTTATGACATATATCAAATTCTTCGGATCTAAGTCCGACATTCATCATTCAATTGTTCATACATTCCACATTACCCATACAATTCAATAGAAGCAAATATAATTAAGTTTACACATCTAAGTTAACTCATAGTACGCTTCAAAAAAGCTATTGCCTTGATAATCCAGCAATGTCTGGTTGTTGGCGATTAACTTATGTGTCTATATTCAAGCAATACACACATAGTTCACAATCACTAATTCGTTCAATCATATGAATATACAATTATGCACATGTATTTTTGTCATGTTCAATGCATGCTTAATTGACCTTTTCGGGCATGCATTCTTATTCATAAGTCTTAACTATTCAATTATTATAACTTGTACATGACTACTTTGCATTCAGGTTTATACCTTGAGTAAGTTTGATTACTCTAAATTCATCAATCATACATTCATCAACTTTTTCTGGAAATATACATTCGCACAATTTCCCAATTCTCATTCATTTGTAATTAATATACCTTACTTATATCCTTTGGATCATATTTGTATTCATGAGAACACCTTTATTCCTTTAACAACTCAAGATTTCTATATTTAAATACATCGATATCAAGACAATCCATTCATTAAGTAATGACATCAATTAACAACCTAAACTTATCGAACCACCTTTAACCAATTAATCAAGAAACAATCTAGGTTCATTTCAAGCCTTAATCAAGTCCAAATACACCAATGTAGAGTGACTTATCCTTATTTGGTTCAACAAATTCACAAAAGTAAAATTATCATTTCAAAGCTTTGCCCACTATCGTGGGGGACCTTCCCATGATTGTGGGATGAGTGCCTCGAAGTTCACCATCCAATTTGCCTCAATTTTTCAGATTTAAACACCTTCATACTAAATTCAAAACACCTTCATAACAGTCCATTAATTATACCTTAAGTATACCTTGATTATACTTTAATTCCTCATCAAAATCATCTCCAATTCTAACTCAAAATCATTCATTTGGCAGCTCATAAACTATTGTCTTTCATGTATGTAAAAATAGAACATAAACTATCATTCATGCATTATTTTCCAGCACTCTTTTCACTCTAATATCATAATCAATCCATCTCCAATTCAGTCATCATTAAGTTCTATTAACATATATCATAAGAGATCAGTCTTTCACTTACTTGATCAGCTTAATTGCCTCCCCAATTATCAAGCTAACCTAGCCTTCCATGCATGCAAGCACAATTCTAAGAACAAGGTGGAAGTAGAATGTTTTTCAGCAAAGATCAAATGATAGCAGCAAGTACAACAATGATCTGGTTCTATAACTATCTTTATGAAGGGTAAAAGTATAGATTTTGGTGTGGTAATTGAATTCAAACATAGGAAAAAAACAGAGATGTGAGGGTATGGGCGTTTTAGTGGTGAGAGGAAACAAGAAGAAAGTATGCAGTAGAAACTTCAGGAAAGATGAGTGACTCTGCATTTGCTTAAGCCTTTTAGTGCAAGGTGTCCTTGTTTTAAAAGCACACATGTCATCCAAGGAGATAAGCTACATGTCCTCTTATGTGGCTACTAAATGTCATCAAAATCCTAGTTCATTTGTCACTCAGTCACTACTTCCATTAGTCACTTAATTTTCTATGCCAAATGTTACTCATTTTATAGGCTTAGTCATCCTAATTTTCTATATGTCAACTTGTCTTACCACTTGTCATTTTTTCTAGAATAAATGTACATTTTAATTCATCACTCTTCCAATTGTAACAATTAAATACAAATTACTAATTATAATCCATCAAACCAAAATTCAAGACATAAACAATACACAATCATATCATAATCATTTTAAACATTCATACTCTAGAATATATCAATTGAGTGCATATACTATCTTTGCAATGTTTCTAAATCAATATTCATGTGTGTATATGCTCATGTTATGCATGTGAACGAAATACACCTCATAAATTTTAAAATGATATGACTCAAAAGTCTAACATTCTAACCATTCAGTAAATTTTGGAAACTGGCTATTACAAATAAAGTAAGGGACATGTTAGTTGAAAAGGCCTGTAAAAGAGTTGAATCTTTTGTTTCCTTTAGACAATACCTCATGACATTTTTCATATTCTTATTATTATAGAAATTTGAGTAATGTAGATATTAGAGATAAAAAATGATTGGTTTACTTTAAACATATAGATAAAGTATATTGTTTTTATTGTAAGTTGTTTAAATCTAATAGCAAACAAAGTGCATTAGCAAATGATGGATTTAGAGATTGGAAGAGACACTCAAAGAACATGCGAATTGCATTAAGAATATGACTAGTATGAGAACTTAGAATGAATTAAGAGTAAGATTGAGTAAAAATCAAATAGTTGATAAAGACATTCAATAAGAAATTATAAAGGAGAAAGAACGTTGGAGACAAGTTTTGATAAAAATAGTTTCTGTTGTGAAATATCTTGCTAAATATAATTTGTCTTTTAAAGGATACAATGAGAAACTTTACCAAGATAGTAATGGCAATTTTTTAGGATTGAGTGAGATGATTGCTGAATTTGATGTATAATGCAAGATTATGTTATACGTATTAAAAATCATGAAATTCATTATCATTACCTTGGTCAAAAAATTCAAAATGAGTTGATTTCTTTGTTGGCCCATAGTGTTAGAAGTTCTATCATAGGGACCATTAAAGAGGCAAAATACTTTTCTATTATTCTTGATTGTACCCTAGATTTACACCATCAAGAACAATTGAATTTATTAGTACGATGTGTGAATATGTCAAATAAAAAAATAAAAAGAGAAGAGTATTTTTTAGAGTTCTTGAAGGTAGATGACATATCTGGATTGTGACTTTTCAATGAATTATTAAATGCATATAAGTCTCTTGATCTTAATGTCCATAATATGAGGGGTCAAGGTTATAACAATGATTCTAATATGAAGGACAAACACAAAGGGTTCAAAAATGATTGCTTGAAATAAATCCAAGAGTATTATATATGTCGTGTACTTATCATAATCTTAATCTTACTTTTAGTGATATGACACATTCTTGTGTTAATGTTGTTTCATTTTTTGGAGCTGTGCAAAATATATATGTATTATTTTTAAGTTCTCCTAAAAGGTGGAAGGTTTTACTTGATAATGTTTTAGGATTAACTATTAAATCATTGTCTAACACTTATTAGGAGAGTCAAATAAAAATTGTTAAATCTATTAGATTTCAAGATCCTTAAATAAGATTGGATTTGATGGAATTACCTAGATCTTGTGCTGATGCCGAGTCAAAGAGTGAAGCAGAAAGTTTGCTCAGTGTACTTAAGAGTTTTGAGTTTTTTCTTGCTGTGGATATTTGGTATGATATTTTATTTGTTATTAACATGGTGAGTAAAAAATTGCAATCTAAATCTATATGCATTGATGCTACCATAAAGTAATTAGAAGGTGTGATGGTATTTTTGGAGAAATATGGAGATGAAGGGTTTAGATTTAGTATGAAAATTGCCAAAAGTTTTGCATATGAGATGAATGTAGAGCCTACATTTCCAATTAGACGTTGTATTATTACAAAAAGACAATTTTATGAAATTGATCGCAATGGAGAAATACAATAAGCTAAGGATTCTTTCAGAGATTATTACTTTCTAGTTGTTGTGGATATGACAATTGCTTCATTAACGAATAGATTTAAACAATTAATGACATTTGAAAAAAATTTTGGATTCTTATTTGATTCAAAGAAGTTGAGGTCATTGGACGATAACGAATTAAGAGAATATTGCACTAATTTTACAAAACCTTTTCTTACGATAATGTGTCAGATGTGGATTTAGATGATCTTTTTTTGAATTAAAAGTGCTGTAAATGACTTTTCCAAATTAGTTAATGTCTTCAGTTGAAATTTTAGAATTTGCTAAAGCTGCATATTGTCACCCAAATGTTTCAATTGCTTATCAAATTCTATTGACTATATATGTGACAGTAGCATCAGTGAGAGAAGTTTTAACTACTTGAGGTCATCAGTTTCACAACAAAGGTTAAATGGTTTAGCTATTTTATATATCGACAAGGATATTTTGGAAAATATTGATCCTGATAATATTATTAATGATTTTGAATCTATAAATGCATGGATAACTTTTTTTCATAAATCATAATTATCTGTGTGATTGTTAATGCAATTCTCTTAGTGTTTTGCAGTCTAATATTGTTGTTCGATTGCTGCTATTACTATTTTGTTGTTACTGCTACTATTTTTAGTGGTTTTATTATTACTGACATTTGCAAGATATTATTAGCTGATGTTATGATCATTTAATATTTTATTAAGTATGTAGATTATAAATCGAGTCATTTATGTGTGGATATTAAATTTTAATAATAAAAATATGTTTTTAAATTTTACATATTTGTATATTACCCATTTAGTAGGGCCTTTTTTTCCCACTTCGCCTAGGGCTTATAAAACATTAGGAATGACACTAGCGACTAAATGTAGAAAAGGAGCCAAACCTCTAGTAGTAAACCACTTATCTCACCCAGAAAACCCAAATATGGAGGAGCTAATTAAAGCAGACATAGATGACACCTTACCTAACGAACAACTATATCTTGAATAGGTATATGGTTCCACTCCTTGGTTTAAGATTATGCTAACTATTTAACAATTCCTTAAGGACATTTCATATCAAGAAAATAACAAATTCTTTTCTGATATGAAATATTACATATGTAGAATACTGTATGAGGATTTAGGTGACAAAAAGAGATGGATGGCTCTTTTTGTCACCTAACTCCTCATACAGTATTTTAATAAAATCACCATGATAATGATTGTGGTGCTTAAAGTCAAATGAAACTATATATTGATCTCATGTTTCTATGAACTCCAAACTATAAGCCTTAAGCGTATCTCCGACAGTTAGGACCGTTGACAATTCAAACATTCATTCATATAAATCTACGTTCTTAGTCGCTAACTGATGTTTCAGCGTATTCCTACTATAATGTATAACTTACATTACCATTTGTACTTTTCTAACAATCTCTTTGCTCTATCACATTTATCAATTACATATACTTCTTATTTCAAATATAAAGTATCATTTTTCCTATTTGAATTCAAAATTGATATTCACTTTCGATTTCTCAGTAAGATTCACAATTTCTGAATCCTCAATTTAGGCTTAGTTAATCCTTTCATGTGAAACTGATCTTCAATTCTATAGTAAATAGTACTTTGATTTGCCCAAAATTCAACTCCACATTCTATGTCCCTTTCTGCACTAGATCTGATAACCTCAATATCTGAATTTGTGCTTCACTGCTATTGGGATTTTTGCTTAATGTATCAGATACAACACTAACTTTATTGGGAAATACTCATTTGTACCATCATAATCTTTCAGTATTTCTATCCATTGTCTCAGTCTCGTATTCAATTTTCTCAACTCAATAATTACCTCAGCTTTAATGATCTATACATTTATATACATCCAAGATGTTCCTATATATATATACTATCTCCAAACTTTCAAAGCAATCACTACCGTAGAAGTTCTAAATCATTTATCGAATAATCAACTCTTAAGACTTTAGACTTCTCCATACATATGAAATCACGTTATTATGTTGCATTGTATTTTATCCAAATCTCTTATACAACATTATGCTAAACTATAAAATCTCCAAATCTAGACGATATAATTAATATCGGTGTTATAACTCCTCCAAATTGTTTTTACATCCATGATATCTAAGATTAATTTCGATGTTCAAAAATATTATCTTCACTTTTCAAATACGCTCCAGACATCCTCTATGATTATAATCACTAATTGATCCATTTTGCTTGGATCACTTTAATCTTCAATACCATAATACTGTTGGGGTATTTGTTAACTTGAACAAATGTTTCCAAAGCTCCATATGTCCATGATTAGTTCTCATAATTCCTTAAATAACTAATTCCTCATTTCTCAATAAGTTAACATTGTCTCACCTTATTTTCAATTTCCCAATTGACTTCCTTTCTCGAATAATTTTCTCAATTCATTCGATTTCCTATGATTTCACATTAAATTATTCTACTGTCTGCTTATTCATACCAATTTCTCCACACATTTCAATTTATTCTCAATCTTAACTTCCTGTGATGGTAACACATTCATCAAAGTCTAATTTATATCTCCTGTGCATTTTCGCAGAGAATATAATATGAACCTAAGTTCTCCTCACATTAGCGATAGTGTCGCCTCAAATTCAAAATTCCAGTCACATAGTTGGATACTTTTTCATCAACAAAAATACATACACTCCCAGTAGCATATTCTACATTTTATGTTTGTATTTCCATCAAGAATAGGACTCCAATACTCACTTTTGAATCATTACATATTCATTTCTTATTTATTCTTTCCTTGATCATTCTTAATACCTCAAGAAGACCAATTTTTATCTTTCTTACAAGGTCATAATGTTCTAATTACTAAAACTCATTGAAGTAGTAGACATGTTTATTGTCACATACGCTTAGGTGTGTATCATCAAAGTCATCCTATTTTGTCCACAGATTTATTTGCGCCAATCACCAATTTTTATCTTACACAAATGATACTTTGATCTTCATTGGTCCTAGATAATATTTCTCTCTTTATCCTCACCCATGATTGGGTATCCCTGCCATGATCATGACAAAAACCTGTCAGGCCATTATCGTGCCCTATACTTTCTTCCTTGCATTAGGACACATTTTAACCTCAATTATACTCCAATTTTCCAAGGTTTACCTCTTTTAATGTTACATCATATCTTAATGGTTCAACTACCATATTGAGTGCATCAACTCTTCTCATTTTATTCGTCATCTTTTTCTTTATCTCATTCATACATATGCATTTCCAACTTTCTCCTTACTACACATCATTCATCTTTTGTAAAGTCATTTATGTCTACTCCATTCCCCTTTTATTCTTTCCTCAATAATCCACGACAATACATTCACATCTATATTACATTTGGGGATATATCACCACATCGCCATATTGACGTCATATTCAATAATGCATCCCCTAATACAAATACGTTGAAATCATTATCTATCATATTTACCCATATACTATTTCTCATTTATATTTATCTACAACTTTCATTTTCTGATATCATGAAAGAGTATCATTTTTCTCACTAATTCCATCAGCTCAAACTCTTAACAATTACTCATGCATGTGACTTATACCCATGCGACTCAGACTAAGGATCAGTCGCTACTATCTGCTATGACATGACTAAAATGCATGTAACTTGGCACATAATTTCGAAAGTTGCCCATGTAAGATCCTAATTTTGGGCTCTGATACCACAACTATTAGATCCCACTTTCGGAGCCTAACGTTCAAAGTCATAGTTGGGCACATTACCTTGTAGGGTCCTTTTGTTGGAACCTCATTAGCCAATTAGTCTCATCTTCCTTCTCATAACATCCCAAAATTTCTATAATTTGAATACTTGATATACGACAATCCATTCATAGGTTTATATCCTCAACCATCACCCTAAACAAATCACTCATTTACATCTCTTATTTTCATATCAAACTAAGTACATTTCAATCTCCATTCAAGCCTAAATATGTCAGAGAAAAGCATTGGTAGGTCCACAATTTGCATATGTACATAACTTGAGACAATTAACATAACTTTCACTATGGGTGTCGGACCATGGTCATTCAAGTATGGTTTTGAAGAGTAATTCGTTTTCTACAACTTCTGTGAAGACCCTGAGAGAGATTCTTGGTATTTAGAGAGTAAAAATTTGCACATTTTTAAAACTGTCCCGTGAAGGTCAACTTAACGGACATACGTCCCTTCAAACAATCATGGACTGGTCTGGGGACATTTTCAGAGCTGAGAAGGTCTGCCTAACAGACATCAAATCCGTCTAACGGACAGTTATAGGTTAAATTCCATATTTGCAACTCCTACAAGCTATCTATGACTCATCTTATGCACATCTATCATTCATAACTCATTTTCCTCATCATTTTCACTTCCATTTCAATTCAACATCATTACAATCAATTCATAATCTATGTATAATCATCATCCCAAAAACACAATCATTCAACTTATACACAATCATCATCAATGTCTGCACATGTTGAACCCCATTTATGAACTTCATTTCATCTCTAACTTATCACATTACTTCTTTCCAATTCAAGAAACCATAGTACTTATGACACTACTTCTTCCCATTTCAAGACACCACATTCTCTCATTCTATTAGATCAAAATAGAAAAGCTATAAAATGTCCTGCATACATCCTATGTAGCATCACTAACTTGTAACAATCATAACTTTCAAGTCTGATCTCCAAAATTTACAAATTATATATCATTGGAAAGCTAAAAGAATGACCTACAACTTCTTAGATGACAACCTTGTCCAAATCAGCCTAAATCAGTACAGTTTTCCCCTTTAAGGCAACACACAATTTCTACACCTACGGAAGACTTGAAATAAGAAATGTATAAGATGACTAAGCACATACACATTGGAAACTTCTTCAATTCTTCATTCATTTTCCAAATCAAAATGAAGTTCATACATAGGTTTAATTACAAATCAACATTACATAAAGTCTTAACAAAGATACAAAATACATCGGATGCTCAATGTTCAATGTGCTAATAAAGCTATCCAAAAGTCTAGCCACTAACTTAGTACAAAAGGTAACTATCTTGGAATTGGTCCAAATGCCTTGCAAGGATCACTGATCTTCTCGATCTATCCTGAGGAGTGGGAAAAATGTTAGGTTGAGCTACACAACGCAGTGGCTAAGAAATTTGTAGCCATTGGCGATGAGCTATACAATCAAACATACATGCATCCAATCATATAAGCATACCCATCTTGTCTTGACCCAACAATGTAAGTTTAATATTCATAACTCATAACTCATAACTCAATACATCATCACATAAAACATATTGGATGTGATTTAACATCAAAGCATAATACTCAGCTTCATCAAAACTTAACACATCAAAATGTAAATGCACAAACAAATGACTCGAGAGTTCCGTGGAATAAAATAGAGAAACCGAAGTTTACTCTATGAACGAAACGAGTCCACTTTTCAGATCTCGTGTACCACAAGCGGGCAGCCGGGAGAAAGCTTTATGTCGACGTGCACGTGACTATGAAACGGTTCCTCTCTCGCCCAAACACAATCAAATCTCATGCTCAATTCAATCAATCACAAGTTCATATTCACATGTTTTTTCTTCTTTCCATTTAATCAAAATGCCATCATACAATTTCTAAGACATAACACAATCATACTCAAAATTCAATTTTTATCACATGTCATACATCATAATGCAATTTCCATCACAATATTTCAAAGCAAACCATTTTAACACACAACATACACACAAGGCAAATTTGCTCATTACACAATAACTATTAATAAATTACCCACCTTGAATTTCCTTGCTTGAAAACTTGGTCAAGGATGTTCCTCCTCTAGCTCCTCTTGCCTTCTTTGATTCTCTTTTATCAAAGACAAAATTCCCACTCAATAAGGATTCAAATTGGAGAACCCACAAGACATATTTACTAAACTTGATCCTAGAATTCTTAAACTCATACATTTCTTAAGTTCTTTGAACTAAAACCCTTTAAAAAATTCAAAAGATTAAAATCAAACTTACCTTGAATCTTCACCAAACAATGATTTTCTTGGCTCTAAAGGAAGCTTTTACCTTCCTCTTTCTTTTTCCCTTCTTAAACAACTTCAAAATTACTCTTTAAGACTCAGAAAAATCAAACCCTAGCTTAGCTTCCTTTCTCTCCTTTCTTTTCTCTCCAACGACACTCTCTCCCTCTTCTATCTTCTAATTTTCGTTTCTCTTACTTCACTCTCTTCAATTCACGTTTTTGGTCTTTCAATTCACAAGCCAACATTTTTATCTTCTCTTTTTACCCTTAATGAATGTTAAAAGTCTACTTTACCCTTCCTTATAAGCTTAGGTTCTTTTAATATCAAGTGGTCTTCCAAAAATGTCCTTTATGATATGTTCCTACCTTAACACTTTAATTCAATTAACATA
This sequence comes from Erythroxylum echinodendron, assembly GCA_027575705.1. NCBI lineage: Eukaryota > Viridiplantae > Streptophyta > Magnoliopsida > Malpighiales > Erythroxylaceae > Erythroxylum > Erythroxylum echinodendron. The sequence goes on along the minus strand of JANZXR010000006.1, from coordinate 8,608,974 downwards.
TGTCATATAATCTTACTAACATTAACATAATAAAAACTCCAAAATTAAATTCATCAAAACCTCATAATTCATTTAAATCATGCTTAACTAGAGAAAAAATATGAGGCCAACAGATTATGTTAGTCACTTGCATTTTTACAAGTGATTGCATGCCCGAACTATCCAAAAAGAGTGGCTGAAAGCCGATTCACCAACTTCTTATCCAACTTCATGTTTATTTACTTTGCAAACAAAATGATGATGAAAGCTCTACAGACATCCATTAATGTTCATGTATACCAGGCGGCTTAAGTTTAGATTGTGATTCGTTGAAACTTCATAGGAAAATATGTTCCCTTTAAAAGCAAGATAGTAACGTGAACAAAGGTGAGACCACTGATTGGTAACGTGTGGTATATTTGAAACAACTGTTTACCGTGTCAGTGCTCATAACCCAAAAAGAACCTATCAGCAGTGACTATTTTTGTCTTGATATTGAAGAAAAATTTAAAGATGGCATTGTATAATGTATATCCCTTATTATATGCGCAAAAGAGCGAAATTATTTTGGGTATGAGAACAGGTTGTTATATGCTAAGTGCTGTCATTTGTCTTAACTCAATTTACAAGAAATGACAGGCACCAAATGGCATGAATTTATACATGGCGGATGTCCATTAATCCCATTTGAAGTAATTATCCAAGAAGCATGGAGATAATGGAAAATGACCCATTTGCTAAAGCTTTCAACATCCACTGGGGAGAGAGAAATACAAGCACAATATGGAACACTATTCCACATAAATGCAAATGAACGAGTGTACCAAACTCGTTAAGGCTGATAAAGAATAAGCATTGAGGTCAAACAAATATCAGCTTATAATACACCGAAAAAAGAGGCTGGGGTGAGAGAGGCTCGAACTCTCGACCTCAGGATAACTCAGAAGCTATGAGACCTACGCGCTAGCCAACTGCGCCACCACCCCTGGCTGACCATGCTGTTAACTTGTCTGGTAACTATTAAAGTAAAAGATGTTCGAATTGTCCAAGGACTCAGCCAATAATATTGTTGCATGTTTCCATATAGTTTCTATGTCTTGAAGATATTTAAAGCCCTAAGTCGTTGCATTTTCTAATGATATATCCAAAACAAAAACTATTTTCGGTCTTCTACTCTTTCTTACATGAGCCTATCTATTTGTTGTGCCCAATTTTTTCTCTCTCTCTTACCTAGAATGTCAATAAACCTTTTATGGCAAGAGGCCCATTTCGTGACCTGAAACACCGTAAAGGCTTACTGTCTAAATGGCCTATCGAAAGGCAATAGCCCATACAAGTTCAGTGTCTTACAAACACCCAAAGCGATAGGATACATAAGATACACATATTTTATATTAATTTGCTATATTCTAATTGATAAAATTTTTGTCATTATGGATAACAATCACATATTTTGTATTTTATGACATAGATTGAAGATTTGGAGTAAAATGTGCTTACAAGTAGAGATCTAATAAAGAAGGAATAAATATGTAAATTTTAAAAAAGAAGCTTGCAAAAAAAGAGTTTCGGAGTAGGTTTAAGCATAAGGCGTACCCACGCCTTAGTTGATATATTACTTTAAAAACTAAATGTGATTAAATGAATAAAGTCTTTCTAAATACTTATGTTTATGTTTATCTCCTTTTAGGAGTTTTGACTAGGTATGACTTGTTTTGGTAGGATAATATCCTTTAAATTTAATTTTGTTCTTGTCTTTAATCCCTTTTTTTATGAAGAATAAATAGGATTTTAAGATTATATAATGGTTGGAGGTGCATAAGCAGTCGTCCCATCTCTCTCCTTAGTTCATATTTATTTTCTGCATCTTTTATTTTGAAGCTACTTTTTAAAACTGTATACAACTACACTCTCTCTTTCTAAACAAAGGTTAATTGAAGTTTGAATCGTCAAGAGCTGCAAGATCTAATTGTTTTTCTTTACTCTTTCATTCTTTAGCATTTATATATCTTATGAAATTATTAATATAGTTGTTTTGTTTATTGATATGAAGAGGATTATCATTTAATTATCAAAATATATTGCCAATTAGAATGATTAAATCTGTAATAATTTGATTATTCTAATATTTAAAGTTAAAATAATAGGATTCAATATAAGATTCGACTCATATTTTGTGGATATATACTATAGTATAAATAAACTAACTTTGTGTGTTTATTAGCTAGAATTAAGTCTATATAGTTTTTAATGTTATTAGTAGATTAAATCTAAAGAGCTTATTTCTAGTTGTTTTTTGATAAGATAAATAATTAAAGAACTTGTTTTGGTTAACAGGAAAGTAAGGATAGATATGTTGTTAGAACTTATTAACAACTATAAACAATTTATTAAGGAACAAAAGTGTTTACCTTTGCATCAATGATTAATTCAAAGAATCAAAAATATAATTGTATCTTGGGCCAGATGTTTTTCACCCCACTTCAGCTGGACCCGAACCCGATATCGACGGTGATATCCGAGTCCGTGCCCCGCGAGGGTGGTGTGCCACATCACTAAACAA
>JANZXR010000006.1:8580763-8606332 GCA_027575705.1 Erythroxylum echinodendron | reverse complement strand
ATGTACAGTTATTTTTCATGTGCAAAAATCACTGTTCACTATTGCATGAGCATGAGATGTGTTTTTCCTAATTTCTCCGATTGATCTCTCGTGTACCCGTTTTCATAATTTAACCCGTTATCTGAAAACGGGATGTTACAAGATGTTCGTTGTCATTTGATTTCATTAAATTATGTTCTTGATTTATTTTCATGTTTTGTTTTAATCTAGTTTAGTTTCCAACTTAAAACCCACTTTCATTTACTTTTTAATTAATTTGGGAAAAGACATAAGCTTTACCAGTCCATGCAGACTTAAACCTGCTTATTACTATATACAATTCATTTGTGATCAGAGTAGGACTATTTGTTAAATTCAACACCCACTATAAAGCTCAATTTTCTAACATATATGGAGCCTAATGCTCATTTTCAGCTCCACTCTACTTTAAAACATACAAAGAACGTAGCATTTAAATAAAGGAACAAGGATACCCAAGTCTTATCTTTATAGAATTAAAACTTTATCAGAAGCGGAACACTCCCTCTCATTAATGGGCATTCCATTTGTATATATATGATCAACTATAATTTCAAACATATAATGGTGGCTAAAACTACCATTTTCCTTTTTTTTCTTAAATTGTTTCATTGCTCAGGTAGTTGGAGTTTCAAGTTTTTAGCAAATTAGTGGTGATATAAATTAAAGAAGTTAATTTTCAAATTGGAGTTTCTATGTGCCAAGTTTTTTCCTTTTTATGCACAAACAACAATTAAAATAAGCATTACTTTTTATCTATAATGGAGAAAGGAGTCATATTAAGAGAGAACCTCTCACTTCTCACTATAAGCAAAAGCCATGATCCTTCTTTCCCCTCCCTTTGAACTTTCTTCCCACAAACCTATTTCCTTAAACCATTACACCATAAATATCGTAGCCTTCAGCCTGCATTTTTAGTACCCTAAATAGATCCTGCACAATCTTGTTGAATACTTCCTCCTTCACCGATAACCAACAGTAAAACTAAGGATAAAACAGAATTTTCATAAACACCTCTCTTTTCCACCCTGCCCACTTTCCTTCTTAAGCTCTCCTTGGTAATGACAAACTAAAACGAAAAGCTGAAATTTTCCTGATAGAATACTCAACTTCACAATAGCCAATACTTCAACCTCTGCCCTACCTAAATTTCCCCTGCCCTTCTCCATCCTCAAACCTTCTTCTTCAAACCCAAATATATCCTCTCCATTGGATGCTCCAATAAGATCTTGGAAGCAAGTAGTAGGTGAAGAAACTCCACTGTCTTTATCCTACTCACCACTGAAAGACATGGATGGAAGACTAGTGGTTTGCCTCAATCTTGAAGTCTTGAAGGAAGGTGCTAGCGCTTGGGAATCAACCAAGGTAGGTTTCTTCTTTGGCAAAAGACCACCCTTTCCTTTAGTCTCTCAATGGGCTAACAAGTTATGGAAGACCAGAGGTTTGATAAACGTTCTTCTCTCTGAAGAGAACTTGATTTTGTTCACATTGACCTTTACTTCAAAAATCCAAAAGATTATGGAGGAAGGTCCATGGCATTTTGGTAGCAGTCCTATATTTTGGTAACCATCCTATCGTCCTACAAACTTGACAGCCACACTTGAAGCTAGAAACCTTTAAAATACGAAGCATTCCACTTTGGATTAACTTCCACAACATTCTACTTGAGTATTGGACTAACCAGCAGCTTGGAGCACTAGCCAGCTACATCGGAAGACCATTATACATAGATGAACATACAACAAAGAAGAAATTTGTTGGATATGCCCAGATTTGTATTAGTGTATACACTTCCAAAGAACTCCCTAATGAAATTTCAATAATGAGGTTAGGATAGGAAGATAAACTAAGGGAAGACATAGTTAAAATTTCTTACCATTAGAAACTACCTTCCACTAATCCAACCAAAAGTTGAAAGGCCACCCTACCACGAGCTTACGAACTCAGTTGAAGCAATTACACCTCTGGAATCATCGAAAAACCCTCTTCCTATGATATCTAATGATGCAATGTTACCAATAACAGGTGAGTATATGCCACTTGATGATATGGAGAGACAAAACAATACATATGCAAATATTCAAAGAGCGAAGTGCAACATGCAATATGGAGAAGGAACTACCACAAACACCAAATATATCTTAAACAGAAACCAAGGATGACCATGTTACACTAGCTAATACTCCAGAAGCTATGAACAAGACTGAAGGAGAATCACTGGTGAGTCAAACTAATCCTACACAATTTCATATCCTTGAAACTCCTAAAGTTTATACTACACCTAAAGAATATGTAGGAAATGGTGAATTTCACACATTGGAGAGAAGGAGATCCAAGAGAGGTAAAAAGAAAGGCTCCACAAGCCAAACCTTTTAACTATGTCCATTATTGCATGGAATGTACATGGAATAAATTATCCCATTCAAATATTAGCTTTAAGGGACTCTGTCTCAAAGTCAGAATAGAAAATCTGGCCAAATTGGACATTTTTGGCTCCCATTGGAACATGATTACCAGCCATCAACATCATACTTTTGGAAGAATAATTAATTGCTACAGGGAGGATGAACTCAAGGTAGATCTCTTAGATTCAAATGAACATGCTATGCATCTAAAGTTATGTTTCTTGAATGAGAACATTCAGATTAATGTTTCATTCATCTATGCAAGTAACTTTCAGTTCTATAGAAGTGAATTATGGAATAACCTTAAATCTTTCAGTTACACCGCATCCACTCCTTGGCTAATATGTGGAGACTTTATTATACCCCTAAGAGGCACAAGGATATTCTAATTTAAAAAAACTATATAGCTAATTTGAAAGATATGGTGGAAGAGATAGTGGTGACTGATCTTAAGTATGCGGGACATTCCTACACTTGGTCCAACAAACAACAATCAACTTGGCACAAAAGAAAAAAACTAGATCGAACCTTAGTAAATGACTTATGGCTCAAGACCTTTCTCGACAGCCTTACTACCTTTAAAGAGCCTCTCTTTTTGGATCATACTCCCCTTGTAGTGGAAAAATTATTCCAAAAAGGGTTTAAACACTATCATTTTCGATTCAACAATTATCTGGTGAATGTCCTAAGGTTCTATGAGGCATGTGTGAAAGGAGCAGAGCATAATTTCTATGGGACCAAACAATTCTGTTGTGTTCAAAAGCTGAACGTTATCAAACAAGAATCAAAGATTCTTAACTCTATATACAGGCCTACAATTGCTTCCTTAAATTCCTATAGACTTAAACTTCAAGTTATTCAAGCTAGCCTATTTGCTCACCTGATAAATCCAATCCTACTTGAAAGAGAAAAAGTAAAGCTATCATAGTTCTTGAAGGCTACTCATAATCATAGCTCTCTTTTGCGATAAAGAGCTAGAGTATAATGTTTGAAAAAGGGGGATAACTGTACTAAATTCTTTTTCAACTCAATTCTAGTAAGGGGGAATTGCAGAATTGCAACAAAATCCATTCTATAACTTCCAATAATGGTGCAATGCTACAGTCACAATAGGAAGTTCAAGAGGAGACAATAAATTACTTTAAAGACCTTCTAGGTACTTTAAACAATGTTAATGATACTGTAGAAGAACTCAGAACCTTATCCCTCAAACAAATCACATTAGCTGAATCAGATCTTCTTACAAAATTAGTAGAAAACACAAAAATAGAAGCTGCAATGTTTGGCATAGATGGATCTAAAGCTCCAGGACCTAATGGCTTTAATGGGTATTACTTTCAGAAATCTTTGAGCGAGATAATACCTTTTGTAATATAAACAATCAAGGATTCTTCTCCAAGGGGATTCTCCTTAAAAAGATCAACAAAACCTTTATTTGTTTAATTCATAAATGCTCTAACCCTACATATTTTGGAGAATTCATACCTATTGCTTGCACTAAACTAACTTTCTCTATAAGGTCATCTCCAAAATACTTGTTATAAGAATGAAGAAAATACTAGCTCAACTAATCAGTAATAACCAATGTGCTTTCCTACAAGGTAGACATATAGGAGACAACATTCTTATTGTCCAAGAACTCCTGAAAGGCTACTCTAAGTCAAACTATACTCCAAATTGTACAATCAAAGTTGATTTTCAGAAAGCTTATGACAATGTGAGTTAGGACTTTCTATGGATATTATTGATGGCTCACGGATTTCCATCTAAATTTATAAAGTTAATTAAAGAATGCATTTCATCATCCTCCTTGGATATCTTGATCAATGGAACTCCTACCACATCATTCAAGGCAATAAGAGGTTTAAGAGAAGGAGACCCTTTGTCCCCATACCTCTTGTCTTTACGTGTGGAGACTCTCAACTCCCTTATCAAGCAAAGTGTTTAAGAATCCAAAATTCAAATACCACGCAAAATACAAGAAGAGTGGTTTGACTAACTTATTTTGCAGATTATCTTTTCATTTTGCAAGGCCATGGTGGACTCCATACAATGTTATATAGAAGCTCTTAGTAAATTTAAAAATTTCTCATGTCAACAGTTTAACCCAACAAAGAGCCATTTCCTCCTATCCAAGAAAGCTTCTGCCTTAGGACCTTTCATCTCTCAATCAATTGGAATGTAATTCAAACATGCTCCTCTGTTGTATCTTAGACTTCCAGTCTATACTAGAAGACTTACATATGTAGAATGCATTCCACTTCTAGAGAAAATGTAAAAAAAGGATCAGCTTATGGGTTAACAAGTCTCTGTCCTATGCGGGGAAAGGGCAACTTATCAAATCGGTATTGAATTCTCTCTATATTTATTGGAGTTCTCACATCTTTCTTTCTCAAGGAATCATTAAGACCATTGAAAGAATCCTCGAAAATTTTCTATGGAATCATCCAAATGGGGATAAAGGGTCAGCTAAAGTAAAGTGGACTGATATTTGCTTCCCTAAAGATGAAAGAGGTTTGAATATAACCCCTATCAAGATCACAAAACAAACATTAATTAGCAAGAGATTATGGTGGATTCTTATGGACAAAAATTCACTTTGGGTGAAATGGATCCACTCTTATTTTCTCAAAGAAAGAAGCTTATGGAGCATTCAAAAATCTACCTTATACTCTCAATTGACAATACTCTCATTTTGTTAATTAAATTCTAAAGTTGAGGGATAAAATCAGGGAAGACATCTCTTGCACAGTTGAGAATGGAAAAATGACATATATCTAGTTTGATAATTGGTCTAACTTGGGACCCCTCATGTAAACCCACAATCTTGCCTGACACATGCACTTGCGCCCTATAAATACACGTGCACATGCCCGATAGAAGTGGCATGTTAACTATCTCACCTTCACTTTATTGCATGGCATCGTAAGTAAAATCAAATATAACACATTATATATAGTTCAAAAATTTCCTGATTTCATATCATAAAACATAATTTACAATGTATCATTTCATATGGATACATTGTCAGCCTATCAAAGCTCGCATTTCAGTTTACAAAGTATATTAGATAAATGAGGAAATAAATCAAAAACTAAAAACTAATTTTTGAGCCAAAACTTGTACCAAAATGCAGTCTTAGCAGCTAAGTCGTCGCTCTATCTTGAACCTGAAATTGTCAACGTTGTAATTTTGGTGAGTTTTATAAACTCAATAGAGTAACCATCCTTGATGGTTCACTCTTGTCAAACCACACAACAATTAATAATCATGTTACCACATAATTCACATCAATTTGATTTTTATCAAGTAATATCATGTAACTCCTTATCACATTTGCCATATGTCAAAAAAAACAAAATTCAAACATTTCATCATTTCGGTACAATTTTGTAGGACACACACATTGACAAATGATCATATATGTCATACATAAATTTCTCAAAATATTACAATCATTTAATTTATTTAGATTATATGGATATGCTATGTTATCAAACTTGATTTCATTTCTTTCATTGTTGTGACTGTGTCCTTTTTCACTGTCCTGTATCCATTATAGATACCGGGCTCTTTTATATTGTCCTTTATCCATTGGGGATACAGGGCTATTTGTACACATTGAGCCTTAGGCTCTAATCACGAATGTTTGAACTTTAAGCTCTTTTTCACTGGCGACATCAGTCACAACTACTTTTATATTTCATGCATTGAAATGAAATGAAATCCTAAATTTCAAACATCACATTTGATCAATTACATTTGCATTCATGTTCTTGTACACAATAATCATCGGACTAGGTCCGGCATGAACATTCAAGTTGAGAACCATGTAGTCAATCTCATTCACATACAAGTAGCACTTCCAATGTTTTAATCATGCATTAAAACTCCTCGGAAATTTCATGTCTAGAATTCAGTATACAATTCATTACACATTCATCAAAATCAAATTTAATTCAGTAATAAACAAAACAAGTCAAGGCGAGATCATCTTAGGTTACTCACAATTACTCCCTTTTTGCTTTTTGCCTTGAATTTCCAGCAATATCTAAAAGTAGTTGCTCTACTTACACTTTTATACCCAATCAAATACAATTTTATATTACCACATTGTTTTTACTTCTATAATAAACCAATGCAAAGATCAATTGTACTCCAAATGTGTCAAAATTCATACACCCATTAACTATTCCAGCTTTTATGTCAACACAACTTTTAGGTCTACTTTATATGATCAATATGACAAGGAAAATGGTGCATTTCTGTAACACTTTCTTCTAGACAATTGTTTTCCTATGCCTTAAGTTTCTAATGGCTCCAAGATCATATAATTTGATTCATTATTCTATGAGTTATACTCAAAATACTATAGAATGAGTACATTTGACATTTGGCTAGGGCATGATTATGCATTCAAGTTACACAACTTATACCTCTCAATTCCAATATTCAAAAATTACAAACTATATACCAATTAGCTAAGAGAATAAGCTACACTTTTGTGAAGACACCTTTTTCTAATCCAGCCTACATCAATATAGTTTATGATAACAATAGGACATGATTTCTGTCACAAGTAGTGTTATAGCCTAAGCCAAAACTCAATTTCAATCTAGATTTTGAAATTCTTAGAAATAGAATTAACATTCGATTTCTTCAATAAAGTTGTAGAAATATATCTCTAGTTTATTTTGAATTAAGAATCAACTCATTTGGAAATCTATATATCAAGATATAATCAAAATACCGAAACATGTTCAATAAAAATTCTCCAGTTCATAACGTTCCAACACATTTCTTCTTTTTCATCCTAAATCCATTAATCAAATCTTTCCTGAACAACCCATATGGCTCTAAATTTTCATGGAGAGGAAAAAAAATTTGTTAGGAATCTATTGGTTTAAGTTTCAAATCATTTGGAAGTTGGATGAAAAAGTTATAGCCAAAAAACTCAAAGCTATTCAGTAAAAATATTCTAGTTCATTTGCAAACTTCAAAAACCAAAATCATACATGCAAACCATCACCTTCTTCTTCCTCTCTCTCTACTACAATTTGGTCTCTCCACTGCAATTTTGTTTTCAACAATTCTTAATAGAATCTATAACCTAGTTTTTCACATCTTTCTGCAGTTAGCAACTTCACAAACTTTTATCTTAGCTCATCTCAACACAAACAATTCAAAAATTCAAGATTTAACCATAAACATCAAAACCGACATCCCTCATGCATCATCCTTATTTTCTGCATTTTTCTCCATATTTATGTACTTATTCATTCTCACTACCGAATTTGTTTCTTCCCATATTACTCATGCATGAACACATGTACAAATCATTAAAATATCATCAAATGTTATTCACGAAAAACTTACTTGATTTAGTAAAATTCGAGCTCTAACCTCATTTGAAATCATTTCTAAACACTCCCAATTACATTCATATATAACAACAGTAAGTAGAAGAACAGAGCATGAACACCTTGAACATTCAACCATTATTTTCTACAATTTATAACTACTTCCTAAGCTATTAGTATACTTTTTGCTCATTCTTATTTCACAAAATTTCATCTAATTCATTCATCATTTAACATCACCAAAACTACACTTCCTAACCCACTTATGCATGTGTTCATTTACAATAGTAAAACAACATGAAAGTCACTTACTTGACTCAACAATATGTCCAGCGATGAGGGGGAATCAATAGCACAAAAGATGTTTCAGTGGATGAATATGAAAAGAGTGTTTTGGTGAAGAACAATAGAGAGAGAAAGTTACACCAAATAACAAGTGAGGGTTGATAAATTTTCCTTCCAAAACCACTTGCTACGTGTCTTATTGCATGTAATACATTGGTTACATATATATGGTGCCATATGTCACACTATAATTTGTCTCTTATTTTAAATTCTTTCCTACTCTAAAATACCCCAAAATTTTGAAAATTTCCTAGAATTTACCAAAAATTCCAAAATAATAACTATTATCATCAAATAAATTTTTAATACAAATAATCCATGATTCGCATTTTAATAGCATTTATAAATCAATTATACTTGAAAATGTCAGTGAATGTATGTACAATTATTTCATGAATATCAACACAATTCATATATTTAAATATGCCATATGATGCATGAAATGCACTTCTAATTTCTCAGTATACACTATTTTGGGGTCCTAGCCCTAACATGGGATATTGGGACGTTACAATTCTCGCCTCCTTAAGAAATTTCGTCCTTAAAATTCTTACCTGATTGATGAAATAGGTGGGGATATTGCTTTTTCATATGCTCCTTTGTTTCCCAAGTTTCTTCCTCACTCGAATGATTTCTCCATAGAGCTTTCACCATTGGAATTTCCCGATTCCTTCGTTGTTTTGTCTGATATCCCACTATCTGAACTAGCTCCTCAACATAACTCAAATTACTAGCAATTTCAATTTCTTGAGTCATAATACATGTGTTGGATCTGAATAGTATCTTCGTAGCATATTTACATGAAATACGTGATGTATCTGAGACATCTCAATAGGTAAGGCTAATCGATATGCCAATGGTCCCACTCTCTCATGAATTTCATAAGGAACAATATACCTAGGGCTTGCTCTTTTTGCCAAATCTTAATAAGCCTCACTAAGGCGACACTCTCAGAAACACTTCGTCTCCTACATTGTATTCCATATCTCTTTGATGCTGATCCACATAGCTTTTCTGTCTATCTTGAGCTGCTTTTATGCGACTTCAGGTTAGCTTTACCTTGTCCACATTATCTTGTATCAACTCAGGGTCTTTTATCATTCTCAAACCTTCTTCATCCCAATATAGAGGCTATCGATATACTCTGCCGTACAATGCCTCATAAGGTGTCATTTCGATACTACTGTGATAGTGATTATTGTAAGAAAATTCAATCAATGCAATATACTAATCCTAAACTCCTTGAAACTCCAATACAAATGCCCTGAGCATATCCTCAATAGTCTTGATTATCCTCTCACTCTACCCATCTGTTTGAGGATAAAATGTAGTATTGAAGTTCAACTTTATACATATAGCTGACTGTAAACTCTTCCAGAATCTCAAAGTGAATATAAGAACCTTGTTCTATATAATGGACACTGGAATCCCATGCAATCTAATCACTTCATTCGCATACCTTCAAACCAACTGGTCTAGTGAGTTATTCTCCTTTACTGGTAAGAAATGGGTCGACTTAGTTAATCGGTCTACTACAACCCATATAGCATCATTTTGCCTAGGATTCTTCAGCAAATCTATAATAAAATCCATAGTGATTCGTTCCCATTTTCATTTTGAAATAGGCAACGAATGTAGTTTTCCAATTGGAGCCTAATGCTCATCTTTAATCTGCTGGCAAATTAAACAATTAACTATATAGTCAACTACTTGCTTGTTTATTCCTGTCCACCAGAAATGTTGCTTCAACGTATTATACATCTTGGTCGTGCTAGGATGCATAGCATAAGCGGCCATATGAGCTTCCTCTAAAATTTCCTTTCTCAATTCATCCATATTAGGCACACATAATCTCTGTTTTAACTACAATGTATCATCTCACAATTCAAATTCAAAATCGGGATTCATCTTAACTTTCTCAATCAATTTCACCATTTTAGGATCTTTACTCTGAACTCTTGTAATTCGATCATATAACATCGGTCTCAACTTTAGTGTAGTTGTCAACGCTTCATTATGCTCTAGATTCAACTCCACATTTAAAGCTCTCAACTGAATCAAATTTGGTAATCTCGATAACTGAATCTAAGCTACACTGCTATGTGACTTCCTACTCAAAGCATCTGCCATTATATTCGCTTTTCCCGGATGATACTCAATCATGCAATCATAATCTTTTAATAACTCTATCCACCTCAGCTGTCTCATGTTTAGCTCTTTCTAACTCAGCAAAAATCTTAAACTATTTTGATCAGTGTATATATTAAATGTCTCTCCATATAAATAATGTCTCTATATCTTTACAGCAAAGACAACTGCGACAAGTTCTAGATCATGCATTGGATAATTCATCTCATGAGACCTTAGTAGTCTCGATGCATAGGCTATCATCTTGCCATTTTGCATTAATACACATCTTAATCCTTGATGCGAAGCATCACTGTATACTACATATCCACTAGTTCTTGATGGAATAGTCAACATAGGTGCTGTAGTCAACCGATGTTTCAACTCTTCAAAGATCTTCTGACAATCATCATCCCATCTAAATGTTACATTCTTCCTCAGAAGTTTAGTCAGAGGCGGCAAGATCAAAGAAAACCCCTCGACAAATCTCCGGTAAGATCCATCCAATCCGAGGAAACTCTAGATTTCAGACACATTCTTTAGAGCCTCCCATTTCATTACAGCCTCTATCTTCATTGGATCCACTTGAATACCACGCCCATTTACTATATGACCCAAAAACACCACTTGACTCTGCCAAAATTCATATTTACTAAATTTGGCATATAAATGTTTTTCTCTCATAATCTGTAAAATCATTCTCAGATGCTCAGTATGCTCTTTTATACTTTTGAAATACACCAAAATGTCATCGATAAATAATATCACAAACCGATCTAAGTAGGGCTGAAACACCTTATTCATCAATTCCATAAATGTAGCTGGGGCATTAGTTAGCCCAAATGGCATTACTAAGAACTCAAAATGCCTATACCTGCTCTTGAAAGCACTCTTTGGTACATTAGCCTCTGCTATCTTTAGCTGATAATACCCAGACTTCAATTCCAATTTAGTGAATACCTAAGCTCCCTACAACTGATCAAATTGGTCATCAATTCTAGGCATCGGGTACTTGTTCTTCACTGTCACCTGATTTAGTTGCCTATAGTCAATACATAGTCTCAAAGTGCCATCTTTCTTCTTCACACATAGGACTGGAGCTCCTTAGTGTGAAACACTGGGTCTAATGAATCTCTTTTTAGGTAATTCCTATAACTAAGCCTTTAAGTCCTTTAGTTCCATAGGTGCCATCCTATATGGAGGAATAGATATAGGAGTGGCAGCTAGAACTAAGTCAATTGTAAACTCTATTTCCTGATCTGGAGGTAAGCCAGGTAATTCTACGGGAAACACATCCAAGAATTCCTTAACCACAGGAATGTCCTGTATATTCTGTTCAGCTCTAGTATCAATAATGTGGGTCAGATAAGCCTCACATCCCCCTTGAATTAACCTCAAAACACTTATGAATGAGATCAATCTGGCTAGCATTACTTGGCTAATACCTCTGAATACTACTCTCGGTTGATTAGGAGATTCTAAAACTAACACCTTAGTATAACAATTCATGATGGCCCTATGAGCAGTGAGCTAATCCATGCTTAGAATAACATCTATCTCCTTTAATTGTAACACAATCAAGTCTGCTTCTAACTTTGCCTGATCAATGCGAATCAAACACCTCTTATCATGGTGGTACTCCCTATCGGTGTACTCACCTCTAATCCACATTTCAATAATTTTCTATCATAATGCAACCTAGATTCCATATGTGGTGCGATAAACAAATGTGTAGATCCAGGATCTAACAATGAAAAAACCTCAAAAGTAAATAATAATAACACACCTGCAACGACTTCTAGAGACTCTTGATCCTCTTGTCTTATCATAGCATAAGCTCTGGCTTGAGACTACGATTAGTTGCTCTGCACCTCAGTCCTCACAGAAGGACTTCCAAAGCTCACTCTACCTCTACCACAGCCTCTCTATCTAGACCTACTATCTCGGCTCTGCTGAACAGCAGTTTTTGTCACCATACTTTCTCTCATTTCAAACTGTGTTCTAAAACCATAGAACAATCCCTAATCTGATGATCAAGTGAGTCGCACAGAAGGTTGGCTCCTATTACTCTCTAGCATTCACCACTGTGCTTCTTCCCATAATGTTCATAAGTTGGCAACTGACCCGATACTGCGCCTTTATTATTACTAGACTGAACATAACTAACTCTCTATCTGAACCTCGACTGTCTTGATCTAATCGGTGATCTGAAAGCTTGGGTCTGATGCTTACTCAACCTTTTGCTAGAACTGCCCTAAAATTAACTAGGCCTCTTCTGTATAGACTCTAATTTCTACTCAGATTGACTGTCCCTCAACAATTGCTCTATTCGAATCGAGGTTGTTTTGAGCTCAGTGAAATTGCTCAAGTCAGTAGTAGTTAGCCTTGTCCGAATCTCCATGTTCAACCTATCTTCAAATCTCCTACACTTGTCTTCCTCAGTAGAAATCAAGGCAGTAGCATAGCTCGTTAGCTCATTGAATTAAACCTCATATTCTACCACAGACATCCTACCCTGCTTCAGATCTAGAAATTCTTTCATCTTTCAGTCTAGGTAGATCTTGGGAATATAATTCTCTTTGAAGCTTCTCAGAAAATCCTTCCATCTCAATCTACAAGGCCTAATGGTATTGCCTGGAACAGTTTTCCACCATTGGTAGGCTGGGCTTAGCAATAAAGATACTGCATAGTCAAACCTCTCGTCCGGCTCATAATCCATCTGATCAAAGACTCTCTCTGTCCTCTCTAGCCATCTCTCGGCCTTTGCAGGGTCTGCACTTATGTAGAAGTCCACAGCCCCCTGCTTTTGCAGTTTTTGGCACCTCCTTTCTCTTCTCCCAGGCATTCTTGGAGGCATTTTCTTAGGTCAAGACGTAGATGACTCTATATTGGCTCTTTCTGATCCTAGGTCAGCTGAGTGTTCCATTTGATCGCATATGTCGGATAACCTATAATATACAATAATTTCAATTACAATATGAAATTTTCACAACACGTCATACCAAAAATTTCTATATATCCCTATAGATGCCAACCATTATCTGATACCACCAACTCTAATCCCCCAATCTTGCCCGACACATGCACGTGCGCCCTATGGATACACATGCATATGCCCAACAGAAGTGGCGTGTTAACTATCTCACTTTCACTTTATTACATGGCATCATAAGTAAAATCAAATATAACATGTTATCTATAGTTCAAAAATTTCCTCATTTCATATCATAAACCATAATTTACAATGTAGTATTTCATATCGATACATTGTTAGCCTATCAAAGCTCACAGTTTAGTTTACAAAGTATGATACATAAAAGACAAAATAAACCAAAAACTAAAAACTAATCTTCTGTCCCCAGCTGACCGACCTTTGAGCCATAACTTGTACCAAAATGCAGTCTCAGCAGCTAAGTCGTCACTCTATCTCGAACCTGAAATTGTCAACGTTGCAATTTTGTTGAGTTTTGCGAACTCAATAGAGTAACCATCCTCGATGGTTCACTCTTGTCAAACCACATAACAATTAATAATCATGTTAACACATAATTCACATCAATTTGAACAAAGCTCTCTTCATCAGGCTCTTAGTTTTATTTACTTTTATAAATTTCTCCCAGATGAAGTACAAAGTAGTATGTGCAAATCCAAATGTTATAAACTAAACATTAATAAGACATAAAAGATACAGGATGTCTCCTTTATTTCTTTTACCATGTTAAAGCTGGAAAAAATAAAATAATTAGGGTACGTTATCAAGATATGTTTAGGTCCTAACAAATAAGTAGCATAATGATTGCCATATCTCTAAAGGGGCAGTTGGTTCACATAAGGGAATAATAATAGGAATGAGAATGAATAATAGGAATGAAAATGAATATAGTGATGAATGAGAATGAATACTGTCATTATAATTATGATGGTTGGTTAAAAAAAAGGAATGATTACCATTATCATTGACAATGGTTAGTTTGTAAAAAATATTAAGAAATAATATTTTATTTTTTAATTAATTATAATTAATTAATTATATTGTAATTAATTAATTAAAATAATTATGTTTTAATTAATTAATTACTATATTTGAATTAATGAATAATTATATTTTATTTAGTAATATTTTAAGTAATTAATTATATTTTAATTAATTATAACGTAATTAATTAACTAATAATAATTTAATTAATTAATTAATTACAATATTTTAATTAATGAATGAATTATATTTTAATTAATTATATTTTAGTTAATTAATTAATTATATTGTAATTAATTAATTAACAAAATTATTTTAATTAATTATATTGTAATTAATTGTATTTAATTAATTAGTATTTAAAATATTTTAAAAAAAGAGTCACTATTAAGGAATGAGTTTCATTTCTCTACTAAATAGAGGGTATGGAGGATTCCCCAAAAGTAGGATATCAAACCATTGCCCCTATAATGATAATGAACAACCAACCACTCACTTGTCATTCCTTACCCATTAACACCTTCCCAAAGTCATCAACCAAATACCTCCTAAAACTAGATCTTAAAAGTAATAAGAGAGCACTAGAATGGGTAATAGGTAAGTAGCAAGTCCCCACAGCCTAATAAATAGCAGAAGTTGATGAGAGTGTCAAGGTTAACACAGAAAGTATTACTATAAGGTATATTACTTAAACTTAAAAGGCTTTTATATAGCATGGAAAATTACCTTATAACCAAAATCCTTTCACCAATCAAAAGTTTTTGGAACACTAACCTCAGATCAAATAAAGAACATGATTTGTAATGATGGCTTTACGTTGCACAGGAAATCAACTAAATGACATACTGAAAGAGAAGAAAAGTACAAATTTTTTATTGTAAGAATAACTTGAGCTTTTTTTGGCCGATATACTTGATATTTTGAGCTTTTAAGGCCCTCTTGGCTTTATCAAGTTTACCACCCCTCCTAAGATTACCTTCCTATATTACTTGAACTGTCTAATGCATCTTTCTTTAGTAATTATATGAGTCATTATTGTGAATATTAAAGTGCCAACAAGTCATGGACTCCATATCTTCTATAAGTACAATTATTAATTCAAATGTTTATAATGTAGTTTGCTATTTAGGTTAAATTCCCCACTAATAACTTCATAAAGTGATCATAAAATAAGGAAGAGAAAATATCCGAGTTTTTTTTATTTTTAATAAGGTTAAAATGCTTAGATGTATAATGTTTATCTTATCAATTCATTTTTATTGTAGGTTAGGAAAGGTGCTTTTTCAAGTGACATAATGACAAATTTATTGAGAGTGTTGTTGAAGTAATTCACAAATTTATAAGAAGTATGTATGTTAAAGAAGGAGGTTCAAAAAACCATTACTGAAATAAGTAAAACCAAGGAGATTAAGGAGAAAATAAAGCTATTAAAATAAGACATTAATTTGTTAGCAAAGAGAAAAAAGAGTTGAAATTTTTGTTAATGATTATTGTAATATAATTTGCTATGCTTATGGTGGGTGTTTTTTTTCAAAAATATTGGGGGGAAATGGCGATGAATTGCAATGTTAAATTTCAAATTTGAATTTTAATGAATGTAAAGATTATGCACTAGAACTTTAATTGAAATATAATTTGTAATTATATGTTGAATGTAACAATTCCCCTATTATTTCTCATATGAAACTTGTAATATCAGTAATTCATATTAGAAATATATTTGGAATTTATTAATCAAAAGTGACAAATGCATTAATATTAGTAATATATTTGAAATTGACAAACAAAAGTGACAAACACATTAATATTAGTAATATACTTACAATTCATATACACAATAGCTAGACATATATACATGTAGTTAAAGTTATGCTAACAACATAACAGCCAGACATATATACATGTAGTTAAAGTTATGCTAACAACACATCCATCTAAAAAGAAAATATCAGTACATATATCTAAAAAGTATACCAACAATACATCCATTTAAACATTATAGAGAACACAAATGAGAATGTGGTTTTGTTCCATATTGCTTTCCTTATTTATACTTGACTGAGAAAGTTGTTCTTATAATGGTTGTGTAAATGATGCTCTCCTCCTCTTTGTTTAAACTCATAACTATTGGGAAGTGATACTAGATTTTCCTTCTAAATTTAGATCCTTTAGTTTAAATAATAATTTGAAAGGACATAGATCAACACCTCCAAACTTCTTTTTACTGCTATATGAAGAGCTATTAACCCAAAAATACACGTCATTCATAGAATTAAATTTAATTAATTTTTAATAATGTAATGAATGCTCATATATGGAACTCATAGTATTGGTTTGTTGACTTTGTATAGCAATATCTTTAACTATATTTATACTAGCAACCTTTATTAATAAAATGAAACAAATTCATTAATTATTATAAATAAAATAAATTGATAAAATATCGAGGGGTTATACACCTAAATACCTTAATGATAACTTAATATATATAATGAGAATAACAATATAAGTTTTGTACATGTAGTCACTACGTCGTTTTGCAATGGAAATTACCAATGGAAAACATTCACTTTATGTTTACATTTTTCTGACGGTAAATATACCGACGGACAATTACTTTCTGTTGGTAAGTTGTTAAAAATTTACCGACGGTTATTCCGTCTGTGATTATCGACGGTCTATCGTTGGTTATTCCATCTATGATTACCGATGACACACAGTTGGTTACTCTGTCTGTGATTACCGACAGTATGTATTTGGTGATTCCGTCTGTGATTACCGAGGTTGTTCTTTTACCGTCAGCAATTCCCAATTTTATTGACGGAAGTTTTTATGCTATATGTGATTACCGACAGTAGTGCTCCTTCTATCGGTAACTGTTTTAATTTTACTGACGGATCTCATATTTCCTTCGGTAAATTAATTAAAAAACTTTTTTATAATGTACTGTCAATACCGTCAATAAATTTTATTTCATGATGTTATAATTGATGCATAATTTAAACAACTATTAATGTAATAGTATAAATTTAATTTTTTAAACATAAAATTGATTGATGATATAAAGTTGAAAATATCTTAATTGATAATAAAAACATTAAATTGTACATAATAAGTTTTCGTAATTTCAATAAAATGACTAAAAGTACACTATTAATTTGGAGACAGGAGATGGTCTGATTAGTGCGATGAGGTGCTAACCCTACCCTTCAACTCATCCATCTCATTACAGAACTAAGCTATGTACTCCATCGACTGTTGCAACTGAGTTGCCAATGTCTACATTATGCTATAAAGTTCTTGGACTTCATTGGTTGTGAGCCGCCTACTAAATGCTACTGTACTAAACGTGGAGGATTGCGAATAATATGTATTCACAAATGAACCAAACCCAAATATCCTTCCTCGATAGTTCCTACCACCCACTGCATGAAGATAGGTTTGAGTCTCATCAACATCTTCAAACTGTTAAGACTGTCGTTGAATGCTTTCTTATATCAAAAAGTAATGTTTATATTAGTAAGTGATAAATATTTAGCATTAATATTAAAACATAAATTTCACATACATTGAGTTCTCTACAACGGTTGTTGATGAATGTCACACCGTCAAGCTTCTTAGTGTGAGTGTGCAAAAAGAGCTGACGGAGTGTAGGCCTTATGCTAATGGCCCTTTCCTGCATAAGAATAAAGTGTTATAAGTGAATTAGAATTTATAAAAATTTCGAGAGAGTTTCCTCTATTTTGTGAAATCTACCCCCTGTTGAATAAAGAAAAAACTTAAAAACACAGTCATATATGGCACCAGGCATTTATAACATTATCATTCTTAACAAGAAACACATATTTTCATTCTAAAATTCACACATAAAATTTAATAGAAATATAGCAAAGTAAAGAAATGAGAATATAAATTTAAAGTGTAAATACTTACAAGTCTCTCTGCATGCTCTTGGTGGATAATAGATCCTCCCGTATGGGAAGACTCTCACCCTCCGGTCCTCCACGTTTGTTGCTCGAATTACGCTTTGAAATGGACATTGCCTCTATTGGTGTCCAATACTGCTACCAGCGACTCCATATTTGTTCAGAAATGTAAGGCGGTCATACACTTGCCCTGTGTATCACAGCAACAAAGTCGCGATAACGTGTACGTGCTCGTTCTTTTTATACTCTATAAATGATCATGTTGAGAATCCCAAAAAAATTCTTTCTAAAACAAAAGGAAAAACATACAATTAATACAAAATTTTGTAATAATATTTATCTAATTAATCAATAAAACTGTTAATTAAAAAAGAAAATAATAATTGTTGTTGTACCTCAAACTCCTGATAGTAAAATTCCTTTGTTGTCTGAGAGATATTCTTCCATATAAAACCCTCAATATCTAATTCTCCTTGAATTTTGATGTCATATTTCTTGAGCATGGTCCAAATGGAATGAATCTAATATAAATAATAATAATTTTATACTGTTTAAAAAATTGAAATCTATAACTTAATTATAAACATATAGTGTTCAATGTATTTTCATTTACATGTTATTGAAAATTGTAATAAAAGTTCTTCCATCAGGTCCCTCAGCTCCAGGTTGATGGCCGCCTCCTTCATCATCATTGTTTACCCCTGATATCTCTATCAGTATAGGGGTGGTAAATAATGTAGGGATGGTGGATGGTGTAGCAGCATCTACGGAAGGTGATACCTCATCTGCAAGTGTAGTAGCTGGAGGGGTGGGAAAAGATTCAATTCCAGCTTTGACACCATAAGATGCTTCACCTGTACGGTAAGTACCTCTGCATCGTGGTCTGAAGCTTGGTCGCATCATATCCTGTCTTCTCTTTGGTGGCATATTTCAAACTGAAATTAATATTAAGCTTCAATCCTTCGAAATTATGACAAGTAATCTTAGTGCACCAATGAGAATATACTACAAACATCATACGAAGTTGGCATTTTCTTATGTCAGATTTAAGCATGAAAAAAATGAGAACGAAATTAAAAGAGTTAAAATAAAGGCCATGTTTAGTCAAGATAGAAATAGATTAAAAACAGGGTAAGTAATAAAATTTGGGAGGCTGCATAAGTATAATAAGCCACAAAAGAATCAGGGATAATGTATCAAGTAAAGGAAATAATTGAATTACTTGAATATAATATTCAATTACAAACACAAATTAATCGCTATCATCACTTAATTGTAAATCAAAATCATCTTCTTTTTCTGAAGAATTTGAATCAAACTTACACTTCTTAAGATCTCTGGCCATACTCATCCTCTCCAGATAAAATTTTAACTTATGCATTATATGGATCGTTCAAAGCTTCATTATCCTCATATAAGATAGATGGATTTATTTCATAAGCATCTTCTTGAAATGCTTCACTTTCAATTCTCTACTCTCCTTTTCCATGTGATTCAAAAACACCTCTAGATTTAACATTGCAAATGGCCAACCAATCTGACTTATCTTGTCGTAAGTTGGGAAAAGGGACATAATACACCTGGATCGCTTGCATTGCCAACACGAAAGGTTCAAAATGTCGAAATCTTCTTCGATTGTGATTTCAACTAGAATATATTGGCTATACACTTTTGTACCAACGTTTGGAGTTAGATCAAACCACTTACACTTAAATATCACATTTCGCTTTATTGGCAATGTAGGGTACTCAATTTTAAGTATCTCAATAATTTTGCTATAGTAATCTATCAATTCTCCTTCTATGCAAACTCTACTATTTATTGTTGCCATACTATGACTATGATATTCTATATGATATTTGTATCCATTAACGAAATACACTGGATATGATTTAACAGTTCGTAAAGGTCCCTTCACAAGATCACATATGAACTTATTCTCAATTAGATTTTCTAAGGCCTATAGAAAAGGAAATACCAAATTAAATAGTATATTATGTTTTGAACACTTAAATGTTATAATTCAATCATTTTAATATTTATAAGTGAAACCTTACATACTGCTTGAATCATTGAGGAAAGTGTCTTCTAACTTCTTTATTGATATCATCCTGTGTTTTGTTAGGTATAAGCTCACATAACAATTCCTCGTATAATCTAAAAATATTATTATGTATTTCATTATGAATAACACTAAAATTCAAATCCCAAATAATCAATTTCAACTTAATGCATGAAAGGTTGAACCTCTTGACAGTTTAATAAAATATAACCATGGGCAGCCTTAATTTCTTCATCTGTTAACATTCTTCTCATCGAACGTCCATATATTAGTCTAAGATATGTGAAAATGGATAAGTTATTATCAGCATCACTAGTTCCTCCCCCATCGTTATTACGAGGAACTTTTCTTTCTCTTATATGAACAGGGGCTCAAAAGAATGCGAACAAAATGTACTAGCTTCCTCCACTAGATAAGCATTACATATCGAACCTTCAACTCTAGCCTTATTTTTCACATTTTTCTTCAAGTGATGCAAATACCTATATGAGGGAATAGGGTTATACGAATTTAGTTATGAAAACATGATATGACATCAATGACAATAATTTGTGTTAAATTAGATACCTCTCAATTGGATGCATCCAAGGATATTGAACTGGACTAGTTTAGCCTCGTGTGCTAAATAGACAGGTAGATGCTCCACACAGTTAAAGAAGCTTGGAGGAAATTTCCCTTCTAACTTGCCCAAAATTACTGGAATTTTCTTTTCTAGTTTTTCTATTTCAGCCAACTTAATTTCAAATGATGTTAAGATTTTGAAAAACAAACTTAATTTTGTTATTAAATCCCAAACCTTATTCAGTAGTAACCCCCGAAATGCAATTGGAATTAGCATTTGCATAAACATATGACAATCATGACTTCTCATCCCAAATAATTTGTACTTTCTCATGTCCACACATCTTACTAAGTTTGAAACCTAACAAACGGGAAACTTTAGACTTTTCAACCATTCACATAATATTTCCTTTTACTTTTTGTTTAAAGTGTAACATGCTTTTGGATATTTATCGATGCGAAGATCTTTATGTAACTCGTTGCTTCTATAAAAAAGTTTCAAATCAGCTCGTGATTTTGGATTGTCTTTTTCCTCCTTTCAATGTTCATAATGATATTGAAAAAATTGTCAAAAATATTTTTTTCAATATGCATCACATCTAGATTATAATGTATCAAAATAGTTTTCCAATATGACAAATACCAAAAGATGGTTCATTTTCTCCAGCCAAAGTTTCTACTAATACTTGTACTAATTTCATCAACTTCAAATTCTGTAACTTTCAGCAAGCCTAATTCCTCAATCTCCTGCAATATCTCTTCACCAACTTTGTGAGGGGGAGGAGCTGATTTTACCATCCTATCCTTAATGAATTTTTGTTTATTGTGCCTAAATGGATGATTTGGAGGAAGAAATTTTCTAAGGTTGTCAAACCAACATATTTAAGCCCCGTTTGGAAGATAAAACACATATGAATTATTTCCACAATAAGGACAAGCCAGTTTTCCTGATGTGCTCCATCCAGACAATATGACATATGCCAGAAAATCACTAATTGTCCACATCAAAGCTACTCTCAACATTAAATTTTGTTTTAGAGACACATCATATGTCTCAACACCATATTCCCAAAGATGCTGCGATTCAGATATCAATGGTTGTAAGAATACATCAATTTTATGCTTTGGATTTGTAGGCCCTGGCACAATCACTGTTAAGAACATATATGACTCTTTCATACACATCCATGGAGGAAAATTATAAGGAGTAATTATGACTGGACATTATGAATATTGTTGATCGGATTGACCAAAAGGTTTGGAATCCATCTGTCGATAATCCCAACCTAACATTTTGACTTTTAGCTGCAAACTTATAATGGGTGTCATTGAAATGTTTCAATGCCAATGCATCTGATGGATGACTCATTATTCCATCTTCCTATTGGTATTCATTATGTCATCTCTTGTGAGATGAAGTAATATCAGAAGCATATAGTTTTTGAAGTCTCAAAGTTAGCGGGAAATAATACATCTGCTTCTAGGGTACTAACTTTTCTTGTGTAGAACGCTTTCTAGGCTTAAACCTAAATTGTCCACAAAATTTGCACTCTTTTAATTCCACATCATCACCCCAATACAACATATATGCCAATTTGCAACAATCAATCTTTTCAACAGGCAAACTAAGACTCCCAATAAGTTTTTTCATATTGTAAAAACTATCATCCATTATGTGATCAAGAGGCAATGATTCATTATGCCATTCAAGAATTTTATCAAAACTACGATCATAAATATGCCCTTCAGACTTTATATTCAAGATACGAGCAATTGAAGAAAATTAAGTCATTATCTCACAATTTGGCCATAATTCCAGTGAGTTCTTCTTCAAGATTTTCTATATTTTCTTGAAAGGCATAACCGACTATATCATAAACCATTTGCATGTAAGGATTTTCATTTGCATCCATACTATTTGTTCTAAATCTAATCCCCCTTTCAAACCCATTTAAGCTCACTGACAATTGTGCTTCATTACCCTTTGAGGTGCTACTAATCAACAGTTCCCTGTGTCGTGTCCACTCAAAATAATTTGGGACAAACTCTCTTCTCAATAAATTCCGATTCACTTCATCAATAGGAAAGAAACAAATGTGCTTACACTTTTTACATGGACATCTGATAATTGGCCCATCCATATATGCAGGTTGAGAACATACATAATGAATAAAAACTTCAACTCCCTCAACAAACTCAGGATTAATGAAACCATCACGTGATAATCGTCTATACATCCAAGAACTATCAAAATTACTCATTTTTGCAATACTGTTTATTTAAAACAATGATTCTATAGTTAGCATCCTTCATGTTCTCCAAAACTTACAGAACATCTAAACTTTACACAACATCCCCTAAGTATTAACCAATTGAATTAATCACTTCCAATTGATTTCAAAACTATAGTATGTGGCATTGTTTACACTTGTGAATTGAGAAAATAAGTTCTTACTGTGACTTCTAGGCTCGTGGAATTTTTCACCGATAAGTCTCATGAGAGTTGCATCACAGGTTTCCAACCTATATACCGTTCCAGGGGTTTATTATGGAATGAATTGTCTTGTTAATGGAACGTATTAATTCCTTGTGTTAAAACTATGTTTGCATTAATCACAACGAAGTTCAAGTATTAATCGATCAAATTAATCACCCACAATTGATTTTAAACTCATTATACATACAGTAAATACTTAGACTATTAAAGAAGAACATAAAAACTCATCAATGATTGTAAGAATATTCTAAACAACAACACCAAATCAAAACCTCCTTTATATTCACACAAAATCCAAAGATATCATAATCGTATTATTAAAGCAATACATATGGTAAATATTAGTTAGACGACTAATGGATTGACAACTTCAGATGACAACAAAGAAAGATGAGCGACACTCTTTAACACAATATAGGGCTTGTGAAAAAGAATATTATTATGGAATGAATATTCAACATACCATACTTTAGTATTCTTGAAATTGTAAGCATCATAATTTATAGATATTTAGAGTTAAAAGGTCTCACAAGATATGAACAACTCAAAATATCATACCCCAAAGTTCTTATAAAACTGAATTGACTAAGCACCATAAACAGAGTAAAAGGATCACATAATCACAATCCAATATACATGTTATACAACTTGTATCCAGAGACATTAAATCACTTATTCTTCAAATGCAACTATACACTAATCATTTGGCTGAAAATTTAGAAATTGTGTCACCAATATTGTTGAACAAACGAATATTGGTCATTAAACAATGGAACTTCAACAATAATTGTAAGTTTGGGCCCAAAAATTCACAAAAAAGGAAAACAAAGTAAAAGAAATATGTTTCTTTTTGGCATAAGTTTATAAACTATGGTATCATATTTTACTTTACACCTTAATTTTCAGTTATTTTCAATTATAAGTAATATAAACCAAGGGTTTAAATTTAGATATTTTCAATTGTTCGATTCATGGATCAAATCAGGCCCATATTGATCTGAGGTCTAATTTTTCTAAGCAAAACAACAAAGAGTTAGGCCTCAGGCAAACTTAGACCTGGGTAATTCAGGCCCGAATTAAATTAAAAAATGTTATTTTACACATTCAATTAAAAATATTTTTAAAAAATTATCAAAACTAGTCCATAGTTTTATCATAATTTCTATATAGTGCTCTTTCTTGTCAATTTTATCAAAAAGAAATTATAAGCATGAAGACATACACTTAAATTTTGTTGTTTTGGCTACCTAAAATCCTACCTATTACTACTCACCAATTGTTCATAACTTTAGCTTATACACTTCCATTATAGGTGCATCACCACTAAGATTGTCTCCCCTTATCAGTATGATAACACATAATCTTCTTAACCAATCCTATACACCTTATCATCTAAAGCTCTATAGTGAATACACATCATCCTAGTGTCAATCATTGTATAGTGGAAAATGCACCAATGTTCTTTACAAGCATCATTAAGTATTCATCTACTATAAATGCCTCTTTTCTTTTATCAGTTATCTACTCAAAATATACTGTAAAAAAGTATTATAGGTTGTATAATTGATGTTACACTATACATCATTGGTAGAAGAGATCTTTAAAAGTAACTATAGTGGTAATCTCCTTCCGCTATAAAATTATGTGAGAAAGTGCCCTAAGAAAATAGTGTAAGGCTAGAGAGACTATGTGGGAACTCTTTGTCCTAGTTGGGTCATACTTAAAGCCTCCCCTTGAGATAGAGTCCTAAAAACTTCTTTGAGTTTTAAGGTGCTTCTCACTAGGAAAATTAACTTCAAAAGTTTTATATGATTTTTCTTCTACCCGTTCAAGCATATGAAAACTCCCTTGCACCTTAAAATCATTCATTAGGATCTTTAGTCCTTGCCCGCTATGCTAAAATTGAATTTCATTCTCTTTATCCCATCATGCATGCTGGTAAGCTTAAAATTAATATATCTAATGTTAATTATGTATAGGCATGTTTCATTGTTTCAAAGAAAAACTTTCATACTACATCACCCACAAATATGCGAATTCAAAGAAAAAATTTCATACTACATCACCCAAAAATATGCTAACTTCCTAATATAGGCATATTGCCTCTATATAGTTTTTGTTATTTTTTTAACATATATGTTGGACCCCGAACTGTTCTTAGAAGACTAGAACTAATAAATGAGGAATGTGGAGAAGTTCGTACTTGTGTTTTGGTGTTTTAAGTGGATAAGAGATTTCGAACTGAAGAGAATTAGTTGAATCTATGTAGTAAGTTGATTAAGAATATGCGCA
>JANZXR010000006.1:8545644-8557424 GCA_027575705.1 Erythroxylum echinodendron | reverse complement strand
TTTAATACATTTAATGAAGACAACATTTATTAGCTTAATACTCAATTATTAAAATGTCACCCACCTTAAAATCCTTTACTTTATGCTTGATCAAATGCCCCTTCTACTAGCTCCTCTTGCCTCCCTTGTTCCTCTTCAAGACACAAAATTCCCAAAATTACAAGAAATTTGAAATTTGAAAACCTAAGGAAATGAAAGCATGAAATTTATTCTAGAACAAGCATACCCATGCTTTTCCCTAAGCCATTTGGACCTAAAACCTTCAAAAATTTTAAAATTAACTCAACTTGTACTTCTCCCACGAATTTGCTTCTTGCCCCTAATGGAAGAGTAAATCCTCCTCTTTCACTTTTCTTCTTGATAAACATTCCAAAAACACCTTTCTAGAGCAAGGAAAGGTGAAACCCTAGTTTCTTCTTCTTCTCTTCTTCTCTTCTTCTTTCACCGAAACACACTCTCTTTATCTTGTGAAATTTTGTTCTTCTTCTCTCATTCACGACAATCTCTAGCCTTCTTTCATTCTTTCATTTACAAGAAGCCAAAAAGACCAAAATGTCCCTCCTTATAAGACTTAACTATTAATAACTTAAGTGATCTTCCTAAAATAACCCAACAAGATCATGTTCTTTCAATTTTAACTAACACCATACACTTTCAAATTTAATCTCAATTTCTCCTTTTAATCCATCAATCTTAAAAAAAAAAATTTCCACCCCCAAAGAAATTATAATTAATACCTAACCACAACAATTTAAGCAAATTAAACCTCAACATAGACTAAACACATGCTTACTAGTAAGAAGAGGATCGGGGTCCAACATTAAGCTTGCAGATTTTCTGTAGGTGTAGATAATAGGTGCTGTGGATATCTGAAGATATCAAACTGTGGATACCTAAATGTACCGAGTTGTGGATACCTGAAGATATGGAACTGTGGACACCGGTGGTGTCAAACTTTGGCAGCTTCACTGTAATCCACCACCAAGACAATAGAGCAGGCACTGTAACATTTCCTTTAATCATTTGCTAATTTCACAATTCATATATTGACAAATCATATGACACACATTTCAAGTCATAAAATTTATATCTATGTTCATACATATAAGTCATAACTTAACACTAGTAGAAGGTTTCAAAATCACACTTGTATAATCATACTATATGCATATGAGTAATGAATATGCATACAACTCATTTATGTACATGTAAATTTTCTTTAGTATGCATTACGTTCAATATTAAGTTTCATTGTTTAATCACCCAATTCATACATGGTAAGTCTTATTTCATTTATTTCTAGGTGTTTGAAAAGTTTCATACACATTCAAAAAGCTTTAGACAAGATTCAATAAAAATCGAAAACGAAAACAACCTCAAAATAGTGCAATTTGGGCCAAGCCCACAGTGGTCTAAAAATAGGCAAACAATCAGTCTAGAAGCAAATCACATGATGGACTCTATTTATTCCTTAACATGCTTATAGAAAAAGTTTGAATTAAGCTTTAACGTCTTTTATACATGTGTTCCCATATGTCTTTACGTTCCACAGAACTAACAATCAGACCATTTAAACATCTCAATCATGAGACATAGTCCAAATAACACAAGTTGCTCCAAAACAGGGGCAGTATCAGTCACCATTTTCGATCTCAATTTTTAAGGTCATAAAGCCAAAATTAAGTCGAAGTCCCTTCTAGGGATGTTTATCTATATGTCCTAGGTTTCATATGTAACTGAAATCACACAATTTGGAGGTTTGTAGGCTGAGTTATGACTCAAACAATATGACTGATTCAAACAAACAAATCTTTTTACTCATTTAAATGTACACAAATATAGAAATTAACTAAGTGAAGTCTTAAACCTTATAATTGACAAAGTAGTTCTTTTAATGCTTTTCCTTCCCCCTCCTCTTTGGCTTTACTTGAATCACCAAGTGAAAAATCATGGGATGAAGAAGATGAAATGTAGAGTAGAAAAATCTAAATTTAAGCCATCAAAGTTTCTTCCATCTTCCCTCTCCATATGCCTTTCATGGATTTTCTAGTCTTAGACACATATTTCAATCCCATTGGTCCATATGTCACAATCCCATTGGATTAGGTGTTACAATCCTATTAGACCACGTGTTATAATTCTATTAGATCATGTATTACAATTCCATTGGACCATGTGTTACAATTCTATTGGAAAATGTGTTACAATTCTATTGGACCATATGTTACAATTATATTGGACATATATGCTTTGATCTTATTAGTCCATGAGTTGAATTTAGGAAAATTGTATCTTGGTTTAGGAAAATTGTATCTTGGTCCTTCTTCTTCCTTTATTTCCCACATTAGCCTATAATCTTATCAATTTATTTCATTCCTCTATGTCTTAAGTTTCTAATGGCATAAATTTTATACAATTTGATTAATTATATTAGGAGTTATACCCCAAAAACTATAGGTTGTTTGAAAACAAGGGCAATAGCTAGAACTCAACTTCAAAATAAAATTCAAAACCCTTAGAGGCAAAATTAGATTCTGATTTCTGTATGAAAGTTTTAGATTTATATCTATAGTTTAATCTCCAATTCAAATTATCCAATTTAGAGGTCTATAGGCCAAGATATGACCAAGTTACAAAAATCTGTTTAGTGTAACCTATCCGTTCAATAAGAAACGCATCCCAAATTAGCTAACTTTGGTCTTATCATGCAAGAGCAATACAAACATACATCCAATTTAACCAAAAGTATCCCATTTACTTATGGAATACTTCTTTTATGAATTCCCCTTATATGACATTCATAAATCCAAAAAAAGGTATCAAAAATTTCCATACATATTTTACGTCTAAGTATGCATATCCATACCAAAGCGAACAAATTATCCATTTACCTTTGTATTTTACATTAAGTACCATTATATCTCTTATTATACTTAGATGCACTTAATTTATTATGTTCACTTCTTAATACACCCTAGACATGCTATAAAAATTCCAAGGTATATGTTGGGGTGGTAGAACTTTTGCGTATAAGTAATCACCCAGTTTAACATAGAATCTTGATGAAAATTGTCAAGATGCCATGGAAGTAAGTGTACTAACCGACTCTATATTGCTATAGAAAAAGTGAATAAGAAGAACAAATGATCTCTAGTCTCAATTGCAATGCCACAAAAAACAAAAGTATCTTCAAAGTTCCCACGCTAGTGACTTCTAGTTTGCAGGCAGTTTTTAAATGCAAGCTAAGTTATGAAGGATGCTTTAGGAAAGATGGGTTGCTACCGAAAGACTTTAAACCAAGGAACTACTAGTTGGTTAACTTGGAATAATGTGTAACATGAGCGATTGGTGAACTTACCATTCAGATTAAGATTCTAAGAAATGCTATCTTCAGTTGTAGTGTTTTGAAGAGAAAAGAAGAAGTTCATTAGAGATTGAAAACCTCTAAAATGGCCCTGCCATTCACCATTTACTATAACGAAGAGACTTTAGAGTGTAAAGGCAAACGATTCCGTAAGCTTATCAGTTCTAAATGCTGAGTGAGAGGGTTGATTGCTAACTAATTGTTAAACAAAACTAGGTTTTCACCCTATTGCCAATATTGTGCTTTATACAAGGGTAAATTACATTATGCATATTCATGATTTGCTTTAAAAACCAGGAGCCCTCCTTAGAAAAATCAACTTACCAAAAGTTGGTGTGTTTCATATAGTGTTCATGAATCCACTTTGTCCAAAGAGCATTATGATCTGTATACAATCTCCATAATCTTTTGCACATTAAAACATTTTGCATGACCAAAATTGGAATGATGCCTAAGCCTTCATGCCTTTTAGGTGTAGTTACCTCCATCCATTTAACTCTAGCCTTTCTAGCATTGTTTACCATACTCGACCATAGGAAATTAAGAATTAAGAATTCTTTCCATCTCCTTAATAGCCTTTTTTGGTAAAGATATATGAGTTGTCCAGTGGATACGCAAGCTATTCAGAACTGAGATAACGAGGGTGAGTCATAGAACATAGGATTTTAACTTTTGTAGATTTTAACTTTTCAATGAGAGGCAAGCAGTCTTGGAGAAAATTATTGGAACTCCCAAATATTTGAAGGATGCTTAAGAGGAGTGAAGTCTCGTAATGCTTCCGATTTCAATATGCTGTCTCACACCTTTGGAGAAGTCTATGCTACTCTTGTCATGGTTAATTTTAAGGCTAGACTAATCAAAAAATGTCTTCAATAGATGCATAAGACAGTGAATGGAGGAAATATCAGCACCACAGAGGAGGACGAGATCCTTAGCATACATAAGATGTGTAATTTGTAACTCTCTACATCGATGATGATATTGAAAAGCACCATGACAAGGAATTAACTTAGATAGCAATTGGGAAAATCCTTCCATAACTAAGGTGAACAGATAATTAGGGGACAGAGGGTCCCATTGTCTAATTCTTTTGACAGGTTTAAAAGGAAAGGATAGAAAACCATTATCTAAGATGGTCAATAAGGGGGAGGTGATACACGACATATTCCAGTGAACGAATCATTGTGGAAGCTGGAAGGCATCAAGGCCAAACTGAATAAAACTTTAACTGATAGAGTCAAAGACTTTAAAGAAATCTATCTTGAGTGTACATCTTTGAAGTATCTTGCCAAAATTTGTCTTTAAGTAAATCTTGCAGAAGAAGAATATTGTTCCCCATAAACCGGTTAGACATAAAAGCTATTTGGGTAGGATTAATAACCTCAGTTAAGATTGATTTAAGTCACTCAATTAAGAGTTTGGAGATCACCTTATAAATGATGTTGCATCAGGAGATAGGTTGATAATCGCTCATTGAACTGGGATTTAAATTCTTAAGGACTAAGCAAAGATAGGTGTAA
Organism: Erythroxylum echinodendron; assembly: GCA_027575705.1. Lineage (NCBI taxonomy): Eukaryota > Viridiplantae > Streptophyta > Magnoliopsida > Malpighiales > Erythroxylaceae > Erythroxylum > Erythroxylum echinodendron. The sequence continues at coordinate 8,552,540 of JANZXR010000006.1, read as the reverse complement.
ATGATCTCTTGGAAGAGCTGAGAGGATTTATAGAATTCCAATGTAGCTTCTGTAAAAAGCTATCCAGTGATATCCCATGTTTTTTGAAAAAAATTGCATTAAAACCGTATAGACCTAGAGATTTCAAGGGATGGAGACTAGACAAAGTTCTCTTAACATTAGTTGCTGTGATAGGAGAAATTAGAGATTCTTTCAACGCCTGATCAATATTGCCTTTAAAAAGCCTCAAGATATTAGTAGTCGGTTGTGAAGTATCTACATTTCCTATAAGGATAGCATAGCGGCTTCGAGCAACCTCCAAAATTTTGAATAATTCTTCTTGGACATATCCTCTGTCTTCAGTCAGGTAAGAGATTTTATTTGTGTTTCACCTAGCATTAGGGAAGAGTGAAAAAATTTAGTGTTTGAGTCGCCTTCCTTGAGCGAGGTAAGTCAGGCCTTCTGCTTTAGTATTGAACTCTGTAGTTGAAGGGTTGTCTAGTAGTCTCTAAGGATCTGTTGTTCAATTTGTCTCAAACTGAATCATAAGGAGACTTATAACAAGCTTTTTAGGCATTGATGAGTTTATCTTTGTAAGAGTGTAAGTTGACATGTTGGCTAATAGTTAGATTCTTGAGAGCCATCTTCACTCGTCAAAGTTTCTACATTAATTGGTATGTTTTGGATCCTTTGATATGATAATTCCAAAATAGTAGCATGAAAACCTTCCATCTCAGCAAGGGCGTCAAAGAAGAGAAAGGAGAACCCATATTTCTAGGAGCACCCATATTTCTAGTAGCAGATAGCCTTTGTATATACATGTAGGAGTGATCTGAAATGAGAGGTTCTCCAAAATGAACAAAGGAGTATGGAAACTTTTCAACCCAAATTAGGTTTACTAACGATCCGTCCAAATTTTTGCCAATGAGCCAATCCCCTTGTTGATTATTAGACCAAGAGAGTAACCTATTTGCGTATGTTAGGTCCACCAAATCCAAATTTCATAAAAAAATCTGATAGTTCTTTTAGTGAGTCCGAAATGAAACCTTTGACCTCCTTGAATTTCAGAAGAGCTGAGAGCACAATTAAAATCTCCTGTGACCATCCAGGGGGATTGAAAGCTACCTTGAATATGGACGAGCTTAGACCATAATAGCTCACGTTGAAAGCCAAAACTAGAGGCATAAACCAGTGTGACCATAAAGGGAGTAGCAGAGTTTCTCAGCTGGCATTGGAGATACATAAGTTGATCTGTTTCTTCAATGAGTTGAACCGTAACCATAGAATAATTGTGGAGACAAAAAATACGACCATTGTAACGAGAGCGATGATTAGAGAAGAGCTCCCAACCATTGCCTAAGAATCTTGAACTAAAAAGAGTAAGGGATTTTTTTTTTTTTTTTTGGTTTCCAGAAGACGGATTAAAGCAGGTCTTTTCTCTTTGATTAACTCCTTGACGACATTCTATTTTTGGGGGTTATTAATCCGTCTAGTATTCCATATAAGGATGGTCATTGAGACGGGAATTCCCCTGTATGCTACTATTTACCTTTCTTTCTAGCAGATCATCGACGAGAGCTACTAGAGTATGCTTGAAAATCAACAACATCTGGAGTAACTGCTGAGAGTTCAGTTGATGAACTCACCGTGTCCTCTGCCTAATCTGTCTCTGGAATATTGTGACCAAAAGAAGCCATAGAGTGGACAGTTGTATGCTTCGTATGGATATCCTCATTACCAGGAGGTAGATTAATGAAAGTAGAGTCCATGTGATCTTTTGCTGGAAATCCATCAGTATTATGAATGACCTCCCCTTTAGGGACAGTTTCAATAGGCGGGGGAGGAGTTGTAGTTTCAACACTAGGGCAAATTTCTTCTACAGGTAAGTAGTTCGGAGTAGGAGGAGTGACAGAAGCTTCGGTACCCATAAGTTCATCATGCCAGGCAATTGAAGAAGTTTGGTTTCCATAAATATGTCACTAGGATTTCTACCTGTTCCAGCTCTCCATTTTCTCGAAGTCGATTAACCGATAGCTTATCTGTAAGAGGACTGTTTTTATGTATTTCAGTACAAAGCTTAGCATAACATACCCTTCTGCATCATAGCCGTTTGCGTATCCATGCATAATGGTTTCTCGAAAGAGCTAACTAAGAAACTTAATCCTTTTATGGTCCAGAATTCCATAGGAAGATTATGAAAATTAACCCACATAGGCAATACCTCAATTCCTCCTCGATCAAGCGCCATAGTAGGTTTCCATTACTGCACGAATAAAGGTTAGTCACCAACATGATACGGCCCTTGCTCGATTAACTATGTCAAATTCACATCCATTTGGAACTTGAACAAAATTGTGCCATTCACTCTGAGCATCACCATTTCCAGACCTTTTTTGTCCCATCTAGCTTTAGCCCAAGCAAGTACTATTGGGAAAGCTGGTCGTTTAGACCAAAAAAATCCCACCAAAGTAGATGACCACGCCTTAGCACCGACTTGGAGAAGCTCAATAGGAAGGAAGAGAACCCCATCCTTTGCATATAACCTATAAATTGTCATGTTGATTTTTTATTATTATTGGACCAAAAACATAAATTTTCTCCATTCTTTAAGCTTCCTATTCATACAATTTAATCTTATTTGTTGGATTTATTTTTTACCTTTGGACCTGAATAATTTCAGTTCTCTAACTTAAGTAATTGTTCCACATATAGCCTTAGAGAACCATGTTTTGGAAAAAATTTGTGATTTTTGAGATGGAAAATCATATTAGTCACTAAACATCTTGTTAGCTAGGATTAGGAGAGTCATTGAAGATGAAGTTATGAGGATAATTTGGTTCTATTTTTGAAGTTTTTTACTTATGATGACCATAGATGTGAAATCTTAATTTTGTATTATTTATCCAATTAGCTACTAATTTGACATAATATGAATAATTAGATACCATATTTTTTATATTATATAATTTTTCTTATGTGAGTTGCAGAAATTAGAGCGATATTATATCAGTCTTGCTACCGCATTAATTTAAGTGCTTGTTTCATCATAACTTAGGTTTGAGAGTTAGCTTCTTGTTTAGGATAATTCATTGAATTCATTAAAGTACACTTAGGGATTCAATTAGTTGATCATAAGTTTACTCAAATTGAATAAAGGAGAACAATATTTGGAATTCCATTTTAACATAAACTAGTATTCAAGAACAGGAGTAATCAATCTAGGCCATATTGTTAATGATGAACTCAAATTCTAGCTAGTTCTTATTAGTCGGGCTCCTTATAGACTCATTGTTGCGTTCTTTTCTTTTCTTTACTTGTTTTATAGTTATTTTACTTTAGCTTTATTCACTGATTGATATGATTATTTAGATAAAATGTAGTAGTCTAAGTTTGTAGTTAACTAGTCCTTATGAGATTGATAATCAGTTACCTTTTTAGGGAATCTGCTTTATTACTTATTACAATTGGTGCACTTGCTAATGTCTTTTCATATATATACTATATTTACATCACTAAGTCGTGAACCCTAAAGACAACTCTACATTATTCTTCTAAGCCTCAAATTTATTCGTTATTAAAGTCTTAAATAAACAAATGTGATTACTCGTACTATCTAGTCACTATATTAACCACAAAAGCACAATTTATAAGAAGCCAAACCAAAAAAAGTCAAAATTTCTTAGATATCTCTCCCTTTTATTTTTTAATTTGCTCTATTTTTTTGTACACAAATTCTTATCTTGCTAATGATCTAGATTCAGTTAGGATTTTCAAGTATAAAGTCTAAGAAAAAGAATAATGAATAATGTAAGAATAATGTAAAGTTAAAAAAGATTCTTTTCTTCATTAAAAGATTGATTATCAATCAATTTTGATTTAAATAACGAAAAACTGACTCATAATTTGCGCGTTTATCACTAAAGTGTATACCCATGTGGATATCACACGCATGTCTCTGGTACAAGGTGGCGATCCGAATCTAAAATATAAATAGAATGAACAATGTAAATAGAAAGAGTTTGAATGAAATCATAAGAACATGTATGCTGTATACTCTATTTCATTTCCCAGGGATTGTAGTTCAACTGGTCAGAGTTTACATTAAAAATTCCCTTTTGAGCAAAAAAAAGATCCAAATAAAAATACCAATAAATTAAGTAAGAACAAATATTACAAAAATATTATCTTCTTTGGCAAACATAATTCATAAATCAAATTATAATACTTACTGATCACCACTATATCTCTATAAACTCATGCGTATTTACCCTCATGAGTAGGTAATAATGCAAAGTTAATAGATAAGACAATTTGAAAGTGATTAAATGTATTGAACTAGCTAAAATAATTGTTAAAAATAAGCTAGAGACATGATCTCTTTCTAGTCGTCCTTGCCTTATTCATTAATTTTGAGAGCTGTCACCCTCAGGACCTTTAGGTCTAGTTGATTGAACAGTGGATTCTAGTTGATTGAATGTTCATTTTCTAGAGTGCAAAAACACATCAATCACGATAAGAAGGGAGAAAAAAGGGAAAAATTGCATAGGAAAATAATAAATAATGATTTAGTCAAATGAACACTACAAGAATATAACGCAATTTGTGCCATTTTTAAAATATCACAGAATATCCAAAAATGTTGCAGAATCCAATTTGCAACGTTTTAAAAAACGTCACAAAAATGTCGCAGATTGTGGTGTAGGCAAAAAGTTTCTGTAACGTTTTACATAAAACATCGCGAAAAATGCCGACATTCTGCGACGTTTACAAAAATGTCATTGAAAGGTTGACCTTTCTGCGATGTTATAAGAAAACGTCGCGGAATCATTAACATTCCGTGACGTTTCAGCAAACGTCGCAGAAATCCACATTCTACGATGTTTGACGAAATGTCGCGGAATCTCTGAAATTTCGCGTCTTTATAGAAAATGCCGCAGAAAGCCACATTCAGTGACGTTTTTGAAACGTCGCGAAATGTTGTTTTCTGTGACGTTTCAGAAAAACGTCACGGAATGTTCTAGCAAAACATCGCAGAATACACTTTTCTTCTTTTATTAATTTTTTATTTTCCGAAAATAAATTTAATTTAATAATTTTCCAATTTTAATATTATTTTTTAAATCTTATTTATTAAATAACTATTCAATATTATTTATTAATTTTATTTATTTAATAATTCTTCAATTTTTAAATATATCATTAATTTTAATAATTATTGATGTATCACAAGAATTTTATTCGCGCAAATAATTTATTATTTAATTGAAATTCCCAAACATGTCATAATACAATAATTAATATAAAAAGTACGTCATAAGTGTATAAGATATCAATATGAGTATGTATCTAATCTAAACAAATATTATGTGTAGAACGTAAAAGTTTCAAGAGCTTTTTTTGTTATTCAAATTCAATTCTTTATTGCTCGACTTTGGTAGTTAATCGATCCTGCATTTGTTCAACTTTTTTGGTCAATTCATCGACTTGAGACTGTAACTCCTGGTTAACCTTCTTTGACTCCTCTAGTTGGTCTCGAAGTCTCTTTCTGACCGAAGTCTTCTTTTGTGGTCGAGGCCCAACTCTCATGCCAACAACATAATCAAATCTAGTGCCTAAGACATTGTCGCACACTTCATCTACTGTCATCGCATGACCTTGTTCTGTTGAATCTACCAATTCCTTACACATTAATTCCTGAGAAATTAAGAAGTAATTAGATACTAAAATTCATAAATACTAACAAATATTTGTAAATGAACTATGTACTCACTTATTTTTCTCTGCATTCGGTAGTTGTCCATTGACCTTTACTTTCATCATAATGAGTGTGATACCATAGCTTCATCTGGTCGCACTCTTCTCCATCTTTGTTACTTTATTGTATTGAAATATATTATTAGTAATATTTATTATAAAATTTGAAATGATAATCAAAGTAAAATATAATTAAAAAGATAATAACTCATAATCTTATGCCGTATCGCTACAAAGGCCTTGGAGCTAGAGTTTGGTCGACATTTGACCTGACTCCTAGCCAATTTGGCTTTTTGACATTTTTCCTAACTATAAACGTAACAAAATCTATTATAACATCTATAAATCACAATTCATAAATATTAAAATATAATTAGTTGTCAATAAAGTTGTAAAATTAAGTTTTGTGATTAAATTAACTAACCTTTGTAGTTGATTACTCCCAATATTCGCATAAATCCATCCACTTCACCACTGTGACATTTTACGGCTTAACATCCTTTCCGTGCTTGGTAAAATGCTTTTTTAAATGAAATCTTTGATCTTTAGATCTTAAAGAAAGAAATTTCTTGACAGCAGCATGTTCGTCGTCTATCCTCATTCCCTTGACTTCCAACTTTTGCTGCAAAAAATTATAAATTATTTTTCAAAGCTTTAGGCATATGGAAAACATGTACATATTAGATAGTTTTATAATACTTACGTCTAACTTATCAAATGCTATGTCCAACTCCTTATTAGTTATTTTTTTCTATTTTGTTCTTGCAGGTAAAGAAGTTCGGGATACCACACTAATCTCATTCAATAATTTGGCGGACTGTATGGAGTTAGTTGGTCATCCTTCAGCAGGAAAGATCTCTATATCCAATCTCTTACATATCTCCTTATTAATCTTTGCCATTCCGTGTCCTTTTATGATACCCCTTGTCTTTTTCGGATCAGTCGTGGATTCTAAAATATAGCAAAGGAATATTTTACAATAAACATATAACATACTCTTAATTGGTTAAATAAATAAAATTATGAAACTTGTATGTTAAACCAATGTGATGTGAAAGATCATAATTGCAGTGTGCTTGCAGAGGTAGCACTAATACTGGGAAAAGGGCTCGTCTCATTTGCTGGTGGCTGATTAGAAGCTGGAGGCATCTCTTAAGAAGTTG
>JANZXR010000006.1:8486011-8545544 GCA_027575705.1 Erythroxylum echinodendron | reverse complement strand
ATGGAGGCATCTCTTGAGAACTTGATGGAGAACTAATATTGTGTCGCATTCTCAAAATTTGGAGATACTTATCTTTAAAATGAGTAATAGGCACGGATGTGACATCTGCTTGTACATAGCCAGAAGATCAGACACCTGCACCTTATGCTCGTCTCATTTTCTAGTGGCTGATTAGACGCTAGAGGCATCTCTTGAGAAGTTGATGGAGGCATCTCTTGAGAACTTGATGGAGAACTAATATTGTGTCGCATTCTCAAAATTTGGAGATACTTATCTTTAGAATGAGTAATAGGCACGGATGTGACATCTCTTGGTATTGAAGTAGGCTCATGAGGTGCAGGTGTGTGATCTTCTGGCTGTGTATAAGCAGATGTCACATTAGCTACAATTCTAAGAGCTGACGATACTGCACCTGTATTTGTGTCAATACTAAGCTACTTGATGTAGCCTTATTCTTCTTTTTGGGTAGACCAGGTCCCATGTCAATCACCTACATTCAATTCGACATTATATTTCAATGATATTATTAATTGATTAAATAATATTCATCAACTATATTTAAAGAAAACAATATAGTGTACAATTAAAAAAAAGACCTAGTAACTCAATGTAAAAGGGCAAAGATCGAAAAATTACAAACTGTCCACAATATAAGTAACTAATAATAAGATCGGGTCATGTGTGTCCTGCCTAATCTTGACAACAAGTTTATATATTCAAGATAAAGGTCTAACAAGCAAGGAAATGGAAATTCATATGCTGATAATTCATTAGCAGTGCAAACTATAGCTGGTTTGGCATCGTTTCTCAGGCTGCCCATAATTTTCTGTGATCACTCCTTATCAGCATCCAATCTATCAATCTTTGTTAACAGTTATATCACGCCTTATTTACTAATCCACATCATAGAAGAAAAAAGAGAGCGAGAGAGATGACTAATTTCCAAAAATTGCTTTATGATAACATCTCACTTAACAAGAGAAGTTCCTTTATGGTATATACTATAGGCTGAATCTTCCTCCTGCATACTGTTGGATTAGCTGATCTACCCCAGACACCAAAAACTTCAGAAGAACATAATAGTTGACAAGGAACCTATCTGTTTAATAATTGATTTTCTAATTTTTCCCTAATAATTGGTTGTAAACATTCTAAAAAGTCAATAAAAAACTTCACCAAACGTCATTACTTGGTATTCCAATCTTGTTCACCTATCAAAATCTTGAAATTTTTCTGTATCTCCCAACTCCAATCTTTATATGCTTCCTTTCAAAGAAACTCTACTTTTTCTAAACTGTACACCATTAATTCCATCTATTGTAAGAGTCAACATGGGCACTCGAGTAACTCTTGAATTCATCAGGTTCTTTTATGGACGAACAAAAATGAAGATCATTCATTGTGCTTCAAAGTGAATCAATTAACTATAATATACTTTAACATACTGATATAGAGCATTTTAAATCCATACAAACTGTCGAAACCTATAGGTATATCGTTAAGACAAGCAAACTAATTTATTTCTTTCAAACGAGATTTCAATTAGAGTTATGGACCACTATTAGCTATGTTAAATCTTCCTACAATATCGTATGCAGATTTCTAAGCAATATATATATATATAAACATATATGCCTAATATTAGCTTAACTGAAACTTACCATTTTAATATGTCATAAAGTCTGTCAATGTCATTAATAAGTATTGAAAACAATGGTGTTGAAGTTTTGGAATATTGAATTATTACAATTTCCAACTATTTCTTGTATGGAAGATGTAGATTTATTTGATGTTGAGTACTTAGGTTCTATAAAGAGCTAATGGTTTATAGTCTGAATATGCTTCCTTCTTAAGGTTTTATAGTATATAACTTTATGAGGCAATCAATTACAATGGCACAAAAATGGCAAGATACATAAGAGAATAAACAAAAAGACCAAACCAAGGTCCTAGGTAATAGAAAAAAGTTAACAGAAATAGCTTTAAAACTAGGAAATATTTTTAGCTAAATTTAGAACAGAAACTTACGTCTTTGGAAAGCATACCATATTCGTATTGCATAGGTCCTACTTGCTTGAAGCATACTCAAAAGTAGTAGGAATTGGGAAAATTATAGTTTGTATTGCCTATTTAGTGATTTCTTTAATTTATTCCTTAAGGCTTAAACTATTATTGTGTTGAATTTACCCTTTATTAGTTTTTGGAAGATTAAGCCCATACCATTATCATTATTTTCTGTTTTGATCCAAGTCTTTAGTTTCAAGCCTATTCTTTGATGATATAATTGATCAAAGAGAATCCTTATTTTGAAGCTATGAAGCTGAAGAAGACTTTTACATTTTTTGAGGAGGGTACAACAAGAATAACAGAAACGGACATCAGGTGGAAGGAAGGCATGGTAAATGATGACCTTATTCTCCATATGCTTACTCTTTATTTGTATGTATGTAATTATGAATATTTGTACAGTACCTTACCTACTCTGGTTTGTACACCTAGTAACTCTGTAGTTTACCAATATAGTCATCTTTGAGTTCTTAAAAGGATGGACATTTGTGTTATAGATAGGGCCCACAGGTTACTCTTAAACTATGTCATGGCATGATGAGGACAATAATGATGACAACGGAAATGGTAATGATAAGATAAACATTTGATGTATTCTCAATTTCTTATACTGAGATGCACTTAAGACTTCTTGTTAATTTATTTGAGATTATAAGCCTTGTTAAATCAGTTAGGCAGATGGAACTGCCATTAATATTTTATGAATGAATATGTATTTTGTTCAACATATTGAAAATATTGAATTAAGTTTTCATGAAAGTAAATGTATAGATTAATATTAGAATTGCACAGTTACAAGATAAGGTTTTGACTGAATTTGCATGCTAAAGTTGTTGAAATGTGTACTTATACTTATCTTTGTTTCTAGAAGTTTAACATTTTAACTTTGGTTAATTGTTTGTTTGTCAACTGGATACAACTTTTTTAGTTGGCTTAGTGAAACAAAGCAGAAGGATATATCAGAACTTCAAGATGAGGTAGGAACAGTTTTTAAATTTTGATAATGCTCCAGTTTTCAGCTAAAACATACATAATCAATTTTAGTTAGATTATTGTCTACCAATTTCTGGTTCCCCTATTGTTGCAGGTGGCACAGATAATTAAGGAGGACCTATGGCCCAATCCTTTGAAGTACTTCAACAATGTAACTTATTGTCTTCATACTTTTCCCATTGTTCTATATTACATGTTATTGGATGGGTAGCAACTTGAATGCCTGCATTAAAAAATCCATATATGGAGATTTCACCATTTTGTTGTCTCAAGATGCTGATAAAGAGGATTCTGATGGACATGAGGATAAACAAGTAAGATAGATGCAATTTTTTTATAGGGAAAAGCTTAATTGGTCCTCTAAAGAATCTATTCTTTGCCATCATATATTTTTTATTCATTCGATATTGCCAGTTATTAGATAGATACCAAACTGAATTTCAAATTTTGAAAACTACAACTTTCAAATATAAGAATTTCATCATTTTGTTGTCTTAGAAGGCTGATGTACAGGATTCTGATTCTGTTGAAGATGAAGATAAAGATAAAGAAGTAATATATCATTATATGCTATGAGGAAAAAAAATCCTAAACCCTCCTCAACCTTTTCAAATTATTCAATCAAACTATCCATCTAAACTTTTGTTAAAATATTGGTTTGTATTAAATTTTATCTTCATGGCTAAAACATAGTTAGTGGAGATATGTTGTTGAAAAATTAACATAGACTATTGACTTTAAGACAGCTAGAGCTCATCTATGTTTGAGAAGCCTCATATTTAAATATATGAACATAAAACTTAGTCATGTTTATAAATCATAGATTATTGTTCGGAGATTAATATAGTAATTTGTAGAAATTAACGTGGAGGTCTAATCCTTTTCCTCCTAGGCACAATCAGTAACGGTTCGATCTACACTATAGTGGATTTGACTAGTAGAGCTTAGTCTGTATTCTGAACAAATTGAGGAATTTATATTTATACCCTTTCCTATTTGTCACAAGTAAATGAAAACTGAATGTGGTAAAGTTAAAAATGATAAGAAAAAAATAATAACCAATTGAAATACTTAAATTAATGCAAGAACCGAAACCCCACATTACTTTAAAAGGGTCGGATGATTTTCTGATGAGAGTACACTTGTCAGTTTTACAAGCTACTATTTGCAATTATAAAATGCTAATTCCCACAAACATTTGGATAAGGAACCATAATAAATCATTGAGATCTCTATGTCTAGGCCTTAATAAAAATAATAGCATTTTTTGTTATTATTTTTAACTTTACCACATTAAAAATAATAGGCAAGTTGTAAATGAAAGGTTGCTGTTTTAAAAGTATGCTCTCTTCTTATATGGTGAGGGGCTGCTTTGCATTCTTGAATCCATGAATATGGTTGATCATGAGAAGATGCAAAATATTGCAGAAGCGACTTTTGAAATCTTTAGATGTCTATCACTAGACTATGAGTGTTTTGCTGAAGGTGTAAAGGAATTCATACACCTCTCATCTAAACTTGCCCAAATAGAGGGGTCTATGGGTGAAGACCTATGTTTTGGAAAGCTCATTGACATCTATGACAGTAAGAAGTTGCTATTTGACAATGATTCTCACCGACACAAAGCAACAATACATACTTTTGAGGTTTTTAAGAACAGTCTTAAGTCATTACAAGAAGAAGTATCGCATACGAAAGAGATGCTTCTTGTGCCAAAGAAGCAGATTAGTTATTGTGAGGCTGAGACATTGAAACTACAAGCTTATGTGGAAGAGTGTCGTGAAGATGCATCGGAGTTAAAGAGAAGCATGGATGCTACATATAAAGAAATGGTGAAAGCCATGGACTAAGAATAGCATAGGGAAACAGTGGTGGAAGCAGTAAAGACAACACTGGAGACATCAAGGGTTCAGCTCCAGGTCTCCAACTATATTAAGTTGTAATAATATTGTATATGCTTTGTAATGCTTTATAGGAATTTGAAGTTATCTTTCTGCATTATCTATGAGTTCTTTTTTACAAAATGTATTACTATGTTTTTCTCAGCTTATTGTTGACAAATTGTTGTTTCTTACAAAATGTATTATTATATGATGCATTATCTACGAGTAGTATGTATCACTTATCATATATACACCCCATATGATCTAATCTATCTTTCCAGTTCTGCAGGATGCCAAGCATACTATAAATTGCAAATTGATAATAAAGACTAATGAAAGCATTTATAGTTACAAAATGGCCCATACGACCAATATTCTTTAACAAAGTGATAGCTTTAAGAGCTACTTGCACATTGTTTTCTCGCTAGATAACGATAGGAATATAATTATAGAACCTATGATTAACTCTGCTAGGAAAAAGAAGGTCCCTATTTATAATGTTCCTAATTTAAAGCTCCTGATCAATCCAAGAGTACTGGAAGATGGCATAAATTGTGATTCAGAAATCAATACGGACATTTTCATTTCTAATACTTTATGTTATCATGAAGAAACACTTCCCAGTTTACATATTTCAGCATGCTCTAATATATAAATGCAATGCCCCATTGATGCAGGCCCATATAAATCCAATGCTCTAGGTATGAATATTTAACCTAAAAGCATCCAGAACAGTAGATAATGTGCAAACAACTTAAGAATTTTAAAGCTATGTTTATATAAAGTTAAGGAAATAGGCATTAATAAGGAAATAGGCGTTAACAATGTAACAACATAATTATGTGCTTCCTGAATCAAGTATCAGTAAACTATAACAAAGACTAATTACCTTTAGATATTGCTCTACTAGAAATGGCACCATAGCTGAAGGAGTAGGGAACCCTCAGGCAAAACAACCTAAAATGTAACAGTATTTTGTACTTTTAAATTCATCAATAGTAAGAGGTATAGGAACAAATACACAGAAACATCAAGTGGCATTCTTAAATTCTTTTTCTTTCCTATTATCACCATAAATTTTTCCATGAACCATAGTACAATTCCAAAACAAAAAAGTCATTATTCAGTACATATTCTTGTTTACAATCCCAGCAACTGCATTTTCATTAATCAGTGCACTTTCTCCATGAAACATAGTAAAATTCCAAAACTGACCATAGCTTCATTACATTAGGTTGAGTGTATTTAGGGTCAATTTAACCCAACTAAATACTGGCATAAGCATGAGAGCATATGTGTGAAATTATGAGCATGTGTTTGTTGAGCATAAACAAAATTGCATGTGCTTAACCCATATTCAAGTGGTTAAATGAAAGTGCTATCTTGGTCTTAAATATAAATCTATAATAAATTACGATTGATTGGAAAATGATGTGGTCTCTCATTTATTTCATTCATGTTAACTTTAAAATTCTCTTAAAATCTGCGTACAACAATGAAGATAAAACAACAAAGGTTTAATTGCATAATAAGAAATTATTCATAATCGTCGTCGGTGGACTTTTCCAATACAATATCACATTCATTCTCGCTACTGCTTGTCTCTAAGTCCTCCAAATCATCATTCAAACGTTGCTCAGAATTCAATAAAACATTATTTATTACATCATATGGATTATCATTTCGATATAAGAACTCTAAGGAACATTCCTCAGCTTCCACTGGAACTTCATCAGAGTCCTCATTTGAACCTTCTTCATTACCAAGCGAAGGGATATCATACGCACGTCTAACTTCAAATTCTTACACAATCTGCCAATTTGGACCGAATAACAAATCTTCCACATAAAAGACTATGAGTCATCCTTGTACCAGAACTTAGTTACGTTGATGCTTTTTACAATGTCGTTGACCCTTATATTCAAATTTGCGAGATCGTACCATTTGCATTTGAAAATCACAACATTTTTACCCCTAACATATTCAAGCGAGATAATATCTATCAGAAGCCCATAAAATGTAATAGTATCTTCCCTATAATTTCCTAACACTACAACACCACTATTTTGGGTAACCCTACATAGATCACGGGCTTCAGTGCGAAATCGCATGCCATTTGTATTGCATACAGTATACTTCTGCACCAAACTATAAGATCCACATCCTAATGCATGCAAAGACTCAAAGATACTTCCTTCACAGGAGCTACTTAATGTAATCTATAACAACAAATGAAAATTAGTTAATCATATATAATTATTAGTGTAGATGTTGGGCACCAAAATTTTTTTATTTTATTAAGCATGATCCAAATAAATTTTATGGTCTTGTTGGATAAACCATTTTATTTGGATTTTAATTAGCATGTCAATGTTAGGAGGATTTATTTCATGGATTGATGGAATGAAAGTTTCAATATTGTAAGGTGATTTAAGGGCATTTTGGAAGATCACTAAAGGTTAAAAGGCTAAGGCATTACATAGAAGGGCATAGTGGACTTTGCTCATTCATTTAGGGTATTAGTGAAAGAGGGAATTATAGTCTTGCATTTTAGAGAAGCAAAAATCGTGAGTGAAAGAAGAGAAAAAGAAAAGTGGAGAAAAGAAGAAAAACAAGCTAGGGTTTTGGAGATTCTTGAAGAGTTTGAAGACATTGAGGCTAATCAATTAAGTATGAGCATTAACCCTTCTTGATTGTTAGATGAAGCATATTTAGTGATGGTTGGAAGTGAAAATAAAGTGAATATGTGTAGGAAGTTGTTGATAAATGGTTTATGTGAATGTTTTAATGTTTGGTTAATGACTAAATGTAATTTATGAATTTGTTTTTAGTGATATTGGGTTGAAATGAAGTTGAAAATGAAGTAGAAGAGATGGTTTAGGTTTGAGATAGGAAAGAGGGGAGGTTAAAAGATTGAAAATGTAGCAAAACACGCTCTTGGAATGTGTTTCTAGACAAGTTCGCCAGTTTCGTCGCGAAGAACTCAATCTTTCCAACACAGAACATGCTTGGGTATTTTAGGCATACTTTTGGTGTAGTTATCCAAATGGACTGATTTTTTATTTTTTGTAAACTAGAGACATAGGACTACAAATTATATGAAGGAATGGAGTCTAAATTCAGTCTCTAAGCATTTCAATTTTGGGATGGAAGTTGAATATAGAATTTTGTTTCAGCATGAGAAATAGTTTAAATTGTTAAGATATGACTTTTCGATTTCTAAACTAAATTGAATGGAATTTTGGTTATTGTTTAAGGAAATCAAGTGAGGCAAGAGAGGCAAGAGGAGCAAGAGCAAAGAAATCCCTAAGCAAGTCTATAAGGAAGGAATTCAAGGTGGGTACATGTTTATAATAGAGTAAATAAATCACTCATTGATTTCTTTGAATCAAGGAAGCTTAATGGTTTCAATTGCATCATAGATGTTGCATTTATTTGCTCTTGGTTGGATTGTGAAATTTTTATATGTTTGCTATATGAATTATGTTGATGATTTATGGAAAGATTTTGAAAATGTTTCTTTTGAAAAGAGCAAGTTTATGAAATCAGGTTTCCAGAAATGTTTTTTTTTCGAAATATCTCATGTGCATGAAAAACAAGTTTCCAACAAGGTGCCATTTAGGCAAACAATTTTTCGATTCATAAATTACATCTTATGTGGGTTTGGTGTAATTCATTTAAGAATGTCACATGCACGTTGAACAAGAAAAGGCTTCTCCCACCTGCCCTCTAGTGGCACAGAGCTCCTTCATAGACTCCCTCATGTTTACGTTTACGTAAGACTACCATGTGGAATTACTATAGTATGTCAAGTTTTATGACTACACATGACCATTAAGAGGAAATGTGTAGGTCGTCATGTTCATAGATTTAACCAAACCATTTTGATGTGCTTATGTGCTTTTGAAATGTTAGCAAGTTTGATGTATACATGATTTATAATTGCTCATGAACTGTTTGATAAAGTGAGATTTTTGAGAAATAAGTGTTGGGTGATTTTTCATGCGCAATTATTATGGTTTCCAAAAGGTATAATGGCAATGAGTTTTTAAAATGGTTTTTGCTTATTTCTCGATTATAAATCTGTTACCCATGAGCTTCAAGCTCACCCCCTCCCATTCTATCCTATCTTCAGGTGAGGAGCAAGAGATCGAGTAATCAAGAGTCGAGACATCACTCCAATTAGACTTATTTTTGCTTCTAAAGTTCTTTTTTATAAAACAAAGCTTTATTTGCATTTTGAGAAATTATATTTTGTAATCTATGTATTCTTGGATTATGACGTAATGGGGCTTAAAATGCTCATTAAAGCTTTGTAAAACTCTTATCCATTGTTATAAATGAAAAATGTTTCGCTTTGCTCATGGTTTTTGTTTCTGTAAGACATTTTGTTTGACATGAGATTAAAGTTAGAAAAGTTGTTTATATTATATGTATTATTGCTTTTTGGTTGAATTGATGAGGGTGGTTGAAGGATTTTGAAGATTGCATTTTAGTACGATAGGAAATTTGGGTTTTGGGTTCTGCCACAGGGGTTTTTGCCACGGTGAAGCCAAGAGTTCGTCGCGGCGTAATTCACCCAAAGCTTTTTATTTTCGTTAGTGTAGTAAGTTCTCCGCGGCGAAAATAAAATTTTAGGCCTGTCGCGACGAAGTTTAATATGTTCACCACAAAATAAAATTTCTGAAGGGTCTAGGGGATTTTCTCCAATTTGTTAGCCCGCCTTTGCTTCCGAAGAATTCTTCTTTCAAATTCTAAGCCTCCCTACATGCTCAAGCTTCATGATCACATGACCGATGTTGGGCTCCAAAAATAGGGTCTAACAGGTTATGGTATCAGAGCGACTAGGTTTAGGTCTAGGTGTAGGACTAGGTTTAGACATGAATGGGGTATGTTAATACATTAAATGAACATGCATCGTTTTAAATGAACAGCTTGCATTGTTTTAAATTGTTTTACATGATTTGAAATTATTTTATACGATTTGACCTATTTTGCATACCTTGAAATTGTTTTGCATGAACTAAAGATTTTCAATGGTTTTATATTGAAGGAGTGAATATGCCGCCTCGAAAGAGAACTCATGGAGCTATGACTCGATCTTACTCTTGCCAAGGGAGCACGGATGAATCTTATGTCCCGCAAGATGCTGGGACACACTCTGCTCCTAATTTGGAGGCACCTAGAGTGCAGCATGAAGTGCCACCACCCACCTCCTATTCCTCAAGCAAACTCTCTAGATCCATAGTTCTTTCAAGCCTTTTCCTAGGCTTTTTCTTATACCATGGGCCAAGGGTCACAAGTATGGGTTCCATCTCCAGTGGAGAGGAGCGGTTAGTATAATAGGCTCCGCAAATATAGGGCTGTAGACTTTAACGGAACTTCAAATCTAGAAGAGTCTAAAGCCTGGTTGAAGAGGACCGAGAGGGTTTTGATTTAGATGAAGTTCTCTGATGAAAAGAAGCTAGATTACGCAGTTAGCTTGCTGTAAGGGGACGCACTTCACTGATAGGAATCAGTGCCCCACATTCAGGTTATGCCTCCAGTATTGTCATGGAGAGATTTTTTGGAAGCTTTTAGGAGGCAATACTTCTGAGGGTCTATATTTGAGAGAAGGCTAAGGAATTTCTCAATCTCACACAGAGGGACATGAGTGTGAGTGAGTATGAGATGAAGTTCATACAGCTTTCTAGATATGTAGCTAACATTGTGGCTAATGAGGAAGATAAGTGTCGTAAGCTTGAGGGAGGGCCCCATTTGGGGATCAAAGAGAAAGTCTTGATCCATAATTTTTGTGACTACTAGCAGTTGGTAGATGCTGCACTCCAGGCTGAAAAACTGGAGAATATAAGGAATGAAGTGAGCAGGAAGAAGAAGAACAGGTAGCAATCTTCTAAAAAGGGGATGAGTGCTCTAATTCCTGAGAGGAGTACACGGAGTTACCACACACAGAGTGAAGTGGGAAGTAGCAGTTCTGCCAAGAACAAGCAGACAAAGGCAGTTTCAAGGCAAGCCTCAAATGTGGGAGGCACTGGAAGGACAGGGAAGAGTAGATACACAAACCCCCAATGTGAGTATTGTGGAAACTTTCACCAAGGAGAATGCTTCAAGTTACTTAGAGCGTGCTTTCAATGTGGAAAGAAGGGACACATGATCAGGGACTGTCCCTAAGTAACAAGGCAAGAGGGGTAGCAGTCAAGCCCCAAAGAGAGCAGAAATAATGGAAACCATATCAGTCAATGAGGTGGTTAGTTCTGGAGTTGCGAGGAAGGCTATTCCTTCAGGAAGGCCAAGGGGTCAGGCACAGGCATGAGTGTTTGCCATAACAAGGGAGGAAGCTGCAGCTGCACTTGAAGTTATCACAGGTATGGCTCAGTAACTTAATTTTGAAGTATACTTTTTGATTGATTTTGGATCCACGCATTCGTTTGTTTTTACAAGTATGATGTTGCATGCTGTGAATTTAGCGCCTTTGAATAGTCCTTTGCTTGTTAGTACACCTCTAGGGAGGACTGTGATAATCAGTAAAGTGTATAAAGGTTGCGAACTCTTCATTGATGGTACTAGACTAGTAGTGGACCTCCTACCTCTAGACCTACAGGGCTTAGATGTTATACTGGGAATGGATGCTATAGAGAAGTATCAGGCAAAGTTCGATTGTTGCCTTAAGGAAGTGGAATTTGATCTGGGCAACAGAGAAAAGGTGATTTTCAGGGGGGAATAGGAGAGTATCATCGCCAAGAATTATTTCTACTTTATTAGCTAATAGGATGATGAAAAAGGGGTGTGAAGCCTTCTTGGTGCATGTTGTGGACATTAATGTGAATGAAGGGAGGTTAGAGGATTTTTTGGTTGTAAGGGAATTTCCAGATGTATTCCCAGAGGACTTACCTGGTTTGCCACTGGTGAGAGAAATTGAGTTTGCTATCGACTTGATTCCTAGAACTGCCCTATTTCTATAACCCCATATCGAATGGCTCCAGCTGAGTTGAGAGAGCTTAAGGAACAGTTGGAGAAACTGTTAGAGAAGGGGTACATAAGGCCGAGTTCGTCACCATGGGGAGCACCGGTTCTGATTGTTAAGAAAAAGGATGGAACATGGTGGATGTGTATTGATTACCGGAGACTCAACAGGGTGACTGTTAAGAATAAGTATCCTCTACCTCGGATTGACAATCTTTTTGACTAGTTACAAGGAGCAAAGGTCTTTTCTAAGATTAATCTCAGGTCAGGTTATCATCAGCTCAAAATCAGGGAGTCTGATGTAAACAAGATAGCCTCCAAGACACGGTATGAACACTACGAGTTTTTAGTCATGCCTTTTGGATTGACTAATGCTCTAACTATTTTTATGGATCTCATGAATAGGGTCTTCAAGGAGTATCTGGATCAGTTTGCTATAGTGTTTATCGATTACATTCTGGTTTATTCCAAGAGTGAAGAAGTACATGAGGAACATCTCATAATAGTATTGCAGACATTGAGGGAGAAGGAGCTTTATGCTAAATTCAGTAAATGTAAATTTTGGCTTTATGAGGTGATATTCCTTGGACATATGATTTCTAAAGATGGGGTACATGTTGATTCGAGGAAGGTTAAAGTAGTGGTGAATTAGCAGGCAACGAAGACAGTGACAGAAGTGAGGAGTTTTCTGGGTCTGGCAGGATATTATAGGAGATTCGTTGAAGGATTTTCTATGATAGCCGCATCGATGACCAAGCTATTGAGGAAGAATCAAAAATTTATCTGGAGTGAAAAATGTCAGAAAAGCTTTAAAGAGCTCAAGCGCAGATTAACAAGTGCTTCAGTTTTGATTTTACATACTGGAGATGAGGGTTATACAGTGTACAGTGATGCTTTAAGAAAGGGTTTAGGTTATGTGATGATGCAGGGAGATGGGGTGATAGCTTATGCTTTGCGGCAACTGAAGCCATATGAGGTGAATTATCCGACCCATGATTTGGAATTGGAAGCAGTGCTTTTTGCCTCGAAGATTTGGAGACATTATCTGTATAGAGTTCAGACGAAGATTTTTACTAATCACAAAAGTCTCAAGAATCTGTTGAGTTAGAAAGAACTAAATTTGAGACAGAGAAGATGGTTAGACCTAATTAAGGATTATGATTTATTGACTGAGTATCATCCAGGAAGAGCAAATGTAGTGGCTGATGCCTTGAGTAGGAAATCATTAATAGCCCATATTCAGACAGTTTATCTTCCTTTATTGGAAGAGATGGCTAACTTTGGAGTAAGTTTGAAATAGGAGGAACCTGAGTGTAAGGTTGCTACTTTCTGAGTAAGACCGATACTTAGAAAGAAGGTTAAGGAGTTACAAGCACAGGATACAAAATTGAACAAGCTCCAAGAAGAAATTTAAAATGGCAAGAAGTCTTAAGTGGTAGTGAGGGATGATGGACTCATGACGGTCAGAAATAGGCTTTAAGATATTGGATGAGGCATACAATGCACCTTATGCTATGCACCCAGGTAGCACCAGGATGTACAAGGATTTGAGAGAGCATTTCTAGTGGAAAGGTATGAAAAGGGATGTAGCAGAATATACATGTAAGTGTCAGCAAGTCAAAGCTGAACACCAGGTACCTTCAGGAAAGTTAAGACTAATGTCCATTCCTGAATGGAAGTGGCAACGAGTGACTATAGACTTTTTGATGGGTTTGCCCAAGACCAGTAGGAAGCATGATGCCATATGGTTTATTGTTGATCGTCTGACAAAGTCAGCCTATTTTCTAGAAATTAAACAGACTGATTCCCTACATGTACTAGCAAGGAAGTATATTGATAAAATAGTGAGACTATATGAGATTCCAGATTCTATAGTTTCTGACATAGATACTCGGTTTACTTTGAGATTCTGGTGAAGCTTGCAAGAGGCTCTAGGAACCAAATTTAATTTTAGCACTCCTTTTCACCCCCAAACAGATGGTCAATCTGAGAGGACCATTCAGACTCTAGAGGGAATGCTCAGGACATGTGTGATGGATTTCAAAGGAGCTTGGGATAAGCATTTGCCATTGATCGAATTTGCTTGATGATTTAGGATTTGTAACTTCCAACCATATATGACAAAACCATACATCGAATAGGCTTATTAAAATAATATACAATTCTCGGATATCAACTAGGCCTTCCCTTATAATATCATATAAATTTGGGTTAATCAGTTAAGTAAGAGACTTTGAAGACAAAAGTTGTCATCATATTTTATACTTAGGGAATTTGATAAGAAATTCAAAGCATGCCTTCACCTCAGAAAATTATGAAAAAATAAGTTTGATAAGATAATCGAGAAATTCAACATCCTTAATAAGACATTGTTAAGGTTCCCTGATGATGATAAGTATATATTTTATACTTAAGGAATTCAATAAGAAATTCAAAGAATGCCTTCACCCCAAAAAATTATGAAAAAATAACTTTGATAAGATAATTAAGAAGTTCAACATCCTTAATAAGATATTGTTGAGGTTCCCGAATGATGATAAGCATATATTTTATCCCAAACATGATAAGGTGAGATTATACTACAATGCCTTCAAGTTTGAACTTTGATTCCCTCTTAATCCATTTATCTAAAAGAAACTAAGCGTGAAAGTTCTAAACCAATTCATTTGTACCCACTTTCTTGGATTTTTTTAATTGGGTTCATCATTGTCAATCATATAAGGGAAGTTCCCCTAACTTTGAGTTATTTAGGTTTATACATTTTTGTAAGAATGTGGAACATATAGTGGGTGGTATAACATAAGCTTAAGGCAAGGCAATCAGATGATGATGATCCTGATGGGGTTGCAATTTTAGAGAAAATTTGTCTTCTTTTCTACCCTAACAACTTATAGACAATTAAAGTTATTTGGAAAGGTGGGATAAAGGAAACACATCCTTAAAGTTCCTATCACAGAGACTTGTAGGTCTTAAGTGAAAAAAGTCAAATCGAGTCAAGGGTGTTTTAGAGCCGAGCATTCATGTTTGTTTCTTTTCTCTATTCTTTATTAATTTTTAGATATTTTACTAACATGCTTTTTGTACTTTATTGCATCCATAATCTTAACTAATATATTAATTAAGGCCAAGGCACTAAAGGAGAGAGGTATGCCAATGTCATCTTCTAGGGAGACGAAGAAGATAAGAATGATGCACAATAAAGAGGTCATTAAAGTCGAGCTAATTCTCCTTGCTGCCTCTATCCCTGAATTTATGTCTTTGCCTCCTCGATTCTTGACAGATGTAGAATGTGGTACCCTTTTGTTCTAAATAGGCTTATATTAGAGGAAGAGTGTTTATTACCCGAGTTTAATATGAAGAAGAATAATAAAATTTTTATTTTCAAAAAAAAGAATAACAAAATTTTTAGTAAGGTTTGAAGTTGGTCTGAGCTAGTCCGTCAGATGGTTCTCCCTAAGGGTAGGCAAAGTGTAGGATCTACCTATCATTCATGTTTATGTCTTTGATGAGAGATATCTTTCTAAGGTAATATGAACTTATGTTTATAACTTTTTTTCCAGGCCTGACATTGTATTTTGTTTCTCAGGATTTCACTTTGATTATAGTTGACTTCAAAAGCAAGCCAATAACTTGACAAGACTATCAACGAGAAAAAAAAGAGAATGCAATCATTAAGGTCTGTCGATATCTTTATATGTTTAAGGAAGAGTAGGCTATGGAAGAATAATTGTTTAAGCATCTCAACGACCTTGAAAAGGTGGTGGTATAGCTGAAATGTAAGGTAATCATAATAACCTTGAAAATGAGGTGGTACTACTGAAAGGTAAGGAATAATTATTCAAATGTCTTAATAACCTTGAAACTACTTTTAAGTTTTATGTCTTTCAATAATTAAAGTCATGGTATTCTCATCAATGCTAATATGGTATGGTTTAAAGCTTCTATGAAAGTGACGTAAAAAATGTACCTAGACATGTCATTGCAAACCTGGATATTGGTGATGCATTTGATGATGTTGAGTCCACTTAGACCGAGAAGTCTAACGAGTTATGCAGTGTTGATGGCAAAGCTGAGGTTACCGGTCCTACTAATGAAGATTTTCTAACTTTGAGGAGGCCAACCCTCATTACTCTAATGGTGCACCCTTTTCTATTTAGGCGTTTAGTTTCTTTTCCTTTTCCATTTCCCCCTGTATATATACATATGTTTAGCCCTTAATTTTTGTTTATGAAATTTCTATTTAGTTTATATTTGCAATTGTGCTTTTTCTTAATAATTTCGTGACTATCTCTAAATTACTTCATAGGATTATGAAGTTTAGTTACAATTACTTCATCAGTTTTAAATGAATAATGAATATGACAAGCGTATGGAATATATCACCAATGCCTTACATCAAATTTTGGATGGCATGAATGTTGCAAGTATGTGGAGTTTAGCTTTAATGCCTTAATAAGTTTTAGATGAAATGAATATGACAATGTTACGAAGTTTGTCTCCATTGCCGTAGTGAAATTTTAAATTTAACTTGTCAATAATAGGATTAAGAGTCTATTACTTTAGCAAAATTTTAAAATTTCAATATATCAATAATAGAATTATAGAGTATAGTTCCATTACCTTAACCAAAATTTAAAACTTTAATTTGCTAATGACAAGGTTTTGGAATCTAACTAACAAGGTTTTGGAATCTAACACTAATATCTTTATTTATTTTCATTAAGATTTGAGCCTGATAATTGTATAAACCTGTAAAATAGAAAGAATGGTCCAAAAACATGTTAGGTTGTGAACTTGAACGTGCTTTGGTGCTTAAACCAAATCCTAAATAAAGAATATAACTTTAGCGACTTCATTGACTTTTATTTTCCATACTTTTTTGGTGGATATTAGAACATTCATATATTGATCTAACAAATGTAAGTTAGGATAGTGATTATATCTTTGTAAGATAACAATTTTATCTTCATGATAATTATAATCAAGACAAGCCTTTAAAGTTGTTATATGGTCTTATTTGGTTTGTATCATTATCCCCTAGCACCAATTATAAATAATGTTAATGGTTATGAGTCTTCTTTATATACATTACAAGACTGATATTAAGCACTTAAAATATCAAGTTATCGGGCTAATGCCATAGAAAGCTTTTTTTATCAAATTTTGGGGGATTGAAAAGAGGGACCTTGAATCTAGTGATTGACCTAAGAGTTAGGTTCTCTTATATATCGAAGGCTCATGGCCCTTAGGTTTTGTGAACCATTGAGGTGCAAATCACACCTTTGGCCTTGTTTTTACTAGAGGAAGTTTTACTCTCCTTGTGTTACTTTAGAAGTTAAGTTTAAACATGATTACAAAATTTTTATTGACATTCAAAACCTATAAATCTCTTTTTCTAATATGCTTAAGAGAATAATGTTAAATAAATTTGATAGAAAAAATAAGAAATAAATAAATTGCAATAAACACGTCAGTTTAGAATAGTATAAGTATGAAATTATGTTAAGAGCCAACTTCTATATAAAGTCATGCAATGTTATCATATTTGATAAGTCCTTTATCACTTGAACCACTATGGGTTAGTGGGAGAATTGAACCACTATGGGTTAGTAGGAGAAGCTCCCTCCTCTATCTAACCTCCTAATTTCTCTCCTTATTCCTAGCCTTACTTTTGCCTGTCCTCAACTTAAAACCATCTTCGAGTAAAACCATATTCTAATATCCATTTTTACCTTATCACTCTTTATGTCCTTTTCCAGCTTCTCGTTTTCTAACAATTTTTTACCATTAGAGGTAATGTTATATTTTTCTCCTTTAACTTCCTCCACCAATCCTCAAGATGTAATACGTAACGGTACCTTAGTTACATACACTGGATCGAATGTGAAAGAGAAAAAGATGGAGAAATGTGAAATGTACCTAATTTCAATTCTAAAACTTCAAACAAGCTTTCCGAAGTCAAAACGAGCAAAAATTCACCACTGTCTTCATGCGAATCCATCATCGAGATGCGGGCTAGGTCTTTCTACAGTTTTCTCAATATGTAAGCTCTCTTAATGGGTCAGAGATTTCTTATGCTGACGATTGATATAAGCAACTACAGGAGACCTTAACCTATAGATATAGCTTCCATATCGGGATTTCTCATCACAAGGCCGATACGGACTAGGTCTATACTAAAAGGGATCCATTTTTCACTTAAACTTTGACCTATTAATTTATATTATTTATTGGGCCACTTTATTATCTTTATTCGGATTAAATTACATAACTTAACTGATAATTTATTTAAAAACCAAAATTACAATTAATAGTTGTCCACTTAATAGGAAAATGTTAAAAATGTCCCTAGGGACAAAAATGTCTAAGATTCTCCTCCTTGGACAATTATTAATTGTAGTTTTATTCAAGTTTAAAACAGTTCCAAAACTCGATTAAGCTATGCTGTTGTATTAATCGACTAAGTTTAAAACAAAACATTTGATCTAAAGATAATGAAAGTCTTACATTTTGTCGTGCAAGGCTTCAGATACCGAAAAGTATCAAATACATATGTCATGTATGACATAGATCTAATACAATCATGCATATCTAATACCTCACTAACATGAATGGAAAAATGGAGTGTGGAAAACTACGATGATGCCTTTGTGATTTAATGCGTATCATCTTTGTTTGTAAGTCTCGATTTTTTCAACTTTATGCTAAACCGCATTGCTAAATTGGATTAGAGAAATCATGTTTTCTCTCACTGAATGCTAAATAGCATTAAAGAAAACTTGTTTCCTCTCACCATATGCTAAACAACATTAGAGAAAACCTTTATGTTTTAAAACTAAATGCTAAACTGCATTAGAAAACCTTTATAGGATTAAAAACTTATATCCCCCTATGTCATATTGAATTTTAAGGATATATCCATATAAAACTGTATGTGTCTAAATGACATAGGTTCAAGGTCAATTTGTATATATGCCCAATGACCTTTAAATGCTTAAGATTAACACAAATCTCAAGACTTTCGTACGTATTATGACAATGTATGATTACACGTATTACTAAGGATAAAAGAAACTATCATATCATCATAATACATCAAAAAGTACAAATGCACGTGGAGCAAACATAACGATCTTTTAACTAACAATGTATAAAGGCTTTAAAACACCTATATTGTATACTTGTCTTTCAAACACAAGTGGGCAAAGTCCTTTAGTTAAAGAATCGACTTATAGTTCCTCAGTCCTTAAATGCTTCAAACCTTAATGTCACATTTTCGTGTTAACTACTTCATGGTCAAATATTTGACCTCAAAATGCTAAGACCTTGTGATGTTCAATGTTGTTATTAAACAACACAGTAGCTTGATTATCACATTATAACCAAATGAGTTTAGCCAGTGAATCAACCACAGACAACTCAGAAATCAAATTTCTGAGCTAAAATGTTTATGAAGCAGCCTTATATCACGCACTATGTATGCATAGTTGAGGAAGTCACCCATGTCAAATTGACACTCTTCCACAACATTGTACCATTTGCAAACTTCAATTGTAACCTCAAGTGAACTTTCGATCATCCAGACACATAACTAAATTTGAATATGACTTCCCTATGAGGTTTAGTTTATTGAATTTTTTATATGTCAACACATAATCCTTGACTTCCGTTAATTATCTCAACACTCGCTTAACTGTATTTCAATGTTCTACATTTGGGTTAACCAAATACTGACCAAATAGTCAAACAGTAAATGTAATATCATGCCTGGTACATAGTCGAGCATACATTAGGCGATCAATCATACTAGAATACTGAACATTCCTCATAACCTCTCTCTTTATTTTATTCTTTGAATATTGTGCCAAAGATTATCTCTCACTATGAGAGATAGATGTTAAGATAGGTTTACAGTTAACTGTATTTAACTTTTGTAACATATACTTAATTTATGCACTCTGTGAGAGGTATGATGAGTGTTAAGATCTATTCTGGTGAATCCAAATACCTAGGACAAAAGATGCTAAGTCAAGGCCTTTACGTTAAAGTTCTTAACCAAAAGTTGCTTAACCTTGTACAACATGGTCAAGTAATTTGACGTGAGCTATATATCATCCTCTTGCAGTAATAGAAAGATAATTTTGCTCCCCCTAACCTTATAGTAGAAGCATCCTTTCTAACTTTAGTTTTCATGAAGCTGAAAGAGGTAACAACCTCATCAATTGTAAGGTTTCACTTTCGGGAGGTTTGATGTAAATCATATATTGATTTACATAACGTGCAAACCATGTCAGTTCCATTTGTATCCTGAAATCCTTCAGGTTGTACCATATAGACCACTTTATAAACGTCTTTATTTAGGAAAGCAGTTTTGACAACCATTTGATGTAAATCTTTATCATCATAAGCTACAATTGTCATAATCACTCAAATTCGAGGATATAAGAGAAAAAGTAATATTAATGTCAACATCTCTCCCTGAGTGAACCATCAGGCAATTGAGCGAGTCTATAAATTGTTGAACTTTATCCTGAAATCCTTTAGGTCTTAAACTTTATTTACAACTGATGGTTTTCCAGTTCTACTACAAAATCAACTAGTTTCTCAGACCTTACTATGCTTTATGGCTTGCATCTCATAATTCATTACAACCTACCAAACTTTCGTATTGGATACGGAAACAACTTATGTAAAAGTAACTGGATTCTTAACATGCCTAATATCATAGTCTTGTTTACCTAATGGACTATGCATTCAGATGGGATAATAGGTCATCTCACTCTGGCGAATTTTTATAACTGTATTAAATATTGTACTTTCAGGAACCTCTGTGTGTACAGGTATGGATTCTTGTTCCCGTATAGGTACGATACCAAGACCTAGATCCACTGGATCTAATTGTATGAGTGACGAGTACATAATAACTGTAGTATCCATCCTGTTATCATCCTAAAGGTCAAGGGCCCACCATCATCATAGACATTATATTCCAGAAACTTAGCTATTTATGATTGCACTATTCTGTTCCCTCCTTCTCCACAGTGAGATCTGTAGCCTTTAAAGTGGTCGGGATATCTTATTAAATAAAAATGAGCATAATGAGCATGCAATTTCTCTTTATAAGTATTATACCACCTTGGTAAGGCAGCCTCATACACGAATATGCACGAGACTGAGTTTTTACACTTCTAGATAATTAGGTAGATTAGTCTTGTTCTGCGTTGACTTCTTCAAGTCCTTTAGGATGCGATTATGCCTTTTGACAACACACCATTTTACTCAAGACTTCTCGGTATAGTGAATCAAATCATTATCCCAACTGATTCATTATATCTGGCAAACGAACCTTTTTAAGTCCTGAAACACCATGTTTGCCATGATATTCTCCGCCACGGTCAGATCTGACATTCTGAATGGATGTTTCCAATTAGTTCTCAACCTTTAATCTTTAAGCAAGAACTCATAACTATAACGGGAATAATCATCAACAAATGTCAGAATACTTTTGGAATTGCATAATGCAACTGTATAAGGTCTTCTGGTATCTGTATGTATCAGACTCAACTAGTCAGAAGCATGAGTTAACCTTAATATCCTTATTAGTCAACTTACCCCTGCAATAGTCAACACATGTTTCTAGATCATCATAATCTAGAATTAAGAGAATGTTTTCCTTAATCAATCTCTCAACACTAGCTATAGAAATATGGCTTAAAATTTTATGCCACACCATGTATGACTTTTCATTCATCAAGGTCCTTCATTTCATGACTTGTTTAGCAAGATAAGAAGAAGCATATTTCTAATTTGGGGTAAGACATATTCTATATAAACCATACGACAAGAAAGTTGTCCCATTATATTTTGCATTAAACATAACTATATAACATAAGCATTAAATACAAAAAGTCAACCTTCCTTGTCCAAAATTGATCCAAAGATCACATATAAAATGTGTTATGCAAAAACCAAAATGAACCTTGTAGCAAGATTCAATACATACATCCCCTATAGATATTACTTCCACTTCTTCATTGCTGTCAACCATTATCTCCTCCTTTTCTTTATTTGTATTTATCCTATATATAAACCCTTGCATTGTGGAAGTACCTTGATCATATAGTCTATTATATAGCCACTAAGTACTTAATGCGACTATCGCAAATTAGATTCATAAATTGACAAGATGAGGAGTTATCTGATAGTCACATTCTTTCCTTCTAAGCCTTATACTGCTGGCTTCTTTATGTCCCTAGGACCTTCACCAGCACTAGATTAACCAGCATCATCATGTGAAGAAGATTTAGTATCTCTACCTTTGAACCTAGCAGACTTTATCTTTGCCTTCCCTTTAGTTGCTACAAGGACTATAGGAGTAGCAATTTTGAGTTTCTCCTTCTTAGCAATGCAATGGGCAATCAAGGCATTGAAGTCCCATTCCTCATCCTGCGAATCATATGTCATCACCATATTACTTAATTCTGAAGGGAGTGTATTTAGAATCTGATGAGCCATAAAGACATCAGGAAGAGGAATGTTTAACATCTTCAATCTACTGTGAAGATGTATCATTTTTCATATGTACTCCTTTACTCCCTCTTTTCTCTGTATACCTTATGGAGAATATTTCTTTAATCAAGACACTTGTCTTAACGCTAGTGAGACTTTGTACCTCTGGGAGACATTACTAAGAAATTACTATGCTATATTTGTGTCTGGAAGTCCACTAAGTACTATATCTATGTATGGAAGTCCACTAAGTAGATGGTTATGTATGGATCTCTTAATGGTCATAAGACTTAATCTGTTAAACTGATTCTGGGCTTCAAAGGCTACTTTATGAGTTTTCAAGCTCATGAATGTAGGTAGAGATGACCTATGTATCTGTATGGCTATATCAACCTCAGCTATTTCCATAACATTCAATACATCATCTGTCTTCTTTTTGTATTGAAACGGGTCAGCGTTTCAATGGTGACACTGATTTTATTGACCGAAAAGATGACTGTAAAGTAACTTTGATTAGATCAGCACAAATGTAGGATAACAGCGACACTGAAAGCCATTAAATAGTATCTTTACTAAAAATTCAATCACATATATTATGAAACACCTTTGGGCTGAATACATAATATTTTATACAATTAGAGCTCCACGTAAAAGCAATCAGAGTATAAATCATTAACTCTCACAACACTTCCACGTTTAAGTGAATAGATCGTTTAAGCAACGACTTTCTTCCATCTAATGCCTTTATGATCATCTCTAAATGTTATGTAAGGTCAACACATTTGGGCAGAATAACAAAATATAAAGTTAGAGACATCCCCTTACATGCAAGCATAATAATTCAAAATATTAACTTGAAAGGCCACTTTGGTGACTACATTCTCATCAGCACCCAAAAAGTCTACAAACACAAGGGATACATCTTTATATTATCCTCACATTATTTATGGACATATTGTATGTAATAATGTAACTTTAATAAATGCGAAAACCTGAATGCACAGTCCCACTGTCACAAACTCGTGCTGAAGACATTATTTGAAAACTTCATTTGAGACTTTTGAAAAAGCAAATCTCAGTAGAGCGACTATCGTGCCTTACTGGACACTGAATTGACCTCCCGAGATACAAGAACCTTATATATCTCCCTTATGGCAAGTTCGTTGCACAAAAATTTACTAAAAAATGGCTTCATAATGTCTTAATTCCTTTTCCGATCAACTATCATGCAATCTCGAACACTAAACATGAGACTCGAGACATAAAAACTTGAAGTATCTCCCTGATGTGATGCCTAAAGCATGAAAATTCACTCGAAATTGGATTCAGAATACTTTAATTCCTTTTTCTAGAGTTAAACTTTAATTTATTACTAATGTAATAAATCCAGAAAAATGGAAAATTTTTCTTTATAAATTTCCCGAACCCAAAAATTAAACTAAAATACCTCGGGGTACCCTTATGAAAAATTTGAAATTTTTGTGTTTTTTTAAAGTTAATGTAGCAGTGACCGTACGATTGACATTAGCTCACGCAGACACTCCCATCGACGCAGGCACATGCATTGCACACACTAGACATGTGCTCGGTCCTTATTGGGCCACGTTTCGACGAGTGCAATGCACGTGCAATACATGTTGCCTCTCCCCGTGCATTGTTCACAGTCGGGGGCGTGTGACACAGTTCACAGTTGGGCACGTGAAACGCTACTTGCAGGAAAAATGCGATTTTTAGTGAATTTTAGGTCCTTTTTTCAACTTTCAGGTCGTTTTCAACCCGTTTCTCAAGGCTAAGCACATGTATACTACTTTCATGAATAAAAAGCAAGAAAAACCAAAAAACGGAAATTAACTCCCCGAAAACCTTATAAAGAGGAAAACTGAAAAATCTTTGTTTTTAACCACCCGATCAAGTCACCGCTCTGATATCACATGTAATATGTAACGGTACCTTAGTTACGTACCCTAGGGGAAAAAATGGAGAAATGACGAATGTACCTGATTTCGATTCTGAAACTTCAAATAAGCTTTCCAAAGCCGAAACGAGTAGGAATTCACTGTCGTTTTCACTGGAATACATCACCAGGATGTGGGATAAGTCTTTCTACAGTTTTCTCAATACGTAAGCTCTCTTAACGAGTCCAAGATTCCTTATGCTTACGATGGACATGAGCAACTACAGGAGACCTTAACCTATATATATAGCTTCCATATCGGGTTTCCCCATTACAAGGCGGATACGGACCGGGTCCACACTAAAAAGGATCTATTTTTTACCTGAACTTCAAACCATTAGTTTAGATCATTTATTGGGTCATTTTATTATCTTTATCTATATCAAATTATTTATTTTAACCAATAATTTAATTAAAATTAAAATTACAATTAATAGTTGTCTACTTAATATAAAAATGTAAAAAATGTCCCTAGCGATAAAAATGTCTAACACAAGACACCAAAGACTATACGACTTTTACTTCTTCCTTGAGCCTTGACTTTAATTCAAACTATGATTTCCCATTTCTACAATGTACTTCAATTTCATTTTTTGTTTTTCTTCGAAATGTTGTCTTCTCTCGGTGTTTTCTTTCGGATGCAAAAACCAGAACAGGACACCAAATTTCGGTTACTCAAGACACATGTTACCTGCACTAGTAAGAACACAGACAATGCGACACATAAGTCGATTTTAACAACTAATGAAACGGCAATGGATATCTCTCCGAATTTAATATAATTCATTGTTCCATAATTTAACATGTTACTTTCCTACCAATGAAGATTCTCAAAACCTTGATCAGATTAAACATGTCGCATGCTTCGTTTTGGCCCTTAGTCATAACCAACTACGTTATCACAAAAAGGTTATAGATGAACCCAATCATAAATAACAACAGGTACAATTATAAAAATAGTAACAATAATCATCACTATAATTATAATAACAATAATAATAACAATCGTATTAAAAATGTAACAAGTACAAATAATTGACACGAATCTTGAATTTATCGTTATAATCTACAATCGTCTCAATTATTGCGGATAGTACCTTATTTTTAACGAGAGCTCAAATTCTAATGTGGATTGTTTTTTAAAAAATAAATTGTTATGATGTTGTCATCGCTAAACTTTAAAACTAAAGATTAATTATCGGAAGAGAGCATCAATTTCCAAAAACATCACGAGATCCAAATATTTCAATCATAGTTTATTTCCACAACGATTGACATGCTGAGGAGTCATGTCATTCAGAAAGTACAAAGGAATCCACCGAAATTTGTGCATGAAGTTATGTTAATGAACACAGAGCACAAGTCAGATCGCAATAAACAAACATAAATTTTTTTTTTTCATGAAATAGGTTTGAAACAGGGTGTTAGGTAAGAGAATCTGATGCCCTGATATAGATTCCGTTCAATAATAACCCAAAAAAACAGTTTTTATCTCTTCTTCTATTTTATGTTACAGGACACCTACATGTGAATGCCTTAATTAGCCAACCTTCTTTACTTGGTCAGAGTAGAAGGCTAAATGTTACCACGATAATTATGGACTTTAGCCAACGCAACTATACTAAATTGTATTGCAATTTCCAAATATACTGCAAAAGTTTGGTTTATATGGGTCATATCAATTGATATAAAATATATATTGAATTCAAAATTAAAAATTAAAGAGAATTTTATATTTACATTTAAATATTTTAATCATAAAATATTTTATATAATAATTATCATATTTAGAAATAAAATATTTAATATTAATTTGAATATATTAAATTATTAAGTTAAAACTAAAATATTTTAATATTTAACAATAATTTTAATTATATAAAAATATTTATAATTTTAAAATTTATCTAAAACGATAACTATTATTGATAAGTACTTATATCGTATTACAAGTTCTTGTAAAGTATTCACAATTTTAATTTTAATAGATTTAATTAAAAAGGAAATAGCTTGAACATTACGGAAGAGTGGTTATTTAGTTTACTTTCCCTAAATTTGTTCTCTAATTGCGGTCTAGCTTCTCTTTACCTGTGCGCCTTAGTTTTTCTATCACTAGAATTTATAATCTTCTTTTGTTTCTCCTCACGATTTTTTCTCTTTCCGTTTCAACTTGTCTTTGAAAGCTGAAAACGCATCAGTGAGGAGGAATTTGATGGGCTTAGATATAGAAGGAACAAAATAAATAATATGATTTCAAAATACATGGACTTACCAGTAGGAGATTCAAACCTAATTGATCCTGAATGTTCATTTACTCTAGGTCGAGATAACTTAAAGGTTAAACCTCTTAATGTAGCTCTTGGTTTTTTAGAGACTAAGATCAATAAGTAATGACTTAAGCAACTTAGTTTTTTGAATAACATAGGGTTTGTTTTATCTAATCACATTGTGGATTTTTATGGTCGCTTTGTGATTTCTTATGACCAACGGAAAATTAAGGTATTAAACATCTCCATAACTGATCACCTAGTTCATATGTAACTATTTCTTTTAAACACCAATATTAGGATCCAAGGAAAATTTATCTATGATTTCAATTTCACCCTTTAAAGTTATATTTTATAGAGAAAATTACATGACATCCACACTATTACTTAACTACTATGACTATTAATGGGTGATTTTGATAACATTTTTAACCTACATGAACCAAATGATAATGCAAGAATTAGGAGCTTTATTAATGACCAAGTAAACTGTGTCTCAAACATTGAGGTGAGTGAACTCAAATTTAAAGGTAACTACTATACCTAGAGTAATAAGCAAATTTTCCTAAATAGTAAGGCAAATTTTAGTAATCCCTAATTTTCAAACCATTTTCTAATTATTGTAAGTAACATGAATATTGGGGAGAATGTGAGCTCTCCTTTTAGATTTAACAATTACTTAGATAGTGATCTATGCTTTCAAGATGTTATTAACAAAGGTCTCAATGTATCAATATATGGTTCTCCTTCATACGTATGTAATAAGAAGCTCAAATGTATAAAAAAGAACTCAAATCACTCAATCAGACTAGATATGCAAATACCAATGTGGTTGTTACAGACTCTAAGGTCCAGCATGATAGAATTCAACACTCTCTTTAACAAGATCATACAAATAATACCATATAGGATGATGAGAAGAAACTAATTCTTGAATATGCTTGAGCCCTAGATGTGTCCAATTCACAATATTAAAATGAAGATCAAGAGTGCAATGATTTCAAGGAGGAGATATGAATGCTTCATATTTTCATAGATTCCTTCTTGTAAGGAAAATTTTCAATATAATCACTTCTTTGTAAGCTAATGATGGATTAATAGTAACATCACATGAGGCACTTCTAACTAATGTTTTCAATTACTATTCAAAAAGCTCTTGCAACCGTGGATCAGATAAGATTCTCGAATTCCCTATTGTATTCCTTTATTTCTAAAAAAATATCTAATGAATGTGTAAATTATCTTAAAGCTCCATTTATCTTAATAAATGTTAAGAAAGTATTGTTCACCCCTACAAAGCACCTATACCTAATGACCTCAGTGGATTATTTTCTCAAAAATCTTTTAATTAGATTAAGACCATGGTTACAAATTAAATTTTAAGTTTCTTCAATCAGGGTTAACTATTAAGATAATTTAATAAAACTTTTATTAGTCTTATTCCTAAGAACTTTAACCCTGTCTGACTAAAGGACTTCATGCTAATCTCATGTTACAACTTTATCTATAAGTAAATATCCATGGTACTTGCTATAAGACTACAAAATTCCATCAAGCCTTTGATCATGAAACATAAGTTGCTTATATTTAACAAAGAGATATAGGTGACAACATAATATCAGTCCATGAATTTTTTAAGAACTATAGAAGGAAAAGTTCTCGTAAGTGTTGTGTTATCAAGGCAGACTTCTGGAAAACTTTTGATTTTATTGATTGCTCCTTCATTATCCACATTTTATAAGCATTCAAATTTCCAATAAGATATGTTTATCAAATACATCAATGCATTTCTTAGTGTTTTATTGCATTTTGATAAATGGCTCTCTTACTAAATTGATCAAAGGTGAAAAGGCATTATACAAGGGATTCCCTATCCCCTTATCTCTTTTCCATTTGTAAGGAAGTCCTATCAAGACAAATAAGAGAATTTACTAGTTTGGAAATAAAGTTTAACTATCATAAAAAATGTAGGAGGTTGGGTGTTTACAGTTTATCCTTTACTAATAACCTCCTAATCTTTAATGGAGTTGATCCTCATTTAGTTAATGCATTGATAACACCTTAGAGACATTTAAAATTATCTCAAGCTTGTTTGTGAAGAAAGGAGAAATTTTGTTTGTTTATTTCCTCATTTGTTATTCATCTAACTAACTGACTCTCGTCCATCACTGGTTTAAAAAAAAGAACTTACCATTTACTTACTTGGGCATTCCTATTTCACATAAGAGGGCATCCTTTATTGAGTTTATACCTTATTAAAGGTGAAGTGAATAATAGATAATTGGTGCAATAAGGTGTTGTCATTTACACGAAGAATTTAATTAACTAATGTTGTTTTGAACTCTTTGTACATATGTTAAGTAGCTCACATTACTCTTCCATATTTTGTAATCAAGATCGTATAAATATGCTGAGAAGTTTCTTATAGGCAGGCAGTTCTATCTCTCCCTATATGGTAAAAGTAGTTTAGGAAACAATTTGTCAGCCAGGGAAAGAAGGAGGCTTGGGAGTAATCCCCTTGAAGCAGAGCAATAAAGCATAGTAATGAAAAGAATTTTGAGATTATTAAGTGATAAAGAATCCTTTGGTATAGATGGATGCATTCTTAACACTTGAATCTACTTGTGATTCAAAATAAGGTGCTTCATAGAAAATGATTCATTTTTTGAGTTTGAGAGCACATGTGAGGAGCTGGTTTAAAATCAAGATTGATGGTGGCTTTAACACTAAATTATAGATTGACTTATGGAGTGATTTGGGAGCATAATAGGTTTATTCAGATAAGGACGCACATCTTATTACATGCTACTGTGAAAGTGAACTTGGATATTGAATTCAACCTTGAACAATATACTAATGAGAGCTTAACAATGCTGTTATAAGGGAAACTGAGAGCCTTTACTTTTTGTGATTGTAATCAGCTAAAAAATCCACTAAAATATACACATCTTTTTGGACATTCCTTGAGGGAAAGGAACTCGATTATCCCTTATTTCAAATTTGTTTGGTATCTTAGGCAATTCTAAAAACAAATTTTATTCTATGGTTGGAAATTTGTAATAAGTTATCAATTAAAGATAGAATGATTAGTTCCACCTTCTCCATATATTGTACTTTATGTGACTTATGAATTAAGATACGTGATTATCTTTTCTTTAGTTATGAGTAAATAGTCTATCTATGGGGAGACTTCTTAAATGGAGCTATAGTAGACTGGACTTTACAAAGTAGATGGAGTGACCACAAACATCAAGTCTTATTCAAGCTTTTGTTTATGAGATTTGCGCATGAAATTTGGAAGGAAAGGAACTTGTGACTATTTCAGTATCATATTAGACAGTTATAAGCACTTTACCAAACTGCTT
Source organism: Erythroxylum echinodendron (assembly GCA_027575705.1). Lineage (NCBI taxonomy): Eukaryota > Viridiplantae > Streptophyta > Magnoliopsida > Malpighiales > Erythroxylaceae > Erythroxylum > Erythroxylum echinodendron. The sequence goes on along the minus strand of JANZXR010000006.1, from coordinate 8,515,543 downwards.
TATTGAAAAAGAATGCCCATTATGTTGCTCTACCAGTAAGAACTAAATGATTAACATATGTATTATGGTTTTTCTTTATTGGTATTTAATACAATACTAGTGGTAGGATTTAAAGTCTAGACTCATTTATTTCCTTGTACCATTGTATGATATCTTGATTATCAATACAATTTAATTAATTTGTTAAAAAAGAGTGGTTATTGCAGGTAAAATAAATTGTCAAACAAATTTACAAAAAACTAACCATAAATAATTAAGGTAAATAATACTTATAAAACTAACAAAATATGGATATAAAGTCTTTTATTATGCTCTATGTTAATTACAAGAATTATTTTATTACAAGAAAAACTCTTAAGAAAATAGTTAAATATTTTTATTTGTAATATCTAAAATGTTTTTCTCACTCATTATGAAACTTTAGTTTATCATTTTATTGAAATTTTGAAAAGTTAAAATTCACATTATTACTTTTATGATTTTTTTCCCTAAAATATCTTAAACAAGTAGTCATTCATAGAAACACATGCTTATTTCTAAATTCATAAAATTTAGTACATACTAAAATCTTCTTCATCCTAACTTATAAATTTTTATATTTACGTTTCACTTTGCATATTTGTCTTAACAACAAGATCTATATGAGGTATAGAAGTTTCCATAAATATTTATGTTTAAATTGATATTGGATTGTGGTTAAACTCGTTGCACCATTTTATTCATCTAGATTGGTTGATACTTCACTTTAACTCCAATGCTTTTCCTTTTCTAATCTTTTTAATTTTTACGTCCAACTTCTCATACTTTCCACTTTATAATTATAAACTAAGAGAACTTTATATAAAAACAAAATGTCTAATATAAGAGGCATATTAGGTCAAAATGTAAAATAAATTTCTAAAATTTGATGTTTATTTTGTAATATAATATGATTTAGTATTTTAAGATATTAAATTAAAAATTTTAATATCATAAAATTAGAAGATCAATTTTTATTTAAATTATCATTATATTTAATAAAATTTATTAAGAGTTCATTGAATTGTTTATTTTTGAAAAATATTAAAAATTTGACAGACGATTAGGAACAGGAAAGAAGTTCAGCGTTAATTTGACTCGATCTAATCTAGTATAAAGTCAACAAGTTTATAACTTTTTTTAATCTAAGTCTAAATCAATTTGAAACTTGAACTTTACATACACAAAATGACCTTTCTTCCGTTTAGTTTTCTACTTTTCCACCAGCTTTGATTCAAGTTTAAGTGCCATCTAATCTCTATGATTATGTTTCCATTTTCGAATGCTAGATTGTGGCTTTGCTTTTATTTTTCCTTTTTCTTTTAATATATTTTAAGTTTTCTATTTGTAAATGCTTTAAATTTCTTAAGAAGCTTCATTGTATTGATATTCAATTTTTAACCAAAAGTTTAGGTTATATTATTTCCAATCCAAAAAATTCTTTTGGATTATTGTTTTAATTAAGTTTTCTAAAATTTGTAATCTATTAATGATTTCGATATAAAAAGGAGTTATCTTTACTAGCATCATCATAATATAGAGGGTCAGATGTGAAAGTAGCAAATTTGATGAATCGGACCCAAATGAAAATTGGGTAATTAAAATGTATACTATCCAAATCTTTATTAAATTCAAATTTAAATAATATAAACTAACACTCGAATTACTTATAAGAAAATTCGGGTTCATATATGATTTCAATGCGCCAGTTAATAATGGGTTTTTAAATAATTTTGTCCCTTTACTAATAATTATTGTTAAATAATAATTTTATTTTATAAAATAATGTATTTTGTTATTTACTATTTTAATAATTATTTATAATAAAAAGTTTTAGCAAACAAAACATATAAATGAATTATGTTTAATATATTAACAAAAAATTTGGTGACCGATAATTTAATAAGTATTAATAATTTTAATATTCTAAATAATAATTTTATTTAATAATAAGTATTAAGGAATCTCATATATTAAACCATTACTTTATCGAATGGCTTTTAGTGCCATGGACAAATCGCAGGGAGAGGGAAGTAAAGTACAAACACCTCAGATATGCTTTATTTTTGCTTTTGGAGCTAATAAGTGCAAAACCTCAGATAAACATATTTTAGCTTTTGAAGCTAAAGATTCTTGATGAGCTAAAAGGATAAGAGTGCTGTTGTTCAAATCGACAGAAACAAAAGAAAAGTGACAAGTTCATTAGTATATAATGCACATGTTCGGATCCTCAAGCAGTGAAGAGAACATTAGAGATATGGGATCTTTAATCGCAGAAGGTTGTCCTCACGCGGTATGCGTCCCATTTCCAGCTCAAGGGCACATAAACCCAATGCTAAAGCTAGCTAAGCTTCTTCACCATAAAGGCTTCCATATCACCTTTGTTAACACCGAATTCAACCATAGACGTCTCTTAAAGTCCAAGGGTTCTAACACTCTCATTGGCCTCCCTACCTTTAGATTTGAAACTATTCCCGATGGCCTCCCTCCGTCCGATGCAGACTCCACCCAAGACGTGCCATCTCTGTGCGATTCCACCAGGAAAACTTGTTTGGGTCCTTTCAAAGATCTTCTTTTCAGACTCAATGACACAGCTTCGTCACATGTTCCATCTGTCACGTGCATAGTCTCTGATTGCATTATGAACTTCACGCTCAAAGCTTCCAAGGAACTGGGCATTCCTAACGTGTTTTTCTGGACGGCCAGTGCTTGCAGCTTCATGGCTTACTTGCACTATCGTCAGTTACTCGAAAAGGGCTTGGTGCCTCTAAAAGGTGCAGTTTTCCATTGTTCCCATATGCTTGTTTCTAGAAAGCTTTTAGTTTATCTAACATCTTTCAGTGTGGTAATTTTAATCTTAGTTTCTGATAATCATTTTACCCTTTTACATGACACACAGATCCTAGTCACCTAACTAACGGGTACTTGAACACGGTTATTGATTGGATACCAGGCATGGAAGGCATCAGCCTCAAATATTTGCCAAGTTTTGTAAGAACTACCGACCCCAATGATCTTATGGTCCATTTTGCCATCGAACAAGTTGAGAGCGCCCGTGACGCTTCAGCTCTTATATTCAACACATTATATGACTTGGAGCATGAAGTTCTAGAGAGTATTTCTTCCACCTTCCCCCCAACTTATTCCATTGGTCCTCTTCAGTTACTCGAAAATCAACTCCAGGATAGTTCTTTAAAGTCTATAGAAACAAGTCTATGGAAAGAACAATCTGATTGTCTTAATTGGCTGGACTCGAAAGAACCAGGGACAGTTGTTTACGTGAACTTTGGCAGTGTCACAGTCATGACTCGTCAACAACTGGTCGAATTTGCTTGGGGCATAGCCAACAGTAAGTGCACCTTCTTATGGATCATCAGGCCTGATCTTCTCATTGGTGACGCCGCAATTGTACCTCCAGAGTTCGTGGCAGAGACCAAAGAAAGGGGACTATTGGCAAATTGGTGTCCACAACAGCAAGTACTACAGCACCCATCAATTGGAGGGTTCTTGACACATTGTGGATGGAACTCCACAATAGAGGGCTTGTGTGGCGGAGTTCCCATGATTTGTTGGCCTTTCTTCGCAGATCAACAGACGAACTGTTGGTTTTGTTGTAATAAGTGGAGCATAGGATTAGAAATAAACAATGATGTTAAAAGAGATGAAATTAAAAACCTTGTGAGTGAGTTGATGGAGGGAGAGAAAGGAAAAGAAATGAAAAAGGAAATGCTGGAATGGAAGAGAATAGCAGAGGAAGCAACGGCTAATCAAAGTGCGTCATCTTACGTAAGATTGGAGAAAATGATTGACGACCTGCTTGTTTCTTCAATGGCCAAATCATCAACCATCATCGGTATGTGTGCCAACGAAGATCATGTCGGGACCTAAGTCCATCAAGGGGATATCACCTTCGTTAATATCCATCCATTTAATAAATGGGACTTATGGAAATGGAACAGATAAATGCTTATAAAATAGGTTTAAAAGTAATTTGAACCCTTATCAATATGATGTGAATTAGTAATAGAAGAAAATAGAACTATTTGTGATATTGTCAAAGTCAATATCAATAATAATCATCTACTCATTTTGGATGCCTTTCAAAAAAAATAAAATCTACTCATTTTGGATATGTTCCCTTTTATCTTTCCGGCTCTATTTGTTAGGGTAACATGTTGAATTTAAAGAAAGGTAGAATGAGATAAGAATGCAGCTTAGAACACCACAACAAGGCAGCCTTTTGGCTACATTTTTTTTGTGATGATTTTAAAATTATAGCTAAAAGTAAGTTTTTTGACAAGGTCGATGATTTTTAAAATCGTCACCAAATACTTAAAGAGTAATAAATAACTCTCTTATTTATAATTATGAATTTACTAACTTTAACTTTATCATTTGTAAATGAATATCATATTTACAAAATCAAATTTAATATTATTGACAATGATTTTAAGTTTAAAAATAAATTTAACTATCAATAATATCAAATCATTTGTGTAATTTATGAAATTATAAACTTAAAATTAATTAACATTACATAGATTTATACTTGGTATTTTCTCTTTTAAATTATATGATTTGACAATTTCGTATGGTGACACAAAATTTTCAAATAGTTTTAAAATGAAGTTTATAATATAATGATATGTGATTCGTACAAAAAAACAATAAATAATGATATATAGTAAGTAATACAAGATTTTAATTATAACTTTTACAATTCTTACAAAAAAATAATAAATAAATGAAAAATAATGAATTTCACGCCTATTTTATTGAAAAGAAAAAAATAGTTATTTTTTTGGATTTCAAGTGACATGAGATTCGATAGATAAGGTAAAGGAGTTCTCTATGTCTAGAATCCCAAGAACGCTCCCTGCACATTCGAATGCATTAATTGAAATAGACAAAGATCTTCCTCCAATAGTTGGTTTATTGACAACCTCTTCCAACAACTTCTTAGCTTTAACTAAACTACCAGAAAATACATTGAATATTTTCCCAGATGCAGTATGGAACATTGAATTACATGAACCCCACGTGCTATACATTTCGCTGAAGGGACAAACAGTATAGATCAATCATGTTAATTTCTTTATAATCCTTAGAAAAATTAAATCCTTAAAACTTAAAAAGCTAAATCAAACGGTATAAGGAATCCAAATTTGAGTGCATGCATACTGGATTGAATGACTCCATCATTGTCATAATGAATAGACATAGTTTTTGTAATTGGCGACTATTCCAAAACAACCAATTTGCCTAATCCTGTATGGACCATCAAGACATCGCCATTGCCTCCATTTTCACCTATGTTCTCTTGAAGATTCGAGAAAACTTTGCACAACACATAGTATATACAATCATAAGTTCATATAATAGTTTCCTAACAAAAAATGAGATACAGAGAATAAAGAAAGAGAGCTAATTTGAATGATCCTAAACCCTTGAAGAAGAAGATCGACCATTAAAGGCAAGCAGTGATTAGAATTTGGTGAGTAGAATTGTTGTGCATCGATTTCTTATTCAACAGGGAGAATTCTGTCATATACCTCCTATCAAAGCTCATTTCCACTATCGAAAATTATCTGCCATGTCGACATTTCGCTATCAATTTATGTTAACAATTTTATTATAAAAAGTCAATAGAAATAAAAACAAGTCATTGATATAAACAATATAGAAGCAGAGTGTAAATTAAATAAAGAAATGAAACATGATATGAAGTTATATGCAATTAACAAAATATTCACAGAAGAAACAAAGATCACTAAAACTTAATTTTTTAACTAGTCTAAAATCCCCTACACAAGCACATTCTAAGTTTGCCACTCACCCTTAAAGATTAATATAACTCAGAGAACATGCCGTATATTAATAACTAATCTGACATCTTTAACAACAGAAGACTTCTTATTTGAATGTTCCTTTCACATTTGACATGCTTCTAAGATTATTAATGAACATCAATATGACAGTATAATTGGTTAAAGTTAAGTTCATAACCTACTGACATAAGAAAAGAGAGTTTGGATTATACACAATATAAGTAGTTTTATACATTGTCTATTCCAAACATAAGTCACATCTTACATAAATACGTAACCAAATTATACAATATATGCCATATAACTTTTTCAAGTCTTCTATCATCAAATCTAATACAAAGATGCTTATCAATTAAGATAAATTTTACTACTTATCTTTGTATCTGTGATCAATCCAAGCGTTAATTTTAAAAATGAGAATAAATATAATGCATTATTTCTGACCAAAAGCATCAAAAAGAGAGAACATATTAAACTTAAACTTATAACAAACAATAAAAACATTGAAAATAAGAAGAAACGTTGAGAAAATGGCCTTAGAGATCTTAGATAATCATTCACACACACAAATATCTCACTTCCCCGCAAATTTGTTCTAACATTATAGCAATGTTAATTTTTTGATCTATTAACTAAGACAAACACATATGATAAAAGTGATATGACTAAGAAATAAAAAAAAATCTCAATGATCCTCCAAAAAAAGAATATAAATCTACGTCATCATCACCAACAATTGTAGTATTAAAGGAAAAAGCTTTAATAGTTAATTCAATCCTCATAAGATCAAGTAGAAGTAGAAACTAGAGAAGTAAACAGAGTTGAAGAATTACCTAGAAAAGGAAGAAGATGAAGAAGAAGATGACGGAGAGTGAAGGGTGGGTGTTTGAATAAGGCCTGGGTTGTTACAGCTACTGCCGGTACTGCCTGCTGAAGGTTAAGAGAGGCAATAGTAGGTTTTGAGGGTGATATATTAATTGTATTTCCAATTAAATATTCTCGAACCTTCCAGTTCATCTAGACCATTGATGTAAATCCTAATGGAACATTATAGAATGTCTGTTGTTTACAAAAATGGGCTTTGTTTTGGGCCCCTAATTGTTTGCAGTCACTATCCAAACAATTTATGTCCTATCTTTAGGTATTTGGATCTTCAATTTCATAAAACGAGATGGTTTGCCTTCTCCTTTGGAGAGGAATACAAAAATTGTTGCAAAAAGGTGAAACTTTTACAAGGAAGCATTTATAGAACGATTTCAACATAGCATCACCAATTGTCAACCTCCAGCGATGATTTCATAATTTGTCGCCTAACCCTTTTTCTATATATTACACTTTATATATATTATTGAAATTATATATAATATATAAATTCTATATAACAATATAGAACTAAGATATGAGAAAATTTATCTATTATCTATACATTCATTAATCATTATATTAATTACAATTATTATCTATACATTCATATATCATTGTATTCATTATCATATATAATTATGTTAATTGCAATATAATTACAAAATAATTTCAATATAATAAAAATGGAAATCAATAGTAAATATTAATATCATATTCTTAAAAATCAAATATAATATTATTGATGATGATTGTAATTCTGAAAATAAATTTAGCTAATAACAATGTTATTTCAAAAAAAACTATAAACACAAATTTAAATAATATTCCATAGATTTACACAAAATTAATTAAAATTACATAGATTTATACTTTTTATTTTTCTCTTTTAAAATATATAATTTAACAATTTTTTGTTGTTTCATGAAACTCTATTTAGGATATATAAATTATATACTATTTTATAGAATTTCTAATTACATACAAAATTTTAAATATATATATATATATATGATAACATTTGGTAGCGATTCATAAAATCGTTGTCAAATAGCAAAACCGTTGCCAAATGGTTAGCCATTTGGTGACGGATTTCATTAATCATTGCTAATTGACAACCAATTAGCGTTGTTTCTCTGAATTTATTACCAATGGTCTACATTTGGTAACGTTTTCTGAAATCATCGCCAAATGGTTAGCCATTTGGTGACGTTTCTCTGAATTTGTTGCCAATGGTCTACATTTGGCGATGTTTTTTGAAATAGTTGCTAGATGATGGCCATAGTCTTTAGAATTTAATGAAAACAACATCGTCTGTTCAACTACAAATGACGTTATTTTCGTGTTATTTTTAAGCCAAAGACGAAGGAAATTTCATCTTTATTATTTTCATCTATTTTCCCTCTAGTTTTTATGTTGAAGAAGCATCACTTATGGTCCATCTTTGTCATTTGTTGTGGTGGTCTATGGTTATCCATTCCTCCAGGTAAGTTATCCACTGTATGTACTATTTTTTGTTCTTCTTTCATTCTTTGGGTTTTTGTTTTATGTTATTCTATTCTTCTTTCATTCTCTGCATTTTTGTGTTCTGCTTTCATTCTCTTTGTTTTTATTCATGCTTTGCTTCATTGTGTCATTTGGAAGATGGTGAAAGCTTCTTCTTTGTTGGTCCAGAATAGGTTGATTTTTTTTACCACCGTGCATGTTTGTTTGAGGTTAGCCTATCTAGTGTTTAATGAAAGTTCTATTAGAGAGACTTATAAGTTGTGTGTATTATGAATGTTAGAGGATTGCTATATGAATGAAAATGACATGTCAAAATGAACATAGACAAGCTAAGTTTAATTAATGACAAGTTAGAAAATAACTACCTAGAAAACAATAAAGACAGACAGAGTGAATAAGAAAGGAAGCAGCTGAGTTGTGGTAAGCCAAGGACAACCATACTAATAAGTTAGTAATGATAATGGTGGAGAGAGTAAGAATTTATGTTTTTTAGACTTTAGATACAACAATTGGAATTATAAAGGGTAAACACCTGATGGGTTTTGTAAATTTGCTTTCACTCATTAACAAAATGTTATTATTTTTGTTCACCAAGGCTAATGTTTCCTAAATTAGTCCTACATGGCTTAGATTATTTATCGATATTTAAGAATATTTTAGACAATATTCACCTTAATGATCATAAAAACTACCAAAATAATAGCCATATAATTAGCTTCTTTTGAGATTTAGGAAAACTGAGAACTTTTAAACTATTAATTGGATAATTTACCAATTTAATAATATTTGTAACATTGTTGTGCAAAGTAACACATAATATTGTATGTCATAAAAAGCATCTTATGCTAGTTTAAACTTGTTTATGATAGTTGGTCGGTTTTATCAATAAATTTGAAATTCATAATTATCCCTTTTTTTATTTTAAATTTCATGTTTTCAAGCTTTATCATTTACTCTTCCTTTTCATAATTAGGATTCATATTATTTTCTGTTTGTTTCCACAATGTCTAAAGTTACCACAATACAACCATGCATAAAGAAAAGAGAAACCAATATAAAACCTATTGTCTAGTGCTAATAATTAACATAACCTCAAGGTTGAGATCATGCCATTTATTACTACGAAGAGCATAGAGTTTTATTAGTACGTACAAATATTTGATTTGAAGTTTTACTAAAAAGAATAACTCTAGTATTTATTTGTCATTTGAGGCCTTTAGAGATATGACAATTATAAAAGAGCAATTTATTATTTTAGTGAAGACTTAAAACATTATTCTTTGAGCACATATTCTGGCAAGACTTCACATATGCTTTAACTCAATCAGTAACTTCCGCAACATATAGAAAACAATATATTAGTAAATAAAAACCAAATTTTCATTTTTAAAAACCATAATTGGGGCAATTTATACATATCAATATTAGAATTGGAGTTTACCTTCTAATTAGTTAAACATCCAAGTAATTGACAACTAAATCCATGACAACACTGTTGAGAACATTCTTGGAAAAAGTGAGGCCACCTTCCATTTTGTTGACGATTTCTAGCACATGAGCATGGTTTAAAATATCTTAGAGACTAGGCAATAAAATGTCTCTATTGTTCAGTTTCAGGAACTCCTCATTCATGTCCTTCCATAGATATATGATTTTGTTTTCGAGAAAATCGATTGCCTTTTTCTCTGAGATGCCATGTTCATCCATATAACATTCCACATAGTATGAAAATCATTTCTTTAAGCTCTTTCTAAGCAAGAATGCCTAAAATATTTATTCAAAATGATCTATATTTGAAATGCCTCAAATTATATTCTTATCTCCTAAATCTTTCGATCCTTTTAATTCAAATATTAATGTGGATCGTTGTTGATTGAGTTATATTGATGTGATTAATGTTAATGATTGAATGTATGGTTGTAATGATGATTGGATGCATTGTAATGTTAATAGAATTTATGTTTGTCTTTTATAGATATCCAATATAATGACACCTGGTAGAAACAAAGAGAAGAAGGTGGTAGGTATCCAAATTGTAGAATAGAGGGATCTACAAATTCAACCAGATCAATCAGTTCCTAGCCAACAACAACATTCGACCATAGTCACTAATGAAATTAGTTAGGAACAACCACATTCTTCCTCAAATGTCAATTAATCAACTAGTACAGAGGGATGTGCAGGTTTGTTAATCTTTAACACCTATAAATAGATATGCTCAAATATATATTTATATATTTAATTCACATTTTCTTATCATTATTGATTTGTTGTCAAGTTCCAATTTCAATATTAAAAAAAGATGTAGAGGTATAACTAAAGGTTGTGAATTGCAAACGAATGAATGTTGTAATAATAGCAAGTTGTTGATACGTATTGGTACTTTACAAGGCTATCCTATAGATAAGATCCAATCTACAAAATTATTAAGTAAGTTGGAGATTATTGCAAGAATAGAATTACCTTGCTTGTATGTTAAAAACTTGAAGGAGGTCAACTTGCTTGAAAATGCTTTGGATAAAGTTGTAATTTTTCAATTTATCCAGGGATTGCCATTATAGGTTGCATCAATTCTATAAATCTTTTCCTTCTGATGCTGAGGCAAGGAGATATGTCCTAGAACGAATGTCTTAAGAAAATTGGAATAATTTGTGTGATTATTGGGCCTCTCCCAAATTTCAGGTTTGTTTACTTATGCTTCACATTTGCTTCTATTAATCTTGTTAGATGATTTAATGACTACCTAATCTTTTTTTCTTTATTTAAGAAAAATGTGAAAAGGCAAAGGCCAATAGAAGAAAAACGAAAAACCTAATAATCAAGGGTTCAAATCTTTTGTAGTTGTCTAAAATGAATATGTAAGATCTTTGTTTACAAGTAATAATTATATCAATAACATTATATTATTTATTGTGCCTTGTGGTTTTCTTTCATAAAAGTGGGTGAGAAGGAACTACATAGACAAAAGTGTGATAGGATCACACTATACAAAGTGACTCACTATAAGGAAGGTCAAGGGTGGATGTCAAAAGAAAAGAAAATAACTATGTAAGTATAAAAATTTGTTTAAAATTTTAGTTTATTTATTTATGTAGTACTAACTAATAATATTCACATTGAATCTTGGTTTTGTGTTTTAATTTTAGAATAAGATGCAAGAGTTGTTATAGAAATCAATGTTTGAGTGGAATGAGGTCAATATAAAAGACATTTGCAATATCGTGCTTGGTACACGTTCTGGTTATATCAAAGGTCTTGGCTTTAGCCCTAAGCCAAATGTTTTAACCTTGTCAAGATCCACATACGTTCAACGTCTTAAAGAGGAAAAAAAAGACATTTAAGGCTAAATTACAATATACTCGATAAAAGTTAGTTAAGCATCATAAGTACCTCCAAAACATACTTGACCTGGATTATAATAGTAGTGAAGATGAAAGTGAATGGTATTCATTATATCTCTTATATTTTTTATTTTAATTTCTTTTTGTATTATAATTTAAATTTAATACTTTTTTTCTCCAATTATAGATTTGAAGAAGATGCAACAACTGAGTCATTTGTATTATAATTTGTAAACTAGTCTTTGTGCTTATTTTTTTATATATATGAATTGTTGAAGTTGAATTAATATCGTGTATATGAAGAAATTTAATGATATTTTATTTTTATTACAATGCTTCAAATTATCAATTATTTTTGTATAATAAATTAACAATAAAAAAGCATCGAAACATTATATACAATAATATGAATTAAAATTTTAACAAATAATTTATTTCAATATGGTATAACATTTCGTTAAAACGTAGATAAAATTTTTTATCACATTTTACAAAACATAAATAAAAACATTTGGCTACGTTTTCAGAAAGGTAGCTAAAAACTTTTGACTAAGTTTTGAGAAAATGTAGCCAAAAGCTTTTAGCTACGTAGCCAAACATATTGTCAATGATTCCTCAAAATATCGTTAATAGTTTTTTGCTACAAAAACTAAAATGTAGGCAAAAACTATTAGCGATGATTAGCACAAAACGTCGTCTATACATTTTAGCTATGAGAATTTAGCGACATTTTTGGTGACAAAACTAAATCATTGTGAATTCTTATTAGCAAAGATTTTAGTACCTTTAGCGACAATTTTTTGGGTGGCCAAAGGTCAACTTTGTTGTTGTGAAAATTAACTTGTTGGAATTTTTATATTGCTTACAATTAAATAGTTTTTCAAAAATTGGGTCCAATATAAACTTGTTGATTTATTGTTATATTTATGATCTTATTTTGGACTTAATCTTCTTACCATGTTTATTGAGTGGAATGCAATAATTATGTAACAGTGTTAAGACATTTTGTTAATAACACTCGACCTTTTAACTAATTAATCAATATTTATCTTATCATTTCATAATCCTTCTAAATAATATTTTAAGGGATTTGATTTTTTATCATTAATTTAATGGAAAATAGTACATTTTGAACCTCAACGTTTTTTTTGGAATACATCTTAAATCTTAACGTTTTAAATTATTCAATTTGAATCGTAATATTTTCAAAACTTGGAAAATAGATTCAAAAATGGACATTGTAATTAACTTTAAGCCAACTAAATGTCACATCAATATTAATATGATATTATTTATTATTTTTTACAATTATACAGTTGACTTGCTAATATATGACAAAATGGGACCCACTTTTAAAATTAAAAATATTTAAACTTGTTTATAATATTCTGTCCCTCTCCTCCCCCCTAAATTCTCATGTTCTTGTTCATTTTTCCTCCCATCTCCTGCTTCTTCATGAGAGTAGCACATTGGTGGAATGTCTTGACCAAGAAAGAAACATAAATTGTAACAGTTACAATTGGTATAAGAAATAGAAGCATGAGTCACCTATAGTTTAAGCTCAAGGTCTTTAACAATTTGAAAGAGTCTCTTGTAGCCACCTCAGTGATATACCTGGGGAGCATGACTTCCTCTATTCCCCACTAGCAATCAACCATAACCCCATCCTAGATATTATTCTCTGTTTTATTAGTTTTATAAAACAAAATTTATGAAAAAACATAGAAAACAAATGAAGTAACAAAAGGAGTAAAAGACCTTACCAATAACATCACAGAAATAGGAACATAAGGAGTACTGGAAAAATATCGTTCTTGAAACTCTGAAGGCATTTTTGCAACCTGTGAGAAACCATTTTTACTTAATAAACTAGGTCGAGTTATCTACAAATTCACTCATTTATTCAACGAAAGAAAATCATGCAAGCCTTAGGACAATAAACGAGAGAGGGAGAGAACATGTACAACAACCTCATTGAAGCCACTAATGAGAGGACGTCCTTACTTATTTCTCTCTTTTGCCAACAATAACTGGCAAATTTTGATGGCATGGACCAAATGATAGGAGGCCACGATTAAAACGGCCAAACTTCCAACCCAAATGACAAGCTACGCTGGTGTGAGGCCATGATAAAGTTACGCTCGCATTTGTACGAGTCACCACAATATGAGGCCTCAAGCTGGTTAATAACTCAATAAATGAAATCACCATTTCTTCCACCAATTAGCTACTCACATGAAGAAACTAGAGATGATAGGGAAAAATGAAGAAGGATGAGATGTATGAGGTAGGAGAGGGTGGTGAGATTACTGTATAAAAACTTTTTTATTTTAAAATTATAGGAAAGGATTTCTTTGTTTTGGCATTTTGAGGGAATTCCATGATTGGAAAGAGGAGAGGGATTATGGTAAAGAGAAGAGGAGAGATTAAATAAACTTCTTTGGCAGGTCGAGAGGGCAGGTCTATAAGGATATTGTGATAACCTTTGATATGACAAATTGTGAATTTATAGCGTGAGAACCATTCCATCGAAGCAATTAATTATCTAGAAGGTCTTCTTCATTGGTTCAAGAATCTTAGGAAAAGCTGTGTTATTCATTTCAATGATAAAGTGATAGGGGCTGAGGTGGAAATTGAACTTTTCAATTCTTTTTTTGACTGCAAATTTCTTTTTATAGCTCACATGATTGTTCTTTTCTAATTCTTTAAACTGTCTACTTGCATGACCACAATAATGGCGCTTGCCATCTATTTTTTCAATGAGGATAGCACCCCAATAATTTTCACTTGCATCTATCTGTAGATTGTGCTGGCCTTTATCAGGAATCTTTAAGGCTAGTGGATGTTGACAGGCTTTCTTTAAATGTTGAATGGCTCTAGTTTGATCTTTTCCCCATGGTGGTGGATTCTTTCTTTACAACTTTGATAGGGACGATGTATAATTAGCCATGTGAGGAATGAAATCTCATATATAATTAACAATTCTAAGGAATTGATGTATTTGTTTGGATTGTCATCAGGAAAATGCAGTAGTTCACTAGCAATATATGGTCCAAGCTTATATAATCCATTTTGGAAATGCATACTCAAGAATTCTACTTAGATTGTCTTGATATGACTCTTCTTTGTTGAGAGCATAATCCCATGTTGCTTCATGAGATCCAAGAACATTTGGAGTAAATTTTGATGTTCCTCATGGGTTTTTAAGTATAGTAAGATGTCATCAATATAGATTAAAGCATTATAGAGAATGGACTCAAAGATGATCTTCATCGCTCGTTGAAATAGTGAAGGGGCAACCTTGAGTCTAAAAGGCAAAACATTTCATTGGGATTAGGCGTTCGGAATACAAAAGGTTGTCTTGTATCTATCTTGAGGGTTAATTCCAAGTTGCCAAAATCCTACTTTGAGATCAAACTTAGAGAAGATGATAGCTTCCTTTAAAAATAGTACCTGCGTATTAATCTTCAACAGGGGTAATTTATCATCCTGTAGGAAAGCATTTAGAGGTTTATAGTCAATGACTAACCTCTTTTTACCTCTTTTCTATTGAGATCCTTTATTGACATAAAAATCATGACAAGCCCAATTAAATTTAGTACGCTCAATGAGTCCTTGATAAAGAAGGATAACATACTCTTCCTGTGCTAGTTTCAGATCATCAAGGTTCATACCTGGATAAGTATCCTTAGTAGGATTGATATCTTCGTTCTTCTTGAAGAGAAGATGAATGAAGAAATCAACATTTTTTCATAGAGGATTGGGATGAGAGAACTGTGCATAAGACTCAGGATAGTAGTCCAAGAATTAGTCTCTCGAGGCTTCATACGGTGGTGGTAACTTGAGTAAGCTTAAATGCATTCCTAATTTTAGTGTAAGAATTGAAGTTGGCACCACTTCTTATTCATGTAGGTAGAATCTGTAGTGGAGATTCTTGACAATATACATCTATTCCAAAAGAATATCTGGGCCAGGTAGACTACTGCCAAGAACTTTGGTCTATACCATAAAGTCATGGATGAAATGAATCTCTATTTTTCTTTTCATTATAGGCCCGATCTTGAAGGCATTTCCATTAATAATAGTAAAATACTCATCATGGGAACTCCACACTTCAGCGTGTAAAATGATGCACTTTATGATGGTTTTGCTAGATCCAGTATCTATAAATCCAATAGCTTTAATGGGTTGATCATACTTATCTTAGAATATTAACTAGATTGCAAATACAAGGAATAGGCTCAGGGACAAGTTTGAGACAATTTTTTTTTTTGTAACATGTAGAGCATATCACCTATAGAAATGGAGATATCAGAGGAGTCAGTATCTTCATCAGAGGAATCAAGGGGAACATCAAACTTAGTGTCTTCATTCTCGCTGGATTGTTCTTCTATGAAATCTTCAGTGTATCTATGAACATTATGGATTGGCATAATAGCTTTAATGAAAGCTAGGAGTTTGATGTCCCTTTTTGTCTTACGAGAACATTGACGAACAAAATGTCCTGATTTGCCACAGAGAAAATAACAGTATGGTGGTTTTCCTTGAAGGTTTCTCCTTTTGAAGAATTGGACAAAAAGCCGACGTTTCTTTCTTCAGAAGAGCTTGTATCCTTTTTTAGGAGATATGTGGGATTTATGAAACTTCTTGTAAGAGAACTTCTTATGATTATGTTTCTTCTTTGTGTGATAATCACAATATTTTTTCTCTTTACACTTGATCGTCAGATATGGCTTTTTATAGGCTTTCTTTAACAGAGGACCACCTTTAATCATATTCTTAAAGAACATATGTTGATCACATAACTTATCAAGAGAAGCTAAGGCGAGTTGATAAATTTCACTAAGAGATATATCTTTCATATGTCGTTGAAGTGCAACAATGTTCCTTTATAACTTAAGCTATAATTCTTCTGGAAGAAAGGAAATGAATGTATAACAGAGAGTAACATTGCTAAAACCATTGAGTAGATAATAACATTCTGTCCTAAGCTAGAAATGTTTTCATAAATCTCTTTTTCCCAAAGAACAAAGCTTCATTTTGAAGTATTCTTGTTTGACTTGTTCATCGATAAGCTGAAAGTCACCAATGAACTCTTTGTGAGTTACTCCAAAAAGTAATCCAGCAGATATAACTTGTACAAACTAAAGTCTACGATATTCATCAAAGACTTTGCCACTAGTCTCGTAATGTTCCAGTTAAAAGAGAAGTACACTCAAATAAAATATCTTTTAAATGATGATTAGGTCTAGTCATTTGCAAATAAATCCAAATACCAAATTCATAGAGATGCTCTCTCAATTTTCTAGGTGGAAGATCATCTAATGTAAACCAAGGAGCTCAAGTAGGATTGGTTGGAGCTGGTGCTAGTGGTGGTGAAGGTCTAAAAGGTTTAGTTCTTGTAGACTCAGCTTGATAATTTCAAGCTGAACTTTTGTAGGTTGATGTATGGTCATTATGACTTGAGCTAGATCTATCAAGTCAGCAAACTGTGCAGTTACATCAAAAGATGGTTTGGACACTTTAGATGGTTCAAATATTGTAGATGATTGTTCAGAGATGCTAAAATCCTCATAGGGGCATTCACTATCAAATATCTCAGGAATAGTTATTAATGCAAGAGTTGCTAAGTTAGAATACTCAAAAGGGCATTCATCGTCAGATATGATAGGAATATATACTGATTCAAGAGTTGCTATGAAATAAGTTGAGGCTTTGGTAGAGAAGAAGGTGGAGTGAGAAGCTGTAAGGTTTTTTTCGCAGATTATCTAGTTTAGTATATAGATTAGGAGGTTTAGTGTGTGAAGGTGATGGTTCAAGAGACTTTTTAGGCTTGCTTTGATTTGGTCAATTTAGGTAGACTGGTGGTAGGATGGATAAAATGCCTTATCAAATGATAGTTAAACTTGAATACCTTTTCATAGTCAACTTCTTCAGGGTATGTAGGTAGAGAATAGATTAGTGGGATAGGACAGGTTAGTGAAGGATAAATCGGTTGGTTTGATGGAAATGATGTAGGATACGCTCCATAAACAGTCTTAGATTGTTCTTTCCATATGTTAGGTTCCATTCCTTGAAGAATTTCTTTCACCTTTATGAGTTCTTGCTCTTTTGTGGTAAAGTCAGGGCAAAAATATTAAGTGTCGACATAGTGTCAAAAAGTCGCATAAATTTGGGCCATTTAAGCTTTGCAAGATTTATACAGTTTCAAGATCTCTACAGAGACCGTATGAACTCATTGGTGTGTAGCCTATGTTTGGTGAGTTAAACCATCAAGTTGTGTTCTGGGCTAAAGCATTATCAGTCTACCTGTTGAGAGTTTCGTCAACAGGATTTGATAGCATATTTCTGTGAGAACTCATGCCAGTGGCACGAATATAAGTGTTAGAGATAACCCTTTGTTGATCATTGCTGTGTCTTTCTAGTGGATGAAAGTCTTCCTCATAAGGGCTAACCATCATGAACGAAATTGGAGAAGGTATAGGAACAACTAGAATAGAAGGAATAATTGGATAAGGATGTTTGGAGATTGACGCTGGATATGTCAGAGATTCCTTATCAACAGCTTTGAGCATTTTGCGAATACTTCCGGGTTATGGGCTTGGATTTTCAATCCAAGGTTTAGAATCATAACAATCAATATGGTGATATTGAACTGTTCGAGTAGGTCCACAAGTAGAGATCTCCTTTCTTTTGTTCTTCTTTTTCCTTCATCATCGATTATAAATGTAACATCCCGTTATCCCATGTTAAGGGCTAGGACCCTAGAATATTGTATATGAGAGATTATTAGGAAGTTAGAAAGTGCATTTCATGCTCATGCATAATATAGCATACACACACAAGTGAATATTAATTTTTGCACAGTAAAATGATTGCACATGCATTTATTGACATTTTCAAGTATAATTGATTTATAAATTTGATTTTTAATATGAATTGTGGTTTATATTTATTGAAAATTGAATTAGGGTGTATAAGTATTGATATAGAAATTTTGATGAAATTTAGGAAATTTTCGAAAATTTAGGGTATTTTTAGACTAGGAAAATTACCAAGTGATGGGACAATTGATAAATGGAAGTAGAAATTAATGTCAAATGGCAGTGTAAATTTTTATGAATGCCAATTGGATTTAATGACATATGTCATGAAAAATTGGGAGACAATTGGAGTAGAAATTAGAATTAAATGCGTCATTAAAAATTGGGAGATAATTGGAGTAGAAATTAGAATTAAATGCACTAGTTTAATAAAAGGACCATGTGAAACCCATAGACGATGTCTTCATTCACGTTATTCACTAAATGAAAGACTACTTTATTGTTAATTGGACTTTCACTTATTATTCACTTTTTAATTGAAAGACCAATTTAAGTGTTTTCACCTTGATTTTCTCTCCCCCTCTTCGTAGCATCAGAACTGGAGTTTGGGAAGTTGATCTATGGCATGATTCTGTAAATGATAGATCATCTGGTGATGAAAAGTAGCCATAATGGTTGTAAGATCTTGCTCTGCTTCAGTGATCTGGATCTGAACTTGAAGTAGTTCAAACAAAATTGGATCATCTAGCCTGATGTTGAAATTAGGGGCAATGGTGAGGATGACGCTTCCATTGTTGAGAGTAGTCAATAGGGTACCAGTGAGTGTGGTTTTTACATTATGTAGGTAGTGTCTAGAAGAGATATCTTAGTTGTAGCAGGTATTCTCTTTCTTCCATGGAGTGTGAGAACAAGACATATAGCTCTAACATGTAAGTATCTATGGTTCTGCTCCCTCTAAAAAGAGATGAACTCCTTTGGGATCTCGAGCTTCACGTACTATTCTGTTGATGTTACTTGTAATCCACATTGTTCTAAGCAAGAATTCTGGATAATTTCATTTACTTTAGGACGGTGTGTGGAGAGGATAATGCGTAGACCTTTTGTCTAAGAACGATCACGAGAAGATATTGATTAGAAATACGAGTTTTTCAGGAAGATGGGCTATTTCGATAAGGTGTTCTATATGACTAGATTAAGTACGTTTCATACTAGAAGGAAGACTAGCTATAGATAAGGTTGAAGAAAGATGAACAGGGTCACTTGGTAACAGATTCATGTCTTATGATACCTCCCTACTTACTCTCATCAAAAATACTGTAGTAATGGTCAATAAAACTTATGGCTTTGATACCAACGAAGCAACCCCTAGTTAGAGGGCTCCGAGAATACTAGATCTAGTGTTTAGGAACAATTAATCCATCAGAAATCAGGGAAAATAAAGCTAGATCAAAGTGTAAATTCGAGATATGCAAGTAGATATACAAGCCCTTATAGGTTCTTATATGACATTGTGAGACTCATTTGTTTAAAATTAGTTATTAAAATGATTAAACATTTTATAAAATTAAATACAAATAAATTTAATTTAATCCTAAATGTAATTAACTTAATTAATTTATTCTACATCAACTTGTGAGTTCCAATAAATCCAAGTCCAAATATCTTCCTAAATCTTAACATGCATATGAAGAAATAATCAAAACTTAAAGTCAACCACCCATTTAAGTAGCTCAATGCCTTCTTGTCTAAAAGCAAACTCATTCCTACTTATCTAAAAGAAGTTTGATGATCCCATATTCTCTGCCCTCTGTTTACCCTTCTTCTCTAAGAAAGCTTTAGCAAAACCTTAAAAACTCTTTGCTGCAACTTCGTAACCATCTTTATTTTCTTCATCTCCACTCCATTCTCATACTCTCATAACCATGCTTATTTTCTTCATAGCCATCTCCATCTTCATTTCCTTCACCTTTACAAACCCATCTCCCAAAAGCTTAATCGCACTCACATCTCCTCCATTGCCTCTCTTTGCCTATTCTTTCCCATCTCTTTGATAATCAACTTTAGCACCATAATCACCACTCAAATTGGGCTTCACAGCAAATTTTGCTCAACTTTATTGTAAATTTTGATCTTACGTGTGTAATACTCACTCCAGTTGTAGTAGATACTCTAATTTTAACCCCACTAAAATTACTGGTTGGTTTCATATTGCAAATTTCAAAAATTTTATTAATAGTGTTGATAAGATAATTGTAAAACCATAACTAAAATTCTCCATATAAAAATCCTGATGTTTTTCTTCGTCTTTGTTATCGCCGCGTCACTCTTTGTGTCATAGTCTGGTTTTGCTTGTGGACCTTTTTCCATAAGATCCATATGATTGAAGTGATTTGACGCTTTTATTTAGGATTATTAATTAATTAGGTTAATTAAGTTAATTAGTTATCTTAATTACAATTAAGATTATATTATATTATATAAACATATTTTAATAATTTTAATAATTAATTTTAAACAAGTGAGTCCCATAACACTATGGAAGCGTCACGTGACATTTAGGGATCACAATAATATTAAAATATTATAAATTTCTGAGATATCAATGATGATGGGGCAATCAATAATAACGTGGCATAATACTGATTGCTTTATGTTCCCGTCATCTTTTCTATTAATATAGGGTTCAATTTGAACATTTCTAAAATTGTAGGGTTTAATTTGAATGCTCTGAAACATAAAGGTTTAATTTGTCCTACGAAACAAACCTTAAGGTTATTTTTACCATTTTGGTCGATATAAATAAGGCCTTATCATTATCTCTGGTACCATTTCTGCACCTGATTCATGAGGTAGTAAGTATCCTTTTAATAACATTATATTGCAAAGTGATACTAAGGATAATAGTAGAAGATTACTTAGACATTTTATGAAACATATAGGTACAAATAATATCTTTTCTCAATTATAAAAAGAGGTTTCATTTTGTTCAACCCTTAAACTTAATATTAGCTATTTTTTAATTTCTTTACATTATTTTTTCTAATTAAAGCTTTGTCTAAAGAATTCAATTTTAGATAAAATAAACATGAACATTTTTTGAAAGAAACTCAATTTTATATTTATCATAAAGTTTTGTTATTCTTAAAACTTAAAGGAATTTTAAAATTTATGAAAAATTTCAATGTAAATATTATTATCAAAGATTCTAAAAGTTAAATTGTACTAAAGCTAAATGATAGGTTTCTTTAAGTTAAATTTTAAAAAATTGAAAATGGCCTAATTAAAGACATTAAGTAAGAGATGTAAGCAGTATAATAACATCTATTAGCTAATTTGATACAAAACTAAAATGTTATATAGTTATATACTTTTTAAATCCAAAATATAAATTATTTTAAATATGAAGACAAAGGCATTGGTTAATATATAATCCTAATTTTATGCAAGTTATTTTTATATGATATTTAGGTAATGTTTCATGCTCTTCAAAATTCATAATATAATACTTGTGGAAAGACAATTTTTATTCTAAATGAAATGAAAACTTTTATTCTAACTCATATTTTATTATCAAAGAAAATGAGTAGAAATGTGGATAAATTATTTTGAATAACATGAATTATTTGTAAAAATAATATATTTCAACCTTAATTTTCAACTACATAATATGATTTAATAAAAATAAATTTGTGTATCTCAATTTGTAACAAAAATTAATTGTATTAATTGACATCTCTCTCTAAAAATTTTAACCTGAAAATTTGTACATGTGTTAAGGATAATACAATGCATATTTGATTTAATTGTTAAAAATATATGACCTAGAAAATTATTTTTTTGGCCTGCGAACTATGTCTACAATTCAACTAATTTTTGGGAGACAGGAACATCGTTGTGTTTGGTGGATTCTCCCTATAAGAGGATGGTTTAAGCTGAACTGTGATGGTGCTTTTACAAGTAGTAGTGGTATCACTGGAGCCGGTGGTTTAATTAGGGATGACAACAGTGCATGGTGTGGTGGTTTTGTAGCCAATCTAAGTTCGAGTTCAAGCATACAAGCAGAGTTAGGAGGTATTTGTGCAGGATTACAGTTTGCTCTTCAAGCTGGCATGAGGCGTATTAATGTGGAGATTGACTCTTGAGAAGCTTGGGATGTTTTACGAGCAAGAGAGGATGACAGACGTGTATGGCTGGTTGCGAGGAAGTGTCGTACTCTGCTTCAATAATTTGCAGATTTTCAATTGGATCATATTTTTTGGGAGGCAAATGGGGCTGCGGATTTTTTGGCTAAGGTGAGTTTTTCTTTTCCTTATGGCTCTACTTTCTTTACCCATCTGTCAGGGGGATTTATTTTCCATTTTGCAGTTTGATTTAGGCTATTCGAGCAAGCCCTCTTTGAGATTTGATGTTGGAATTTGACATTTTCAATGAATGAAGTTTCTTAGATCAAAAAAATAATAATAATAACGTGCCAAACGAAAAATTCACATGGAATGTTGCATAAGCTAATCTGGCCCACTAATAACCCAAAAGTAACCATGACCATTGCATCAATAATCAAGTAGCGCCGACGACAACCACAACTGAGATTAGACTGGCCCAGTCCAATTATTTTAGGAAGTATCAACTTAAGTCCTTATCCTAGCTTCTAATGCCCCATTTACAGTTTTACTTTCTCATATGAATGACGCATTCTATCGACCAACATCCAAATTCTTGTTAATGGAAATTACTAAATTATAAAGCAAAAGAAGAACATACTTAATTTTTTAAAATGATTTTCTCTTGTTGGTTATTAGGTAAAATAATAAATAACAAAATGAAGGATCAGAAAAAAAGTTAATTAGGGAATTAGTCCATGTTTCGGTGCTGTAGATGTGGAGAAGGAGCACAGACAGCTTTTGGACCATCAAAATATGCCAAAGGCTGAGGTAGAGATGAGAGTTCAAAGTGAGATTTGAAGAACAAGAATTGATCAAAGATTGTACAAATTATACATTTTTATCATCCAATCACGTGCATGTTGATGAGTTCTTCTCTTAGTGTTTAGTAACTGTAGCACCGCCTTCCATTTCCGAGGTGGTCTGCGGCGTAGTCTGTGAATCTGAACCCAAACATTGTAACAGGATTAAAATCTGCCCAAAAAGGGTAACTTCTGCACATACGCACACAATAATCTACATAAATTCAAGGTCAAAATAAGCAACAATAAAATGAGACAGCAGCAGATTCATTTTAGATGCTTGGGATTATGAAGCTTTTGACTTCATTCCTATTATGGATTTGCGAGCACAAGGATTTGAAGTCTGACCAAAGACAAGATTGATGCTTTTTGACTCTCTCAACTTAGACTATGGTTGTCTAACAAGCATTCAGATTACCGGATTTGAGAGCACAAGGATTTGAAATCTGAGCAGGGAAAAGATTGATGCTTTTTAACTCTCTCAAACTTAGACTACGATTTTCTGACAAATTTTCTTTTTATTACTCTTTTTATTTTATTTTATGAGCATTTATTCATCTATTTTTTATAATTTTCTTATTTAATAAATGACCCGTCTAACAATAGCATGACCATTTCCTTTCGTGTGGTACGGCAAATCATGATTTCTCTGTGAGTGTTATCAACCTTAGTGTAGGAGGTGGGCCTCTCAGCAACTTGACTGCATCTTCAGAAGATGATGGTACCCAAGCCACATGCAGTCACTATTGCTACACTATACATATATATACATGCTTCTCTGTCATCACTTGACACAATTGACCCATTATTTGGGTCAGTCATCACTGCAATAACAAGACAGCTCATCCACATGGTTGAGGTTACCCACGTGGCCCGTCTACGCCTCATATCTTATCCCAACCCAAACACTCTTTATGTTATATATCAGTAGCAAAAAGCTTATGCTGACATTTGTTTCTCATTGTTTATATGAAGCCTACGTGACTAACGAATATGACAGAGAGTGTAATTCGTTACCAGTAGAAGGGAAGGATTGCTTTGATTGTGGAGCGAATACATTTGTCAAAGATCCCTTTGCAGAACCTGGGTAGTAAACATATGAGGGTCCAGGTGCACGTTGAGCTTGATGAGTTGGAGAAAGCAATCCTCTTGGAGGAAGCAAAGAATAGCCATAGTAGTACGGTGGAGTCACGGAAAAGGAGGCTCCGTACATTTGTTGATAGCATTGAGGCTGTTGAACTTGTGAGTTGTAGACAACCTGCAAATTAACCCATCGAATTTATGCTTTGAATTAATCAAACGCTGAATTCAACAGACAGACAGACCTGGTGATACCCATACTCAGGAGTGCAGTGCGGGTACCTGCAAAAGTAGAATCAATTAAATTTAGAGAGAGAATTATTTCAGAATCTACTCCACCTGCCCCTGGGCCTACTATGAAAACAACTGTTATCAACAGATGATGTTGGCTATGGTGGATACTGAATATTAAATGTGATACCACAACATGTTCAAGGAAAAACATATCTTTTCAATTTCAGACGAAACCTCGGTGTCATGTTGAAGGAAAACATAGTTCTTATAACTTTTTAATTTATATTCATGGTTAAATATTACTGCTCTTTTAAGATACAGGTAACCCACAATCCTTGTCTACCAGGAAAGCGCAGCATTTAGATCAACTACGTCACTACCATTTCCTTATTCGTGCACACATGTTCAAAGTAGCAAGACATATGACCCCCAAAGTCCAAAGAGCATTTGTGAGTTGGTCCAAAATCGTATGTACAACTAAAGCTACCAACCAATCCCCGTCCTTAAATAATTGGGAGAAATCCCATCCCATGAAATGGTAGGCCTAACATATACGACTTTGGGATACAAATGGAAACGTAAAACATTGGTTAGGATTGAAGCTACTTCTAGTTGGGATGGACAGCCTATGTCTACGTTGAAACTACGAGGTCTGATGAAAACAACTATAAGCATTTATTTGACTAGTACTCGTACGTCTTACAATATTATGCATGAATGATTTTCCTCCACAGTGATCAGTTAGTAGTAGTACATCTAAGCGAAGTGAGCATCATAACTAAATAATTCCCAACGTGCAAGAAACTAGTGAGCTAGCTAGCAAGCGGACCTCTGCATTAGAGAATAGGTAGGGTCACAAAGTCGTATAGTAGCTGTCAATGAGCCTGTTCACGCTTTTGCATTTGAAGGAAGGAGCATTGCAAGAAGGTTTTACTGATTTATGTTCGTGGTGATGGCAACAGATACAAAGTAATGCGCTATATATTTACCGGCTGACAACAACTGTACCCAGGGACAAAACTTAAGCATAGGAGAACGCGTTATTTCTTTGCCAGTTTGAGACGGTATGGACAATTTCCTACAAATCTGTACGGTCACTAGCTTGTGTAAAGCATGAACCATGAAGTAACAACTAACCCGTAATATGGATACATAACAGGTGGTGGCGGCGGCGAAGGCACTGTTGTCGCTGTTCCTCTATATGACTGTGCACCCTGTGGGGAATTTCCAAGAAATGGAATATTGCTATCTCGTGTCCTTCCTGTAAAGTTAACAAATACATTTGGAATAATGTCATTATACGTACACATTGTAAAAAAAATTGATTTGACATGGGACTGATGATCATTTTAATTTTGTATCAGAATATGACTGATCGGACCTCGTGGCGGCGAAGGTCTAGGCCGTCCAAGTGAAGCGATATTACAATTTGCTCTTCTCCCGTCGATCATGGGGTTTGGATCAGAACAGGCCCTTCTAGCTGATTCTGGATCACTAAAAGTTACCTAGACATTTACATGAACCATCAAAACAAGGTCTTAACCACAACAATGCATAAGGAATCGCAGAAGTGAATGATGTGGCATGGTACTGAATAAACTTACAAATCCGTATCCTTTAGATTTCCCTGTGTTTTTATCAGTGATGATCACAGCCTCAAGAATCTCTCCAAACTGCTCGAAATATGTGCTCATTTCTTCAGTTGGGGTCTCCCAAGCAAGTCCCCCAACAAAAACTTTAGTAAACGTGGTGTCTCCGAACTTAGATCGATAATGTGGATAAGCCATGGCATGCAAATGACATCAGCTCACAATTCGGGAAGCCTCCTTGTCATGCATGAACTATCGGTACATCACTCATATAGACATAAATTTCACATAGCTTGTGCGTGGCATGCGTGCCCTAATAACTCTTTTTATCTATTGGAATACCAACATTCCTTATCATTCCCCACAATCACACCAAAAAAGGGCACTGCACGAGATTTGTGACCAAGAAAATGATAGATAGAGCTAGTTTAGGATTGGAAGATGATGTGAATTGAGAAATGAAAAAGCGACAGGTCAAAAAGGTGGCCTAGAGAGAGAGAGAGGTTCCGATTCTGCAAACTCTTATTTGCGGTCTAAGAAAAAGAAAAAGATGAGAGATTTGGAGACAGAGTGGGAGTGGAAGTGGAAGGAGTTGGCTTGGCTTCGTAATATGGAAAGGAAAGAAGCACTTGAACCTTTCCTCTCTGTCACTGCATTAATATACTCTCCCACCCTCCAATCAATTATAATCCCTTCTTTTCCACTCTTCAAAACTTTCACTTTGCTCTTATTCTATGTTCTGTTTTTGGTGGGTTTTGCTCCAATAAACACTTCGTTCCCATGGTATGGACTCGATCACCATTTTTAAGTCAGAAGCAGACCACTACGAATCTATGCAGAACATCTGCAAAACAATCATAGTTTGAACCATTGTTAGTTTGGATATAGTCCACCAAGTTGAAATTAATTCTAATTATTTTTGCCGGTTCTTAACAGCGTGAAAATTAATCTAATATTCCAATCGTACATAAAAGGATTAAAAATGAAGGAATGCGAAATACCTGATTTCGGTTCCATCTCTAATTCCGAAGCAGTTTTCGGGCACCAAACGAGCTCTAATCTTCTGGAACTTTTACGAAAAGTATTCACCGGCATGTAATTTAGGCATTTTTATAGTTTTTTTAATACGTAAACTCTCTTAACAATTCGGAGAATCATATGCTGACGATTTATATGAGCAACTTTAGGAGAACATAACTTATTTATATAGCTTCCATATCGAGTTTCCCCTATCACAAGGTCGATATGGACAAGATCCATACTAAAAGGGATCTATTTTTTACCTAGACTTTGACCCATTAATCTAGAACATTTATTAGGCGAATTTATTACCCTTATCTATATCAAATTACGTAACTTAACCGATAATTTATTGAAAAGTCAAAATTGAAGTTAATAACTGTCCACTTTATAGAAAAATTACAAAGTTACCCTTAGGGCAAAAATATCTTACAATCTCCCTCGTAGACAATTATTAATTGCAGTTTTCATCAAGTTCAAAATAATTTAAAAGCTTGGTTAAGTCACGCTACTGTATTGGTACCAAAAGTTTTAAAATACATTTGATCCAAAGGTAATGAAAGTCCTACATTCCGTCCTGCAAGGCTTTAGATACTAAAAAATATCAGACACGTGTCATGTGTGTCATAGGTCCAATGTAATCACAAATATCTAATACCTCACTAACATGAATGTAAGAATGGAGTGTGGTAGCTTAGAATGATACCTTTATAATCTAATATGTATCATCTTTGTCTATAGGTCTTGATTTCTCTAACTTTATGCTAAACTACATGCACTAAACTACAGCAGAGAAATCCTTTTTTCTTTCACTGAATGCTAAACAGCATTAGAGAAAACTTGTTTCCTCTCGCCAGATGCTAAACAGCATTAGAGAAAACTTTTATGATCTGCAACCGAATGCTAAACAGCATTAGAAAACCTTTATGGTATTAAAACTTATATCCCTTTATGTCATATGAAACTTTAACGATATCCATATAAACTTTATGTGTTTAATGACATAGGCTCAATGTCAATCTTTATAAATGTCCAATGACCTTGAAAATGCTTAAGATCAACACAAATCTTAAGACTTCCATATGTATTATAACTATGTACAAAACAATTACTACTATGGATAAAAATATGATCATCTTTATTAATAAATAATTCTAATGTTATAATACAACAAAATATACAATCATTTAAAGAGTAAAATGCAGTGATCCCTCACTATTTCTATGTAAGGACTTCAACTAGTGGGCAAAGTCCTTTAGTCAGCAGATTAGCTAACATCTCCTCCATCCTGATGTGCTCCACTTCAACATCACCCTTCTAGATCAACTCCTTTATAGTCAAATACTTGACCTCCAAATGCCTAAACCCTGTGATACTTTCGTTGTTGTTACTGAACAACATTGAAGTAAGATTATCACAATACAACTGTATGGGTTTAGTAATTGAATCCACTACGGACAACTCAGAAATCAAGTTTTTGAGCCAAACTACCTGTTTAATAGCTCCATAACATGCAACAAAATTTGCATGCATGGTCGAGGAAGTTACCAGTGTCTGCTTGACACTCTTCCATGATACCTCACCATCTGCCAACATAAAAATGTATCCTGAAGTGGATTTGCAATCATCTGGACACATAGAAAAATCAAAGTTCGTATACCCTGTGAGGTTCAAATCGTTGACTTTCTTATATGTCAATGTATAATTCTTGGTACCCTTTAGGTATCTCAATACCCGTTTGACTGCATTCTAATGGCCAACACCTGGGTTGGCCAAATATCGACCTAACAGTCCAATAGAAAATGCAATGTCCGGTCTAATGCACATATAGGCATACATCAAGCTACCAACAACACTAGAGTACAGAACATTCCTTATAGCCTCTCTCTCAACCTCATTCTTTAGATACAATGCCAAAGATAATCTCCACTACAAGAAAATAGTGAATTACAGACGGAAATTACCGACGGAAAAAACAAATATACTGTCGATAAACCAAATTACCGACGAAATAAACCGACGGCAAAAAATGTCGGTGATTCGGCCGTAGCTAAATTCACCGACGAACTTCGTCCATACCGTTGGTAAACTTACCGACCGAACACCTTGTCCGTCAGTAAAATCAACGGAAAAGTTACCGACCGTCTAATATGGTCCGTCACTAACTTTACCGACCGGTGACATACCCGTATGTAAATTTTGCATCATACAGTCGGCAAAAGTACCGACGGTAAGATTTTCGGTCGCTAAATAAGTCAATATTACCGA
>JANZXR010000006.1:8450601-8460681 GCA_027575705.1 Erythroxylum echinodendron | reverse complement strand
AACCAAAACAAATTAATCAAATTTAACCTCAAAAATAAACTGAACACATGCTTATTAGCAAGAAAAGAATCGGGGTCCAACATGAGATACAGTATTCTTTGAGGATATATTTCCTATGAAAGTGAATGTGCAAAGTCCTAGAGAATATCTCCATAGTTCTTCTACTAATGATTACATAGAGAAAGAGGAAATTGTTGAACTATGGAGAAGTAAAAGAGCTAAGGTACCCGCCAGTTTTAGTTCTGACTTTATTACGTCCTTTGTGGTGAAAGATCATGAGGAGATAGATGACGATTTTCTAATGACTTATATTCTTAAGGAAGATACCAAAACTTATGAGGAAGTAATGAGATCTGTGGATGTTACCTTTTGGAAGGAAGCCATAGATAATGAGTTAAAGTCAATTATGTCTAATAAAAATTGGGTTTTAGTTGATCTACCTCGAGGGTGTAAGCCTTTACAGTGTAAGTGGATTTCAAAAACAAATTGAGACCTGAAGGAACCATTGAGAGGTTCAAGGCAAGACTTATGACCAAAGGTTTTGAAAAAAGGAAAGATTGAATTTTTTTTATACTTACTCTCATGTTACCAAAATTGCATATGTAAGGGTGTTGTTTGCTATTGTCTCGGTATTTAAGCTTCATGTGCACCAAATGGATGTTAAGACAACTTTCTTGAATGGTTATCTTAATCAAAAAATTTATATACTCCAACCCAAAGGGTTTAAAGTGCCTGGTCAGGAGCAAAAAGTGTGTAAGTTGGTTAAGTCTTTGTATTGGCTTAAACAAGCTCCCAAACAGTGACATGAGAAATTTGAAAGAAAAAATTTCAAACATGGTTTCACTTATTATGATGTTGACTCTTACATTTATGTAAAATGTAATGCCAATAGTTGTGTGATCACAACTCTTTATATAGATGATATGCTTATTTTTGGTACTAGCTTATCTGTCATTGATATTACCAAAAGTTTGCTAAGTTCTTCCTTTGATATAAAAAATTTCAGACTTGTGGACTTTATTTTAGGAAGCAAAGTTGATAGGACTGACTCTGATTTTAAGCTTAATCAAACCCATTATATTGAGAAAATTTTGAAAAAGTTTGGTTACTATGATGTTGAACTAGTCAAGATTCCCTATAATGCCAGTGTTGCTTTAAAGAAAATCTTGGTAATAGTGTAAACCAAGCTGAGTATGCTAAAATTCTTAGTAGTGTGATGTTCTTGATGAACTATTCTCGTCCTAAAGTTGCATAGTAGACTTAGTAGGTATACTCATAATCAAGAGCATTGGAATGCATTAATTCATTTGTTGAGATATTTGAAAGGTACGATACATTATGAATTATCTTTTGGTGACCATCCTCCTGTATAGAGGGGTATTCTAAGCTAAATAGGTTACAGAAAGTGATGATATACGCTCTACCAGTATTTTTACCTTGGCAGGAGCTGCTGTGTCTTAGAAATCATCCAAGCAAACTTGTATTATAAGATCAACAATAGAGGTTGAGTTTATGGCTTTAGAGATAACTGGACGGGAAGTTGAGTGACTAAGGAATCTCTTAGCAGATATCTCACTTTGGGAAAAACCAATTCATTATGTGTTCCTTCATTGTGATTCACAGGTTGCCATTCATGTTGTCAAGAACAAGGCATATAATGGAAAAAGTACATATATCAGATTGAGACACAAAATTTTTTGTTCTTTAATTAGACATATATAATCTCTCTAGACTATGTCAAGTCAAAGACAACTTGGCGGATCTGTTTACAAAATCTTTAAGTAGGAAACTAGTTTCGGAGCATGCTAAAGGAATGAGGTTGATCCTAATTATGTAGTAACCTCGTGATGGATACCTGTTTTGAAAAACCAAGTTCAATGGGTCAAACAAAATTATGTAGTGACTACTTACTTGTACTTTATTTGTGAAATAACACTGAGATACATTCAGTTCTTGAGTTGCATCCCATAGCATGAATTTACTGCGTTTGATGAAGTTGGATGGTTTAATCCTTAATGAGTTCCATCGCCCAAGTTTGAGTGATATGAGCAGTACACACTTGATGGACTTATTTACATGATTGTTGGGGAGCTAACTACCTTCTTATGAGAGTTTTTAGGCTATCTCTCTAGAGCGACAAAAAAACTAAGACATTTTGAGATTGTTTATTTCTCTAGCAGGTTCTGTCTCTGAAATTTCTTGGACATCAGGTTCAAGACCTAGTTTACCTCGTTATTCACCTATCTCTCCCATAAATTGTTACAGTTTGGTTATAAGTTTTGGACTAAGTAGGAGATTGTTGGTATTGTTCCAAAACTTGGAACATCTCTCTTTCTTACTTTGATTTATGTCCCACATTGAAAGAGCAAAGGACTTTCACCTAGTTTATATACTAGATTGTTTTGTGAGACTTTGAATTAAGTCTCTTGAGGAAGGTATGGATACCACACACAAGCGCATGAGTGGACCGCTGGCCTGGCCTGAATGAGGTGGGGCGTGGTACGCGTGTGATATGAATTTTTGGTAGGTCACTTGCTTCAAGTCATACACTTTTTGCTTGTCCATTACCTCTACACATCATTCATTTTTCTACTATTAAGTCATACATTTTTTAGGCCCTTCAAAATGACCATAACGTTCTTCATAATGACCAAAAAGTTCATATATTTATTCTTATTACCCAGACGTTCCTTTAACTTTAATACACATTAATATATTGCCTCTCTGCTATCTATAAATCTTACGCTTATGCTTTGTTTTGGCTGTTATATCCACTGCCGTGCTTTTCCATTTTGTCCATAGAACGCACACATTTTTCTTCCCATATCCAGAAACTTTTGCACACAAATTTTCTTATCTTTTCTATTTTGCATTTTTTTCTATTTTTGTTAATTCTCGGAGACATATCTTCCTCTGTCATTTGGAGTGCACCGAAGTTGGTGTAATAGGCATTAACTTTGGGGTCAAATCCTGTTGTTTTGTTACACTATAGAGGGTAAATTTTGGACTTAGGGTAATAATTTCGACAACACTGTGTATTCTCAGATAAGCTATTCTAATTTTATTTTTGGTGCTATTTCATTATTTCACTTATAGTAGGTTTAGAGTGAAAGAAGTAAATAAACCCTATTGCTGTTATTACGTTAAATGTTCAAAAAGTATAGTAGTGCTGGAGCTATACTAGACCTCACGAGTAGATTGGCAACAGAGCAGTTTTTGAACTATATAAAATTGTGGTTAAATAGTAACAACTTTATGTGATGTCTGCAAGTAAGAAACAATGCAGCACCGCTACAGACCGAGAAACGAAGAGATGACCCGCCAAACATGATGGAAGTTTGTTTTCTTTAATCGTGAACAACAGGGCATTGTAGGTGGACACATCGCCAAGCGTGTTTTGCACATTAATTGAGATGTTCGTACAGGTGTATAAGTATCTTTTAAATCTTAATTAATCAGTTAATGCTAGGTCGTGGATAATGTTTACAACTTTATGGACACGTAAAGCTTGCGAGGGAGTTTAGCTATTTGATAGAGGATGACGATAGCTGTTTGAATTAGGGTAAGATTCTCCAGTTTCCGCGCAATTGGTAACTGTTCCAAGGAAAGACATCGAAAACAATGAGCTTCCATTGTATTGCATAATCATTTTTGTTTTACAATGTCCGGAATCTATAAAGGTTGCACTTCTGTTAAAGTTTAAACCTTCCCTTAATCTGTGAGATTTAGTTCTTTCTCAATAATATTATCCAATTTATTATAATTGAATTATGACTTTTGAAAGTTAAAAAAAGATTAACATCTTCAATATTATTGGATTGATTCTATAAATCAAATACGTTGCTGTCATAGGTTTATCAGGTTTCTTATAATTATTACATTTTTATATAATGTAATATACTCACAAAATTAATGAAAAATATGAGCTGCATAACTTTTTGTACTCATATTTAATAATTAATTATTACCGGTGATAAAAATATAATTTTATTAGTAATAATAATAATAATAATAAATTATTTTTATTTAAAAGAAAAGAAGAAATTGAAAATAAAAATAAAAATAGAAGTGAAATCATACTATCCCTTAATTCTAACAAACATGCAAAATTTGTATACATTTTACAATACCAAATTTATTGTTCTGAAAGAAAAGAATAAATGTAGATATGAATGAGATTTTATCTTTAATTAGGTACACAAATTTGGGCAATAGTTAATTCACTGGATTGTTCTACGAATTCAATATAATGATGCAGTGGAAGCAATGTTGTTACAGAATAAATATTCGCAAGTCAGAAGGGATTTGGTTTTTGACTTGGCATACAAGCAAAAGCTTCACAAAGAAAATGACTTGGATCCATCAGCCAGAAGGCGAAAGTAAGATAAAAACACCATAGTTGTCCTGCTGAGTTAGCTTGATCCAGCTAAGAGTGGCCGCTGACTAGTCCTACTCTGTATTCCATTTTCTGTTTCTCCATCACGAGTATTGCGTGTGAACGACACCGCAGTATACTTATGCGCTCACGCATGCGTATATATGAAATGACGAGCGCGTCGACTCACGTGCATCCTCTCCTAGGATCCTCTTCAGTCCCAAGAACAGGACGCCATCCAGTTATAACCAGCTGGATTAGCCCACACTTCCCAACAAATATTATATCCAGCCTGTCACTTCCAACGTTTATCAACTTTACTCTTTTTACTCTTTTGACCCTGAACAATGAAGGAACTTTCGAATGTCGAGGGCATTGTTGTCATGCAGAACTCGGATGGAAACTGTAGCTAGCTCATTTCGCTCGCCCATACCGAGTTTGAGGTGCCATTGATTGGCGCGTGGTCCCGTAAACTCGGAGTTCGGAGGTAGAAGCTAGAGGTTGAGTGTTTCTCGTTTTATTTGAACATAAAACGCTCTCCAGGAGACCGTTGGGAACTCTTTTCTCCAAGTGACTCGAAAGTGGCAAAACCCATCTTTGCCTTCGTTCGTTGTCTTTTATCCTAAGCAAGTTTTCTTCACTCTCACCTAAGCCCCCAGCTCCTTTTATTATTTTATTAATTAATTCAAGTTCAAGCGGAGATCACCTCTCTTATTGGACTGCTATATATATCCTCTACTGTCTACCTTATTGACGCACACCAACTAAAGCTGTCTCGGCTTTTCCCTCTTTTTCTTCTCCCAAAACAAATCAAAGCTAATGTCAAAGATGGCTTCTTTAGTACAACTGATTCTTGTAATCTCTCTCTTTCAGTTCGCTTCGGCTGCTAGGAAGCTCGATGAGCTAGTGCATGATGAGAACCAGCTCTTGAAGTACCACAATGGTCCTCTCCTTTCCGGAAAAATCTCCATCAATCTTATCTGGTATGGGAAGTTTAACCCATCCCAGAGAGCTATTGTTTCTGACTTCGTTGCTTCTCTTTCTACTTCAACACCTTCAAAGAGCAATAACCCCTCAGTAGCCACATGGTGGAAAACCATTGAAAGATACTATCTTTCCTCCAGAAAGTCTTCCCTTTCGCTTCTTTTGGGCAAACAAATACTTGATAAAACTTACTCTCTCGGAAAGTCACTCACAAGCAAGCAAATTGTAAGCTTGGCCTCAAGAGGCGAACAGAAAAACGCCATCAATGTTGTACTAACATCCTCTGATGTTGTTGTTGAAGGGTTTTGTATGAACAGGTGTGGGAGTCACGGATCCGCTTTGGCCTCAAAAAGTAGTCAAGTAAAAGGCAAGAACTACAAGTTCGCTTATATCTGGGTTGGCAACTCGGAAACTCAATGCCCAGGCTACTGTACTTGGCCCTTTCACCAGCCAATCTATGGACCTCAGAGTCCACCTTTGATCGCTCCAAATAATGATGTAGGTCTAGATGGTATGGTGATCAATTTAGCTAGCCTATTGGCTGGAACTGCCACGAACCCTTTTGGGAATGGATTCTTTCAGGGTCCGAAAGAGGCACCGCTAGAGGCCGCATCTGCTTGTCCTGGTGTTTATGGCAAAGGAGCTTATCCTGGTTACGCTGGTAACTTATTGGTGGACTCTACTACCGGTGCGAGCTACAATGCCAATGGTAGCAATGGAAGGAAGTTTTTGCTTCCAGCTTTATACGATCCTTCAACATCTGCTTGTTCGACTTTAGTTTGAAAAATATTCAGAGAGATCAGGAGGATTAGTGAAATTAATGTATACGCTTTAAAATGAAATATAATTCGTTAATTTGTTCAAATCTTTTGTGTCTTATCCGGAATTGTAATGATAATGGAAAAAGCAAAGTCCTTTATTTGCCCTTTTCTGTTAAACATCATGTCCCATATTCAAGCTTTGGTTTCTCGAGATGTGAGCTGTCCTGCATTATCGCGAACTCAGTCCCTAAAAGAATGAATTCATTTTAATTAATCAGATGAGGGGATGCAATGTCAGCACCCAGCCAACTATTTCTGTGTAGATCGTCAGTGTATGTACTCGCTGAACAGAGTGTAGACTGTGATATGTAAATGCATACACTGACAGCCGAGCCCGAGCAATGACCATCGATAAATGTGAGTGCTACTGTTCATCCCTCCTGGAAGGGTGTTATGTCAGGCTCAAATGTTTCACGTAAATTGGGGTAGATTATCTGTTTTTATTATTTTATTTTAACTATATCTTATAAAAATTTATCTATTTAATAAATAGAGCTTTCAAAATTTTGCACAACTTGGATTACACGGAGACAAAGGCACGCTAAAAGTTGGAACAGAAGATTTTGCGTCACCTACACCCATGAGGGAATTATATACTGTTTTATCAAATTTATACGAAACCTGCTTAAATTTTCAGTCTGTTTGACGATTAATTTGAGCACGTGAAGCCCAAATGACGATCCCATACGCTGATATCTACGTACGTATACAAGTCTTGGTGGATCTTACGTTTTAAAATGCTGTGTTCTACTTAATATTAAAAAGTATAAATACCAAAGATAGTTGAATAAGATAAGCGGCATATTATAAAGAGTGGGTTCCACTAAACACAATCTAAATCTGACGGTCTGTTTGTTGCCTTGGTACAGACCACCAGATCAGGACACG
This sequence comes from Erythroxylum echinodendron, assembly GCA_027575705.1. Classification (NCBI taxonomy): domain Eukaryota; kingdom Viridiplantae; phylum Streptophyta; class Magnoliopsida; order Malpighiales; family Erythroxylaceae; genus Erythroxylum; species Erythroxylum echinodendron. Next base: position 8,453,613 of record JANZXR010000006.1, on the reverse strand, counting down.
GAATTTTTTGTCTAACTTTATTATGTATAATTCTATCTAATTAATAAAATATCGTCATTTTTGCTTAAATTTTAACCAACCTAATCACCAAAACATAACCATTATACCTGTAATATAAATGTCATGGGCATGACACAAGTTATAGGTGTGACAATTAAGTCACGCTCGTGACTTTTTTTATTTTTTATCATTTTTATTTTAATTATACTAAAAATTAAATTTTAATTTTATTAAAAATTAAAATAAAAATAATAAAAAATTGTCATAACAAAATTTTCCATTTTTTGTTTTTAATTTTAATTTTTTAAATAAAATTAAAATTAAAATGATAAAAATTTATTAAAACAATTGGACAAATTTTTCCATTTTTTTATTATTTTAATTTTAATTTTTCAATAAAATTGCTAAGATAAAATTTTAAAATTTTAAAATTAATTAATTTATTAAAATCGTCTAATTAATTTATAAATTATAGAAGAATATTAAATTAAATTTTAAAAAAATGATTAATGTTATTATTTTTATATTAGCACGCATATATATTAATGCAATATTAAACATTTTGTATATTTTTTATAAACTTGTGAAATGTAAATAAATTATATAGTATATTATATATGTAGAATAATTTATTTTGATTTCGAATTTATTCTTACTTTGATCTTTTTCTTATTCAAGATTGGCTTGGCGTTCAGTCTACCCTACTTCTCAAAAATCATGCAAAGCATTTAAAGTGAGATGCCATAGCTTTAAGATAGAGGGTCGGAGTCTACTGTAGACGAGAAAATAGATTTCTCACGCCATCGGTTTCTGTTGCTGGATCGGATATCATAGCTTCTAGTCTTGCTTGACTTTCGCATTTAGTCTTGGTAGAAGGTCTACAATGAACTTTCTTTTTTAATTCCAACAATTTATTTTAATTGATTAATTTACTAAAATTGTTTAATTAATTTATAAATTATAAAAATATTAAATTAAATTAAATTAAAATTTTGATCAATTTTTATTATTATGTGTTCAACATTTTTAATTAAATTTATAAACTTAGTTTTTTGTAAATATAAATATCTAAAATCTAAATATTTTTGAAAATATTAAAAAAGTACTAAGATATAATACTTATGTCCTTATAATTTTTTTAAATTCACACTCTTATAAGTCATTTTATACATAAATAGCTAATACTAAACAATTGATTTTACTAAATATCTTCAATAAACATTTGATGTTATTTGCTGATCAAATCAGATGATATAATGAGCTATTAGTTAACCGCTGATAGAATCAGCTATTATCTATTGCGATAAGCTGATTGTCAACCAATAATCTCCTTTCTTGTTTTTTCCTTTCCTCTGCGGAACAAGATGATTCTCGACAGCCTTGCAAACTCTGTAGATTACAGTGAAGGAGAACGATGGTGGCATTCCAAGTTAGCAGGAAATGGGGCAAGCGAAAAGAGTGATATTTACGATAATTTCGACAGGATAAAGAAGGCAAAGGAGAAGATGCAATAAGGACAACGGAGAAATAAAGATATCAATAACAGATAAGAGAAGACGATGGATGTAACTGGAACCAATCAAGAGATGATAGAATTTCTTTTAGGGTCATTGGGAATAGGCAATGGCTCAAATTAAATAAGAGAGGAGAGGGATGGTTAATAGTGACTATGGGCGATTTTGGTGTACCGATGGGAATTGAATGAGGAAAGAGGAAAATTAGCCTTTGGCTATAAAGAGAGACAAAGGATATGAGTTGAGATCAGCCTATCAGTTACGACTGGGTTTTCTTTTCTTTCTTTAAGAGCAACATTTTTTTAATACAAAGGAATGAAAGCAAAGCCTAAACAGTGGGCCTTGGGGTTAAAACCCCACAGATATCCTTAAAGAGGATAGCAAGACATCCCGAAGGAGGAGATTGCAAACTAGTAAATCCGAAGCCAAAAGACTCTGCATTAGAAGCCAATCAACCAGCGCAACGATTTCCTTCACGAGACACATGGCGGATGCGAACCGTCCAAGATTTAGCTAATAGAATATGAATAGCCTTTATCAAGGAAATAGTATAGGAAGACCTCGATCCTGAGGAGGAAAGAATGTAAATGACCAAGGAATCAACTTCTAGCTCAACCCATCGATAAGCTATATCCCAAGCTAGATTCAATCCCGAATAAACACCTTATAACTCAGCACCCAGGGGCAACCAAAAGCCAATATGATAGACAAACCCTCCCAACCAAACACCAAAACTATCGTGAAGGAGACCACCAGCAGAAGCAATCCGACTTGACGTTTGCTTCACCTCATCCGTGTTCAACCTGATCCATCCCTCACCCAATTTGGCCCAACCACCTGTTGGATCGCCTATGGCTCGGGTATTCATAATACACAGCGGAATAGACCATACTACACAGCAAAAGTATAACCAAAACTACACAACATGTACGGATTTACCTCTTTGATGCAGATTAGTATTTGTTTTCCAGATTTGCAAATGTTGCAGTGAGCGAACGTCCTCTACCGGTATCCACACGAGGATGAACAATCCAGGCAGCAGCTATTGTGTGCTAGCATGTTCCAAAACACTTTTTGAACGCCGCACAATTTTTCTATCGAAAAACGAATAGCTGGTGTCTAGGGTTTTTTTTGTCTATCTTCTAATAAGACATAGGTTCTCTATTTATAGAGAAACCCTAATCCTTATTCTTATTAGAAATAAGTATATCATAATCCTAAACCCATTAGGATTATGGAAGCCCAATAAGTTTCAACTCATATTATATCTTATGTAATAAAAGCCCGACAACTTAATTCAATCTGGCCCAGGAAATATATCCACATATATTTATTCAGTGCCTAATAAATTAGCCCCAAGAGAATAAGCCCAGATCACATCACTCTTTATGTGTGACCCTGTAGGCTCATTTGATGTTGGCAATGGGCTTAATCACACTTCAAGGCCCATAAGTCATAAGCGGCCTCTAGCAAGACATTATGACTACCCAAATCAAAT
>JANZXR010000006.1:8437278-8450501 GCA_027575705.1 Erythroxylum echinodendron | reverse complement strand
ATACAATTCATGGAATGTAAATCACATTACATAAACAATATACATGCATATTTAAAAGAATATCTCATAATATATTACTAATAAGTCAGAATGTCAATATAAAAGTCACATACGAACATTGGCCTAGGGCACACTACTAACACCACCATGCCTAATGCTACTAGCACCATAACCAACAGCAGCTCAAGAAGTAACCATACCTGCTTTAACAACCCAAGCCACATAATCTAGAACAATAATCTTGCTAGCAACTGGCCAGGAGAAATCATCCTTAAATAAACTTTTATTTCGTCAAAGCCATATGAACCAGCAAGAAACTCCAATGATAATTGACCACCTTAAACCAATAATCTCTACGTAATTGTAGATATTCAAGGTCAGCCACACCGAAGTGTTAAGACTAAAGAAATTCGCAAGGGCCACTTTAGATGAAAAATGAGTCTAAAATGGGTGCATTCTAGGGCAATTTGTAATAGCACGCAAAGAAGAGTCAGGATTGCCATAATAGTGACACCTGTCATCATTAGAAAGATGTCTATAAGTACACTGCTGATTAATCAAGAGTTTTCCTTTAGCAAACAGCCACAAAAAAGATATGATATATTACGGACCTTGCCATTTCCAAATCAGAGACCATAATCTACTATTGCCTTCATCACTAATATTTTCAATTAACTCATACACAGATGTTGTTGAAAAGACCAGTTTGGTATGGAGCTCACACCATACGATCTTCATCAAACTCAGGTCTTGGAGCCATAATGCCTGCAATTGTCATGCGCACTGCAGATGGAAGGACGTTCTGAAACTTCACCCATCGTCAACACCCATCTGTGTCCACGAACTCTCTTACCTTTGTATGCAAAATATTGTTTGGGATAAGATTAATAGCCAAGAGAGCTAAGGGTCCCCCATCGCCAACCTAATTGTCTAACCAAAATCTGATATAAGTCTCATTACCTACACGCCACCTTGTACCAACAAGAACAAATTTCCAGGTGGTAGAAATACCTCTCCAAACCGAAGAGGCTTCTCTACTCTCCAAGACCATAGGAATATTCAAAGTATCAAAGTAGTATTTGGCTCATAGTATCTGTACCCAAAGTGCAAAAGGATTAGAGATTAACCCCCAACCAAGTTTAGTGAGCAAAGCATCATTAGTAGAATGAATTTTTCGAATATCGAGGCCCCCAGAATTCTTTGGTTTGCACATCGCCTTCCAACTCACAAGATTAACCTTCCTTTGACCCTCCTTAGATCCGCAAATGAAATCGCTCATAATCTTCTCAAGATCATCACAAAATTGACTTGGTAACCGCATTGTTTGCATAGTATAGATAGGTAACGACGTAAGAACATATTGCATCAGTGTGACCCTACTTGCAAGTGAAAGAAAGCAAGCACCCCAACCTGTTAGTTTATGTTGAGCTTTATCAAGGATGTATTGATATGTATGCCTCGTTGATCCTTCATGAATTAATGGCACCCCAAGATAATTTCCAAGGTTCGCGATGAGCTGGAAACCCAAATTCTTACTTAGGGCGCGAGCTTGAGGCTGAGAAATATTCTTTGAGAAGTAGACTTTAGACTTATCATTGCCGATTTTCTGTCCTAATGACATACAAAATGTATCCAGAACCCTGGAGATTAACTGCACCTGATCCGTGGAAGCCTTAGCAAACAAAATGAGATTGTCTGCAAAAAAAAGGTGAGAGATGGTAGGACCTCCTCTACTCAGCCTAATCAGTTTCCAAGTTCCCTCAGAGTAAATAAGATGTCCTAACCTCTCCATACAAAGAACAAACAAATAGGGGGATAAAGGATCTCCTTGCTTGATTTCTCTAATCAGAGTAAAAGAATCAGAGAGTTCACCATTCCCACAAACTTGCACTGAGACTGAAGTAACACACTTCATAATCAAACTAATCAAGGCCATTGACAAACCAAGACCATTAAAGTATCTAGGATGAAGTCCCACTAGAGACGATCGTACGCTTTCTCTAAATCTACTTTGATTGCTACAATACCATATTTCCCTTTTTTCTTCCTCATCAAGTGAATGACCTCCTGAGTAACAATAATGTTATCTGTAATTAAACGGCCAGGAACAAAATTGCACTGGTTGTGAGCCACTAGAGAATCGAGGACAGGTTTCAGATGATTCACTATAACCTTAGTAATAGTCTTGTATAATACAGAATAGAGACTAATCGGTCTGCAATGAGTGATGGACAATGGGGATTGGACCTTCGGGATCAAAATAAGGACAGTTTGATTCAGCTGCGACTCCCATTGTTCATGCTTGAACACCTTCTGAACAAATTTAAACACAGATTGGCCTACTAAATTTCACTGTTTTTGGAAGAATAGCACATTGAATCTGTCAAAACTAAGAGCTTTATTGGCATCCATCTCAAAAGGAGCTTTCTTAATTTCATCATATACTATAGGAGAACAGAGAGAACCTAACTCATCTTCTGTCAACCTGGGAAAGGCTCTAGCCATAGGAAAATGGATCATCATACTTTTTTCGTCCAAGAAAATCTTGTTAAAGTAATCCTTAGCTAAGTCACGAAGTAACATAGGATCTGTGATCATGTTTCTACTATCATCCTTTAGCATTTCTAACTTCAATCTCTTCCTCTTTTCCATAGTCACCGTATGGTAATATTTAGTGTTGCAGTCTCCATATGCTAATCACATACTACGGGATTGTTAGTGCCAAAATAATTCCTCTTCACACAACACCTGGATGAGATCATCATAGAGCTTCTCTTCTAAGTCTAAGAGAGGATCAAAGTCATTAATTTCTATCGCTTGTTGATTACCTTTCAATCGAGCCATAAGTCTTTTTTACGATAGAAAATGTTGCCAAAATCAATTGTGTTCCAATCTCTTAACTTTTCTGCAAAGCTAGCAATAGATGCGCAGAAATGATTCAGGTCTAGATGCCAATTCTCTTCCATGAAATTAGAAAAGTTTGCATTAGCCAACTAGTCCGAATAAAATCGAAAGCTCCTACTACCCTTACACTCAGCTGTTGCCCAATTAAATTTAACGAGCAAAGGCCTATGATCTGATCCAAGAAATGGCCAAGTGAGAATTCGTTGTTTCTAGGAAGAAGTCCAATCAGGAAGATGAGCACAGTGCCCTATCCAATCTCGCTTGGACAGTTCCCCGTCGCCATGTAAATTTTGGTCCCACATAGCCAAGATCATGCAGACAACAAGAATGAACACAATCTTGAAACGCCTTGCTAACAACTGGAGCTATTTTAGAACCTCCCTATTTATCAGAGACCTCCAATTTGGCATTAAAATATCCTCCTACTAACCATTCCTTTGAAGTATGTGTCGCTATCTACTTTAGTCCTTCCCATATGTATCTTTGGATATGATATTGAGGGCTAGCATACACTGCAGTAAAAAGGAAGTCCAACTTAGCATACCTAATATTGGTGTGAATGAATTGCCGATGAGCTACCAATATTGTAAACTCTATAATTGATTTCTCCAAAATCCAAATCCCTCCCGTAAAACCATTTGCCTCTACACGAAGGGAGTATTCAAACCCAAGATTGCCGATTACTACATTAGCTCGTGATCCACTAATTTAGTTTCGACAAGCACTGCCATCGATGGATTATACATACGAATATGATTCTTTAAAATGGGCTGAAAATCATCGCCTCCAACCCCTTGATAGTTCTAAATAAAAATAGACATAAAAAAGAGAGTAAAACAGTAGGAAGGGTGCTTACTTAACACTGAGTGTTACCCTTGGAATCTATATGCTCGCCTGTCGTGTTGTATCCTACAGTCTGAGGTATCACTTCCTCAACTGATCCTTGATCCCTTTAATCTGCATCCATCCATAACTCCCCTTCCTTAGGGTCTGGCAGTTTTGAAGGAGGTAAAGAATAAGTAACAGTGCGCCCCTTTGAAGGAGAACCCACTATCTCATTCAACTCCACCATCTCATCACCACAATCCATATCGTCTTCAGTCTGGAGCATAAAAGAGTTCTCGTCGCGCACTATCTCCTTATAGGAAGAAATTTTGACTGCTGCATGTTTTGCTTGGGTATGTTGTATAGGTTGCACCCACACAGTAGGTTCAGAAATAAATTTTCGAGCAGATTGTGGCACACTATGTTCCCTTTGGTCCAAACTTGACCTAACCACCGATTTTCCTTTGTTAACAATATTGGATTTAGCTTTAGGCTCATTAGAAGTAAACGACTGTCCATGATAAGACCGCCTAACATCCTCCAATTGATTACCTAAATCTATTCTGGTTTCTGTGCGCGTGGTCTGGCCCTTATCCCCCCCAGCTGGAGTCCTATCGTTAATGATGCCTAAGATCTTGCTATTATTCAAAATCGAAAACCTAGATCGTCGCACCCCATTTGTATTCCCATTAATGTGAGAATCTCTTTGATCAAGATCCCTAACTTTTGGGTAATGTGTGCACCGTTGGTTGGACCTGAATCTATGGTTCGTAAACTTCTTGGGATGTATCCTTCATCGGAATCTCATTATCTATCGGAGCATCCTTGTTAGCCAACGACACTCCTTGCTCATCAGTAGGAGCAAGTTGTTGCTTCTCTCTTTTAGCATTAAGCCGTACTTGATAAGTCACCGAGTCATGTCCCACAATGCCACACAAATAATAAATCTGTGGTAATCCCTCATAAGTAACCTTAATCTCTTCTCCATCTAATTCCACACGAGAACAAAGGGGAGCACTGATATCAACATCCACCGCCACTCTCGCAAACTTGCCTCTCTCGGTATTCTTAGTGGTATCATCAATCTTAATAGTATGGCCAACAAGGTTACCAAGGGATTTCAGAATCATTGGATGGTACTGAGAATCAGGTAATTTAGGGAAACAAATCCAAAGAACAACCCTAGACACCTTACCTTGCAAAGGACAGAATTGGGGGTGCCAACGTTGAATTGCGAGCGCGTGCCCTATAATCACCCAGTGACCCTATGGTAGGGCATGAAGGAAATCATCTTCGTCAATAAATTTGCCAAAAAATAATCATTATCCAAATCCACCACTTTCATAGGGCCAGAAGGCTTCCATATTGCTTTTAAACGGGAAGAAAGCATTTTTTACCCATATTTCTACCAAGGAGTTTAACAACGACTGCCATTTCCCATTGTTTATCCAATCTAAATTTAAAAGCGGAGGATAGCTCTAGGCCACTGCCAAAGTCCCCCTTCACCTTTGTGATATCTCCTTCCTCAAGTTCAATAGGATCATCCTCAGGCCATTCAATCTCGGCCTCCTCCTGTTCCGGTTGAACTCCCGTAACCGCTACACTATAACTAGGTTTAGAGCATAAGGGTGGAGGCTCCTCCTCCCTAAAACATTTACAGATCTTGTTGGCTAGATGGCCATCGCGATCAAGCTCTGTTTTCGAGCATTTGGAGGTGTTTATATCAAAAGTTTTTTGACTATTCTGGTGGAGCTTTTTCTTAGAATGACTGATGTTTGATAAGACTTTCCAAAAGTGACATTTTTGACACAGTTATAAACAAATGTTATTAATGTTTTGAAATTATGGTTAAAGAGTGATGGTGGAAAAGGGGTAAAAAAGAGAATGCTAATTATTTAAGTTTAATTAAATTTAGTTATGATTAATAACTTAAAGTTCATTATCTTAATTAGAATTTACTAAAATCTATTATAATTAATCAAAAATTAATTAGAGTTACTATATAGGTCATATAAGTTTTATATGTCACTATAAATTTATATAAAAATAAAAAATAAAAATATTATAATAGTCTTGATGTAACATTTAAGCACAAATATAATTTTGTCAAAAAATTTGTTAATCTAAAGCTAAATTTGAACAATTTTGGAACATAATACTCTAAAACTTTAGGTTCTAACTTGTATTTTAATATAAATATTATAGTTAAAATACCCTTTTTATTTATTTGTATCAAAAATAAATATTACTTTTTTTCATTTGAATAAGTTGGTAAAGCCAATTAAAGACAATGAATATTGACAAATATAAATTTGGATACTCTTTAGTACAACAATAAGTACCTTCATCGTAATTCTTCATATTTGGGGTGTAAGAGGGTCACATGAACAGCTCAATTCAACATTCATGTTTTAGCCAATGTTTTAAAAATTAGACCAGATATTAAACTGATTAAAGAAAAGATTTAAAGTTTAAAGACTCAACCATTATTAAATTAATATAAAAGTAAGTAAAATAAAAATATACCAATGTCTATTATTATATAATAAATCAAATATAATAATTCAAACGAAATTTAAATCTGAAAGAAAAATTAAAACAGAAATAAAAAATTAAAATTGTATTTCTAAAAGAGATTGTCTCTTATCATAAGTTTCAAATTTTTCAATGATATCTAAACACTTGTAAACTACGCTTTTATCTAAAATATTTTCATCAACTTCTTCTACTGTATTAGTACAATCAAAATAAGATATGAACATATCATTAATAAATGCTTTTAATTCATTCGTTGTAATATATACATTTTCTTCATAAATTGCCTTTTCAAGTTTATTATAATCAAGATTAGAGGATGATTCTTCTTTTTTGATCCAAAAAATCAGCATGGTCAATACAATCAATATCAACTAGATCATATATTTGCTTCTTACTAAGCGCTCCAAATATATAATAGAGAAATTATAAAGCCAAAAATAAAAATTAATTAAAATATAAAATATAAAATACTTGTTCTTTATTCTAATATTATAAGGAACATAAAAAAGGTTATTAAGTCTTTAATGTTCCAACCATTTTTTAACTTTAAAGAACGCTCCAATTATATTTATAATCCGATGCAGAAGTTGGTTCATTGAGTAATCTAATAGTGAGTTTTTTCAATGTTAGAGCACTTTCACGAATAATCTCTACCACTCATCTATATTTTGAATTAATAGTTATAAAAAATTAAAAAATATATCATTAAAAAGTAAAGAATGAAATAAAAGTATAAAAACTTACTAGTCTGCATTTTTATCATAAATTCTCTCTTTATTAATGATCTAGCAAAATTTCCTTAACCTTCACGATACAATTTAATTTCAGTTGTCGCCAGTGATTGCTCTTCGATAGAAAAAATACCTTTGCATTTAATCATGTCAAACAAATTATCCATAATATTAATTGTACATGCATCTCCACTATATAAACAATAAGGATTGAGAAAATCAGTTGCCAAGTAGATCTTTTGAGAAAGATATTCTTCCTATTGTCAGTCAAGAATATTCAAAAGGCTTGTACAATTTTTCCTTTCTTTTAAAAGATTTATAATTGTTTTGTGAGTTCTCTATATACACCATCATATATATTTCCCAAAACTTATTATCTAGAATAATAACACAAGCTTGTTTTCCTTTTGCACTCTTTAATAACTTATAACTTGAAAATACTTACTTGTTACTAAATTTTGAATTAGTTGTTTATGTTCATAAACACTTGTCCAAGTAATAAATATAGCTGCAAACCTGGTAGTAGCATGACTAAAAAATCTTAACTCAATCTTTTTACTTTCTTAACTAAGACAAAAATGTGATTATTATACACAAAAATTTTGATCTTAGATACATATGAAACAAAACTAGAAATACGGTTCATATATATACAATGAGCAATATATGGATACCAATAAATATACCCATACTTTGATTGTAACAAATACCTAGTTGATACATAATTAGTTATATCATCTATAAGAAAATGCACAACATTCTTCAGAAAACAATTCAAATAATGCATTAGCATTTTTTACTATATCAAAAGCATCAACATACTTGATAAAAGTGTTATAATATTACAATAAACCAAGAAATTTATCAAGGTTCTTTGTCTTTAATTAGTCTACCCGTTTGCCATAATAATGCATACTATTGATTCCCATCTAGACTTATATGTCTTCACAATTAATTGACTGTCCTTTTTTAAATCTTAAAGCAAAGGTATACTAATCTCATAATAAGAAGGCACTTCAAATCCTGGACCTATAGTTATTATAACATCAATTGCTTCTTAAAAATATGGTGAGTTTAAAGCATTGAAAATAATATATGAATGATATAATCATCTAGCCCAAGTCTGTTTACATCACAAAATAAAATTCTTATCAATCAAAATATTTTTTAAACTAGATTGAGAACCATTAGTAGTTCTTAGAGGAAAATAAGAATCTATATCAATAGTAACTTTCCTTTTTCCTTTATCTAATAATTGTGGTACTTCATCATCTCCAAAAGATATATCATGAGCCTCTTTATTTTCCTTTTTCTTTTTTACTTATTACTGCAAATAATTTTTAATCCTATCACATACATCAAATGGTACTTTTTTGTAAGAGGCAATATTACTATTAATATCAACAAAATGTTCTTTCATTATACAAATTTCTCTCCCTTTAAATATTCTACAGTAAAACATACAATTAAATTGGATCCTCCCATCAGATGCTTGAGAAGAAAAAAAAATTCCTTATTGGATCGGACTTATCATGAGTAGAGGATGTTATATTCATTGAATCTTTTTTTTAATGATTCTATAGTCTCCATTATAATTTTAACCTGGAAATATGAGAAAATATTTTTGTTAGTTTTGTACAAAAATAAGTATGTTAATAATTAGAAAATAAGTCACAAAATAATTAACGCCAATCTAACCTTGCATCTGTAGGTTCACTATAATTAAATAGAATTGAGTTTTGAAATTACAAATTCCTGGAGATTGGAGAACTAGCTGCTTAATTATCTCTAAAGGAACTGGGGTTTCAACAATTTAGTTTTTTAGGAGAAACTCCTGACAGGAACAAGGGAACAAATCAGGAAAGAAATGAAAAAGAAATCTAATGTGCAATAGCTCAAACCATTATTTTTAGATTTTGCAGACAAAACGTATCAGAAACAGGCCTTCTGCTGTCCGTGTACATAGAATTAAGCATTAAGATAGCACACAAAAAAAAAGTAAAAAAACCATGTGACAGAAGAGGCCTTCTTTACAACAAGAAACAAAGAAATAAATAAATAAGCACTCCAAGCTCGACCTAAGGCCATCTCTAACCAACACACCAAATTTACATTTTCAAGACTACCATTTTGGCGTGTTATTATTCATGCACCAAAATTGGTAAAATGATATTTTTGACCATTTTCTTATTTATATATTCTTTTTATATCCTTATCACATTTTGATATGTTTACATAGTTTGTTAAGTAATTAAATTTAAAATATGTATTACTTTACGTAAAATATATCATTATAAACATTCTGTTGAAATCTTTAAAATCACACTAATATTAAATATAATATTAAATGTATTTTTAATATTTATTTATAAGTCTTATAAATTTATTAGTAAAATATTTAATAATAAAAAGTAAATTTAAAATAAAGGGTAAATAAACTTAAAAGTAAAATAGACCACAAATTTGATTTTTTAAAAATTAAAACCTAACGAAAATGCTTGAAATTACAACCAAACTAACATAAATTACAACTATAATTAAACTCGAGATTACAATTAAATTCAGATTACAACAATATTAATTTTATATGTTCAATAAAGAATGTATTAATTAATTACGAATAATACCTTATTTTAATTTTTATAAATAAAAATTCATACAAATAAATTATTGTATAAATATAAATTAATATAGTTAATAACTAAATTATTATAGAATATTCTTTTATGATACTTGATCACCAAATTTGGTGTAGAATGATTGGAGCATAAAAAAATTTGGTGTAAAAAGATTCCTTAAATATTCCTTTTTACACTAAATTTAGTGTAAAATTTTAGTGTAATGGTTGGGGATGGCCTAACGGCATCAAGTTTTGTCCTCTTTCTCTTGGGATAGAACCCACTGTTTTACTTAAAGTATTTCAATCTTATGTTACTTAATTTTATCTACATATTTATATAAATTATATGTAAATATATGAATAAGATTTAATGAAGCCAAGTGTAACAGAAGAAATTATCACCTCTCTCTTTGTCCATATTGTCATATCAAGCTACCCTGCCCTCTATAGTTGTGCTAGCATTGGAACTCAAAACATAAATTCGGTTGAAAGTGATCTGGCCTCGCAACACATTTTATTAAACACCACACAACGCATCGTTTAGCTCACAAATCATACGCCATTTACATTTCTTTTCCTAGAAACTTCCTTATAAAAGGTTCCCAGCCTTTCCCTTTAAATTATATGTGCCCATCCTTCAGGTCTTTTCTTCTCACTCTAAAGCCACATAAACAACCATTCATAGCTGTATGGCTTACATCTCCCACCACTTATGCTGCTAAGCTAAGTTCATTAAGCTTATATGTTGAAATATAAAGTCTCATCAGCATTTTTTCCTCACCAGCATTTTTCGAACTTTCTCTCTCATGTATTTAAATTTGTTATTCTTTGTTTTAGGTGGACATATTCTAAATCATTCTTCATGCTGAGGTGTAAATAATGAGTTGTATTTTTTATTTTTACAAGCACACAATTTCCGTGCTTCGTTTTGTATATATTGAATCTTCTGTACCTGTTTTAATATAATAAGAAAATCTTTCTAATCTACTACGTTTTTTCTTCTTCCATTCTGTTTTTTTCTTCTTCAATGGCAGAAAGTTAAATCTGTCCATTGTTTCCTCTTATTCATTATTTGTTCATGGTATCAGAGCTAACCTCTTGAATATGTGAATTTTACTTACCCTTGTTTCAAACTTAATCACTTGTTTCATTTTTCATCACGGCTAATAATGAGGAAGTTGTTGATCTTGCAAATAGAACTACAAACATGACTCAAATTTCTGATGACTCTTTGTTTTTACAAGGATCTGATAACCTTGGAATGGCCCTTATAACTTGTTGCTCAATGATAATAATTTTCTGACATGGAATAGATCCATGAAGAGAGCTCTAGCAGGTAAGAACAAATTGGGTTTTATCAATAGTAGCTTAGTGGAACCAATAGATGAAGTTACTCATTCGAAATGGAGAAGGATGGATAAAATGGTTAGCTCATGGATAATCAATTCCATGCAAAAGGATATAGCAGAAACTTTTATTTACTCTCCCTCTGTTAGAAAACTTTGGCAAGAACTGGAGGACCAGTTTGGTGAGAGCAGTGGTCCTTATATTTACCATATTCAAATACAGATCTCTTTTATGGAGCAAGGTAATTCTTCTATTGTTATGTATTATAGTCTAATGAAGAAATTGTGGGAAGAACTAAATGTTCTATAGCTTATTCCCCAATGTTCTTGTGGTGCTATAAGAGGTTATACGTGTAATGCTGCTGGAGATTTTCTAGGCATTGTCTCAGACTAAACTTATTTAATTTCTTATGGGTTTAAATGAAAGTTATGATAACGTTAGAAACTAGATTTTAGTTCTGGATCCTATGCCTGCAGTTTATAAGGCTTACTTAATGATTCTGAGGGAGAAAAATAGAAGAATGTACAAACAAATTTTTCAGAAAATACTGAAGTGAGTGCTATGATGGTTAAAGGAATTCGAACTGGAGCTGATGCTAACAGAAATATTTCTTATAAGAAAAAGGAATTACAAAAGAAGGATGATAAAAGCTGTGATTATTGTAAGGGAGGAGGACATATCAAGGATACGTGTTTTAAACTTTATGAGTACTCAGATTGGTATAAACAATTGAAGAAGGACAGAGATGCAACTACAAAAAGACAAGTTAATATGGTCAACAATCCTTTTGAGGATAATCCCAGTGATAATATGAAAGAATCAGTGATGTAGTGGTCACATGCAGTCACAAAAATGCTTCAGCAAGAGATTGCCAATATTCTAAAAGGAAAGTAGGTGCCAATGGCAGAACAAGTGAATTTGCTCAGATTTCAGACTTTATGGGTAATTCTGTCCTAGAACTTGTATCTGATGAACTTAAAGATGAATGGATTGTGGACACTAGTGCAACTAACCATATACGTGCATTTAAACATTCATTCACCTCACAAAAACCATTAACCAGAAAATTCTTGTCCATTTACCTGAGGGAATTGTTAAACAAGTCAAATCATACGCTGATGTGATTCTACATGATAATGTTACGTTGAAAAATGTTATGTACATTCCTAGTTTTAGACATAACCTACTGTCAGTAAGTAAATTAGCTAAAAGGGAATTCTTGTGCTGTAGTGTTTACACGAAATTTTTCATTTTTCAGAGAGTCCTTGGAGTGGAGAAGTTGAAGGGAACCTATACATATTTGATTCGAGTTTATACAGACCAAAGGTTATCCACAGATTTTGTGGAATTTTCTCAATCTAGTACCTAGTCAAGCAAATGTTTGTTGCTTAAATAATGTAGTTGATGTCCGTATTCCTATATGGCATCAAAGATTGGGGCATCCTTCAGACACTATACTTAAACATTTACTGTTTTTGAAAGAGATTGATGTTTTTGTTGATTGTAGTACTTGCCTTTTTGCAAAACAAACTAGATTGTCTTTTTCACAAAGCAATAGTAATGCTAATGATATTATTGAATTAATTCATGTTGACATATGAGGACCGTAAAAACATCCTAATATGATAGGAGCACATTATTTCCTCACTGTGGTAGATGATCTAAGTAGATGTACATAGACATTTTTGATGAAAAATAAGAGTCAAACTACATCCATTTTGAAGAATTTTATTGTCATAGCTAAGAATCAATTTGGGAAGTCAGTCAAGAGACTTAGAACTGATAATGGATTAGAGTTTGTGGGGGAGAAATGTCAGCATATGCTTAGTGAGTTTGGGGTTATACATGAAAAAACATGTGTTTACACACCTCAACAAAATGGGATAGTAGAAAGGAGGCATAAATCCACACTCCAACACTACAACAAAATTGCATATTAGCGTCGGAATATTCCGACGGCAAAAAATTCGTCGATAATTACCGACGGAACATCCCTAATCCGTCGGAAAATAGAATGTTTTACTGACGGACAAAAAATCCGTCAGCAATACTGTAGGAAAAAATTTAGCGCAAAATCTCCGACAGAAAATAGTGACGCCAAAGGTCTCGGCGATGGGAAAATATGCGGGAATCGTTACCGCAATTTAATTGCTTCCCCATTTACCGACGGTATAACACTCCGTCGGTATTTAGCTTCAAGTTACCGACGACAAAGCCTTCCGTCGGTACATGTTCGATTAATATACCGACGGACAATC